>JAHLJT010008446.1:118038215-118168742 GCA_031308135.1 Acheta domesticus | reverse complement strand
ATCGATTGCTGTCTTTGGACCGAAACAAAATAACATATCCATCCAGTGATTAATTATGTTCGATCGCATTCCCCAAGACTCTGTGTGTCTAGTCATAACCTCAAACTTAGATTCATCTCAGATAATAAGAACAGGTAAACCTGCGACGGAAAGAGCAAAGGTCGTTCCGTCTGTTGGGTAAGTGATAGTCGTGGATGACTGAATGAGTATTTCTGTTTTTGGGAGCGTCGACTGCTAAGTTATGAGTCCCTTAATTGAAATGTCTACTACAGCAGAAAAGTGGTAGTGTTCCTCCTCCACTAGTTTGTGAGATCCGGAGCCAACATACACGTTGGCTTGCTGATTATTCACCTCAAAGAATGTCCCCCTAGCGAAACAACGCCCTATTCGGTATAACTTATAAGCTCCGGTTTTGTTTCCCGATGTGTGCATGTGTGTGTGTAAAGGCAGATGGGAATAAGGACACGCGCGGTCCATTACCGGTTTTCTAGGGTACTGATCCGGCATTCTCCTGGTATTGCTGGAGAAACCACAGAAAATTATGAACCTGAATAGCCGGCCATTAAAATACCAGTGGGGCGGACAGTGGGTTCAAAACCTGGGGAGAGCCAGGCAAATTCAGGCAGGGAATCATTATGTTTAATTGAAAGTCAATAACTATTGGATTACTGGTAAACTGTTATTGGTGACATTAAAAAAAGAATAGATTTAATATTACTCTTCTTTTATGATCACTCCTCCGAGAAAAATGCACTTTCATTAAAGATTTTATTGTGTCCACTGAAATACTGGGTCTGCCACGCAATGGTTCCCATCGCATCCACAGAGCACCCACTGTACGTGACCGCCACACGCCTTAACAGGAGGCGGCCAGACGCGCGAGAGCCTCCGTGCCAAACCAACTCCAAAGCTGGACAACTCGAAACTACTCTTTTCTTATTGGTCGACGGACGTTGTCGTGGCAACAGAGAGGCGCGCTTCAGCTTGGCCGTCGGTATCCAGCAGGCACAAGCAGTGCTAGTACTAGGTGGTGCTACCTACATGTGACGTATTGAACTTGGCACCATCTTGAATTGTAACGCTATGATTGCAGCAAGAGAAACGACTTCTTTTAAATGTATACTCGCCCGCCGTAAACATTTTTAACAATTTTAGCCCGAGAGAGGTGGCGCGGGGTCTCTTGTGACCCCACGTATCTTTGATAAACTGCAGTTGCCAATTTTGCGAGTTAGAAGCTTTACATTTCACATACCTTTCACCATATTCTTTAGCTTTTGTGTGAAAGATTTTCAAAATTTTATATGTAATAATTCATTTATAAATATTTGTCAAACCAATACAAACATCTTAGATTTCGTACTTTTTCTAAGTTATGTCATTGGCTTTGAAGCATTTTCAATATTGTTTGTTTTTTCTGGGAGACAATGTTAGAAAATGAAACTGAATTTTCTGATACCTTTGCCGTTGAAATATTCAGGAAAATGTAAATGGAGTCTACATATAAAATGAAAGATAAATTATTATTTTGCCCTTTTATTTGTTTCAATTCCTCATTTGCCTGCTTGTTTATGATAGTGAATTAAATTAATACGACTTTATAAATTATTGATTATTAATAAAATAACTAATTTCGCACTTATTTCTTGCTTTTTATTATTTCTTGCTTATAATTTTATAAAGAAATAACTTAAGGGGTCAGAAATGACGCTGCGCCACCTCTTACGCAACTCCGACAACCACTACCTCTCCAGGGTTAGACAAAGTTAATTCTAACAATTTTTACGATTAAAAAATATATATCTTTTAGTGTTGCTAATCAAATTTGTGGGGACGCCTGGCCTCCCTTGCCTCCTCTGAAAATCTGCCACTATAAAATACTCCTCAAGACAGTGGTTGATTTTTACAACTAGCCATATAGCTAGTGCCGGCTATACCCCCACCGACAGCCGGCTATACCCCCACCGACAGGTCACCAAATCTAGAACGTTCGGTCAGAGATCTGCTGCGACAAGGGTGGTTGCCACTGAGCAAATAATGATCAGAGTTTTTCTGGGATTGTCAAAGAGTTGGAGATATTGTACATTTGCAAAAATCATAAGGTTCATTTTAGGCGAAATCCTCAAGTTACCAGTTTAGGGGAGCTCAGCTGAACTCAAGGACCGCCAGCAACGGTAATTGATTCGCTCGTGCACTTCGTTCTCACGCTACGAGAGCCATTGCTTGTCGACCCTTTGCTTGGCTTTCCCGATCTTCTTTTACAATTTTCTTAACAGTTGATTCCGAAACGCCTGCCGCACCGTTGCTCATTTTTACAACGTTCGCATTTTTATATTGTATGCGATTTTCATACGCTGAAAGTACTGTGTTCCGATACACTATCTCACGAGGCCGGCCTCTCAACGGTCGGACTGATACATTCGTTGATTTTGAAGTCGAAATCATATCAACAGAAATGTAAAAACTCGAAAAAACAGCAAAGCAACAAATCTGAGATCTCCACCTACGCACAGGAGGAAGCGCTCACAAACTGACTCCCTTCCAAGCGAAAGAAATTGCAAAACAAGTGCCCTTTTGTGGAAAATGTACGTGAGGAGAAGAGAAGGAATGCCATTTCTCTCAACATGACATTTCACACACCCAAATGCTGATCGACGTGGCAGGATAAAGAGAGATATGAGCCTTCAATACTCTAGGGTTCGGGACGGTCGTCAAGGTCGGGCTGTCTTGCCCGCGCCCGTCCAGACCGAAGCGGCGGCGGCTCTTCAGGCGGGGAAGTTAGTCTTCTAAGAAAGGGAACCTTCCCCTCCGCTACATTTCGCGCATGCGCAGTCCAAGTTTTTTCTAAGTTCTCGAGCTATAGGTCAAATTCAACTGCTGTTTGGAGTAGAATTCTGACGGCCGGCTGCTCTAATCGGTAGTTTTCTGATCAAAACCAAGTGAATGGCGGAGATGTAACAAACGGGTCACGGTCCTCGGAGATCTTTCCTTCATCCTCATCTTAACGTCTCCCCTTACACACTTGCAGGCACTACTCTTACACACATGTGGGCAGGCACTACACTTACACACATGAGACTAGTCGGTAACTTAGAACATGTCCCGATTCGAGCGGTGACCCGCTGGGGGATATCTAGCGGGACAAGTCAACGTGTGGATCGGCGTCGAATCTCTCCGTTCAGCGGGGAAGGAATCGCCCCATCTCCCATGATAAAACATTCACTACACTCATGGGACTAATTACCATAGTACCTGACCTACCCGGAAACATCAATCAGTCAAAACAGTGAGTGATGACTCTTGTTCGTTAAAAAGAGAAATATTATATTGAACTGATGGCTGATTACGTGAATTGTGTTTGCAGTTACGTCATAAACGTCCACGTTGCTAAAGGAAACTGAAAACCTCTCTGGACCATTTTTCATTAACAGTCTGCGTGCAGCGTACAGCAGTGGTGTCAAAGTCTGCTACTGATGGCAGTGGCACTCCTCGCGGCACCGTGCCATGCCACGAGCTCCTCTGCGTCACTAGCGTCGGGAGAGGAAACCATGAGTAACCCCGCCATTTTACAATAGTGATGGCGTTTTCTCTTGCGGCGGGGTTATCAACTGCGTGGAGAGGCGATTTCGTCGTGGCACTCGTGGCACGGACTCTCACTCGCACTAGCATCGACCGTGGCGTCACTGGCGTACAGGAATCTGTTGGCTGCGAATAAGTATTCTGCTCAGTGCACACTGTGCGGCGGTGGCGGCGCGACGCGCGACGAAGGTCTTAATGAAACGGCGCCACGCGTTGGAAAGTAATGGTCAAGCGCGGCGAGCCGCTCCTTCCGCGCGATAGCCCCCGGGGAGCTGGCCGCGATTTCTCATCGGGGATCCTTGTAAGCTGCGAGGGCGGCGCCGCAGCCCCACCGGGGCCGCCGGGAGCGCGCAGGGGGGAGGGGCATCGACGGTGGCGCGGGAGGGGACGTCAGGGCTGGTGGTAGAGCGCGCGCAGTGGAGAAACAGGACGAAGATAGAGGTATTTGCCGGACCCAACCCTGAAGGAACATGCCTCGCAACTTACAATTAGCTACATCGCTGACAAGCCCTACGATTATTTCTCTCAAACCCTTGGTTGTTGACGAGGCATTTGAGCGAGTGGAGGTACGGTGACTGTTTCTGAACTGTGCGTATTCCGAGCAACTAAAAAATACATTAAATGATTTGTTCTGAAGCTTTTATTATATTGGAAAATTATCTCCAAATTAAAAATAGTACATTCTTGTTACTCACTTCCTTTTCATATTACACAATGATTTCCATTTTCTACGATGATAATACTAATTATGTATATCTTATAATACAATTAAAATATTACTGGTTTTTTAGGAAAGAACTTCCATTAAATTGTTGGTGCACTGCGGTACTAAATGGTTCCAGGATTGTACCATTTCCGAAACGTACGCCTGCGGCTCGTCGCTAACGCCTGGCAAGACACGCTAGCTCTTCGGACATGGTTCTTTAGCATAGCAATAACTGATGGAATGATGAATGACGAGCACGGAAACGTAGAGAGTGATCTCGAGTTAGAGGTCAGACGCTCAACTGTTTCCTTTTCGCAATGGTTTTATGCTATAAGAATTTCATCGAAAAATTTACCGGGAGATATGGCTCAGTGCATCAACTGATGTGATTGCAGTCCCTCGGACCGGGAGGTCCGAGTCTCGACGAGTCCCAACGGCGGCAGAAGTTTCGATATTAGTTTTCCAGCTAGGTCGAATTAAGTGGCTGCCTGGAGAATAATTCCAGAGGCCGGCTGCTCTGATCGGTATTTTTTCGTGGTCTCTCCGATCAACACCAAGCGAATGCCGGAGCACTACCCTAACAAACAGGCCAGGGACCGCGCGCGATCTTTCCTTCCTCTTCCTTGTCCTATCCTTTCCCCCTTGCACTTACACTAACATGCACTACACTACCACACATCTCGGGAGACCAGTCGGGAGCTTAGAGCTTGACTCGGCTGGGGTGGTGCCCCGCTGGTGGGAGATACCTGGTTGAGGGCAAAACCCCCGCTAGCCGACGGTAAGTCGGCGCCGGATCTCGCCATCCAGCGCGGAAAAGATCACCGCCACCTCCCGAGAAAAAACACACATTACACTTACGGGACTAATGACCAAGTAGTTGACTTGCGCGGAAACACGAACAATCAATCAAGCAATCGAAAAATTTAAGTTTCCTTTTCCAGCGATAGTTCTTCATGTATCATACATGTCACGAGAAAATATAGGACGGTACTGAGTGGATCAACATGGCCTTTACGTCTACTCAAAACTTCACTACGCCATTGCTATTTAAGGCACAAGTAAAAAAAATTGGAACTGTAAAATAATAACGAAAGTACCGTGCGTAGAACCAAAATCAACAGTAGAACTTCAGTGCAAAATGTAAGTGGATTAATTCGATTCCAAGACGATTCGAACAATCGGATTTAACAAAAAAGTATGGTTTTTAGCAATAAACAAAAATGTCTGTATACTCACATAATCAACGAGAAATGCATAGAAAGTAAGGGATATTTAAATTGAAAATGGTATGTCAGGTGAAATGGTCTCAACAATAGCTTCTTCCCACGAAGCTACAGTTCTGTGTGAAAACTTGGACAGAAAGTGCGAAAAATCCTGCTAATTGTAATATACACTTCTGTTGAAACTTTTATCCTTGGATAATAATAAATCATGGGGTAGCTGCAAAATTTCCGCAACTACTTCCATTCTGATTGTGAGTTGTGGTTACATGACTTATATCCCCACGTACAGAGCGTACAGGCTGTACATAGCATTACGCAATGTACTCCAGAGCAAGGCAGGGCTTATGAATTTAATTAAAGCACAAGGCCCGATAACCGATATCTTGGATCCAGAAAAAAGGCGTCTTTTCGTGTCCCCGATAATTTTAACGCATTTCTATCTTAATTTCATCCCAGTTGCGCCCTGCACTCAGAACGTCGAAGGCTCCAATAACTAACGCCTGCCCCTTTAACCTCCACATAATCATGAAAAATCACTTCGGGACACAGTCCTCGTGATATCAAGCCCCTTGCTTCGGAGTCCCCCCTCCGCCCGTGATAAGGGCCACCCAGAGCGCATCCGCGCCTCTGAACATAACAAGTGTCTCCCCCTCCACCATGTACCTACAAACAGGAGTGGGAATGTAGTCTATACAGTTGGTAAGGAAGCATTGTAAAGGGTTCACAACCATTTTAGACTTTATAATAGAAATTTGTATAACTTGTATTTTGTTCACTTTTGCAATAAACTCAGTGTGTTCTTACTCTCTGAGTTTCATTTCACCAAGTCCGTTTGGAGAACCGTCGACTTGCCATCGACGTATTTTACTCATGCGTGTTAGTAAACGTAGAATACTGCGAGCAGCAAACACCATATGTAAGAAATAAAATTATATGAGACGATATGGATATTGTATACTAATTTGGATTTTCCGTTCTCTCAGTGATCCAGTGAGTGATTGAGTGCTTCGCCGGCCTGCGAGAAACAAACTCCTCTGGCACAGAAATACGTGATTCCTCACAGAGGTCGGTGGCTGCGCTGACCACCATCGAGGCTCATTTCCGTTCACTGGAAGTGTTAGAGCAAGTTCTCTCCTGTGTTTAACTCTGGGACTTTGTTTTCGTAAACAGTGAAGAGGGAATAATGTATCTCTATCGCACATCTCTGTTTCAAATGGAGACATTACAATGGGCGACTTGTCAATACACTCGACTCAGAAACCTAGGAATTGAGGTTAAAAAATGAAGGAAACATCTTTTTCTTTCCTCAATACGTGGCGCACCGACCTTGATAGTATATTGGTTATCATACCGGGCTACTTATCCGAAGTTGGCGGGTTCAAATTTTGTCACAGTCGGGGGAGTTTTGAGGTGCTAAACATTGACGGCATGCATGCGGTCGCTTGTCGACATGTAAAACAGGTCCCAGGAAAGGCACTTGGCCGATTCTGGCAAAATTAAATTCTCTAGCAATTTAGCACCAATCAGAGTTTCGATTTGAATTACTGGATAAGATTGCAGATATTGTATCTTGGCCTACAATACCTGCTATTCAAATCAAACGTGGAAATTGGCAACTAGCGCCTCTAGGGAAAGCAATGGCGAATTACCCTAGGTATACGTGCTCAAAATGTCTCACAAGAAGGGGCTAGGGGCTTCTGGAGACTAGTCTATGCTTTAATCAGTGTATGGCACTAAAAGGAGAAGAATACGCGCGCCATATTGATTTGGAAGCTTCAACGGCTTCCGATGGTACTAGAGCGCACAACCATTGCAAAGTACTTGTACAAGAGGGCTGTGATTTTATTGCAATGCGCGAGATACGACTACTTTCGTAAGCTAGTATCCATGACCGAAACTTTATGACCAACGATATTCGATTTCATTACAAAATTTCGTTTCCATTATGTTCACAAAGCGATACTGGGCAGCGGCGGCTCTAAAGGAAGTAACGAGGGGGCACATCTTTATAGTGCGATTTTATGATTTTCGTTGACGGAAATCCAGAAATATGGAAAGGCAATGGAGCGCTTCCAAGTGACGCACAAAGCCACGTCAGAATATTTTTAACATTCAGAATAATTTTGGGTTATTTTGTTCAATATGCAGTAAAACTTTGCAAATGAACAAAAAATAGCAAATTAATAGATACAATGAAATAGTATAGACAAGCACTACATTTTCTGTTTAATTCAATGTTAAAACACGCAGAAGTAATTTGTTACATTTTCTGAGATGTCTGACCGAGGTGAGGCTGATATCCATGTATGTTTGGTCGATTTCTGCCCCTTTCTTGGCAAGTTCGCCTGATTTTTCGTTACCAGCTACGCCGACATGGCTTGGCATCCACTGGAGCCTGACCGACCAATTGTTCCGCAGTTAATGAGCGATTGCTTCTCGGCAATAAAATATGTTTGAACAGTCTGTTGGGGAGCTGTCGGCTATCGCAATTTTGGCAGCTTTGGAGTCAATGGAAAATACAACACGTTAGTTAAGATGCTGCAGGGTGATAGTTAACAAATGCCTCTGCAGCAAGTCGTACCGCTGTTATCTCCCCATCAAAGTTGCTCGCATTCATCCCGACCCCCTGGCTAATTTCAAACATTTTGGAAAAGACTCCGGCTCCAGCTCCCGTAGGGATCAATTTAGACACATCGGTGTCAATGTGAAACCATTCAGTCACCATTCAGAAACCATTCTGACTACCTTCGGGTGAACCTGCATCGCTTTGGCATCGCAGAGGATGACACGTACGCACTCTGCTGCGATGGTCCTATGGACGGGGACACATCTCTACCTTTCCCGAGCTGAATGGCCAGCTGTCCAGATTAGGTCGGTACTGCGAGGCTCGACTCCGAATAGCCAAGAGCCGGCAATGGATAAAATGAAGTAAAAGTAAGTAAAGTACTTTTTCTGAGAGGTTTAATAGTTATTTACGTATCAAGGTCGTTATAAGGGTTGTAATGATCGAGCGGCGACAAAAAACTCCCGGGCTCCCGCTCGATCATTTGAAACAGTTAACGCCCGTGGTACATACATAATTTTATTTTCTACCTAATTTTATTGATTCAGATTTACTTATTTCCTGATTAACTTGACTCAGTTTGCCTTTTCATATTTCCCTCCCATAACTCCCTTTCATAATTCTCTCCATAAGAGAACATGTACCATCATTCAACTGTCTGCATACTTCCCTCATAACCACGATCCTTTCGATCCAGGTAAGTTATGCACTGTGTATCGAGCTCCGTATCGAAGGCAATAACAAGCTATAACATATCAGTTAAAAGTACATATAATTAGATAATTATAATTATAGTAGCGAGCTAGTGTCGTCCAGAGGATTACGGCTGTTTAACCGTTAACTGCCAACGGAGTTTGAAGTTCTAAGCAGCGCATTTGCGTGGAGTACAATATCTGTAGTGGAAAGGATTACATATTTATACAGCAGCAACAACAAACCAAATATAACAATTTTCTCTGACAAAATTTGGGCGGAAAGTGTCCGTCGCGCTTCCATGACTTGATCGTCGCTTTTACTACTGATCACAGAAAATCCATTGCTTCTAGAAAGAATAGAACCACGAGCACAACATGCGAGTGTCCTTCAGTTCGTTTAAGAACGATCTATTATTTTGTTTCCGGTCGCGTCAACTGCTATTAGTGATTTGTCCTGCAGGGTGTCCTGCATGTTATATACTTTGGGAGGTGGTGGTGATCCTTTCCGGGTAGAACTCGGCGCTGACTTACGCGTGGTGTAGTGTAATACATGTAAAAGTATGTATGTGTGTGTGTGTGTGTGTGTATGCGTGAGTGCATCAGGTGAGTGGCGGGGAATGGAAAACAAAAGATCGCCCGCGGGCCGTGACCCGTTTTTTGTTTGCACTGTTCCGGCATTCGCTTGGTATTGATCGGAGGAACTACGGAAAACTACCGATCAGAGAAGACGATCGCTCGAGTCAAAGCCTAGGAGCTTCCGGTGAGACGAACTGCTTTGATAACAGATTGACAGCTCCCACCTAAGATACAGACTCCCTTTTCACATTTTCCTTCAATATCTCTCCGACATTAGATAAGGTAAGAACAGTGTTTGCATTTACATGTCTCTCCCATCGTATTCCTTTCTAAACTCTGTCATCACCCTCTAACGAATGTTTAAAGAAATTTCCTCGCAAAAACCTTGGTTGAAGGCATAACCTAATGAAATCACTATCAGAGAGGTGACAAGAAGTTACCCCCTCACACTTTGCTCATTCAAAGTTATTGGGTCAATCAACTTAAGAGCCTTACTGCTAACGTTGTACTGTCTCTCAATGTAAAATGAAATTTATTAATAAAAAATCATTGACAGTGACGGTTGTTGCCCTGAGCTATTCCAGTCGGTGAGTATGTTCGTGATGTACTTCTCGGGAGATCTGGAAACCCATGCGGTAAATAATAGAAGTCTTTTCCAGTGCTGGCACTTGCACAAATCAATTATTTAAAGCAAGCATTAGAAGCGTTTTTCACTAGCGTAGTAGCGACCGAAGGCGCAACGAAAGAGATGGCAGAGGTGGTAGATTTGATTTGATTTGTTTTGTCAAAGAACAGTAAAAAATGTAAGCTGTGCTCGTTTTCTTGACCTCTGGAATCTATTCCCCACCTTTTATTCATAAATAGTTGAATGATGAATAAAGCTACCAACAAATCGAGGTTAGTAACATTTTAAAATAGACATTTTCACTCTCCAGATATAAAAAAACGTATTTGCATTGGTCATCGAACTACTGATTTAAGTATTTGGAATTTTTGACAAAATAATAACTCACACCCCGACTCTACTCCTACCACAACAAACAAAAGGAGAGCAGAATATGTGATAGTGATGGTGAAGATGGGATTGTTATTGTCGGAGTTGGAGGCAGTGGTGATGTTTGTGTTGGTGATGATAGTGATGGTAGTGATGTTGATGCGCGGCAGTGGAAAACACGGGAATAAATACGAACGCCATCGTGTGGTAACGAAAGATAGGACGCGGAGGAAGACGCGAGGACGCGCAACAGTAAGATATTACGTAGCGTTTGCTGCATGGGCGATCGCCGTGGCGATAGGAGAGCCGCGCAAATCCAGGTCACGCCACGCCAATGCCGGTCCTCCGTGTTATGCACGGGATATCAGGCGGGGACGCGTGAGGCGGCGTGGAGGGGGCCGCGAGGGGTGCGGCGCGAGGAGACGGGGCTTCGGGGAGCGATGAGGAGGGCGGGGCGAGGCGGGGCGGCGAGGGGAGGCGGAGCGGGAGGGTCGGATGTATGTCCGCAGGGGCGCGCTCCACTGTGCATGCTCTATCGACATTCCCAGCCGACACGTCCAGCGCCGCCCCGCACACAGAGCATGCGGGCCCGCCTGGGCCTGCACGGCACACGCCACGTGTCGTAAGCTGTATGCGCGTCTACAAGTGCCAACACGAAGTGGGATGAATGTCATCTTTAAAACTGGACCTGACAAAATATTCATTGTTTCCTATGTGCAAATATTTTCATAATTTTCGACGCCATGTCAAGCCCTTGTAACAACCTCGAGGTTGAAAAATGAAGTAAATTATTATGTTTTTCAGCTTCTTTTACAATAATACATTCAGCGAATGCCTTGAGCACTTTATTCAAATATTTTAACATGGCGATAATGAACGACAGGCATATCTAGTACATGTGAGTGGAGAAAATTACACTACATCATTCAGACCGAAATGTTTAATACGCACTTTTATCGCTATTCTCTCATGAGAATTTAAATGCAAATTAACCTTTCATAATCCATTTTCACAATAATATAACTCAATCTTAAATATCAATCTTTTTGTCTTCATTTCATGTTCGATAAAAGTATTAAAAGACTGGTTTTGGAAATACTTTTCATACACGGAGAGGATACTAGTAAAGTCAGGAATCAAGTTTTTGTCATGATACTTGACAGAACATCGAGAAAACTTGTCTATTCAGCTGAATTGCAATTTGACGCAAATGTGACATAGAAGAAAGGGCTGTCACATTTGTCGAAAAGAGTTGCTAGAAAACCAAGGGCGTAGTATTACAATAACTGTAAAGGAGCGTGCTAAAATAATTATCATTTACATGTCAAATGATTTTTTTTTATCATGGACCCACCATACCATAACAAGGTTGACTTTCCCTGAAATTGCCGTTTGGAACAAAATAATACTTGAGTACATTTGGAACTGAAGTATCAATTTACTTGTGTGAAATAATAATTTGCTAATGACAATTGTTGCCCCACCTAAGGATATAGTAGAAATTTGTTAATTTCCGAACATTAAATTCCACAAACAAAACTAATTTGTTAGGCATTCAAAAAAGTTTAATAAACATTCTTGTATTTGCAGCTACCTTGAAAGGAATGACATTCAGAAGAGGGGTTGGAATCTGAGTACATAGTTCTTTCTTTTAACTTCTTCACTGTTATTTGCGTTTTCCCTCCATCCCAACTGGAAACTCCCTAAGTCTGTGGCGATTTTCCCCGTTGAGCATCTCTTTCATTTGATTGTTTGGAGAGTTTCCTGAACCATTTCCTCCCTCGACTTAAGTGTCACTTAAAGTATTCGAATTCCACAAAAACAGGGAGAGAAGGCAACATCGACAAAATACACAAAGGGGAAAGTCACACTGAAACACAGTGTGGGGAAAGTAAGGCCCAATAAGACGAATTCAGAAGCGCGGCGGCGGGTGCGGGCGCGGGTGCGCTGGCTGCGTCTTCGTGGGGTAATTAACATTCCTGACCCCCTGAGTCGCGCAAGCTCTGCTGAAGTTCCGCGAAGGCAAGTGGCGCGGAGAGGCGGGGAGAGGCGGGGCGGGGAGGCGGGGCGGGGATGGGTGCGCCGCTCGCGCCGGATGGGGCTCTGGCGCCGGGGCGGGCAGAGGCAGGCGCTGCAACGGGGTGGGCCGGGCGGGGCCGCATGCGCGAGAGCGGGCGAGAAGGGATGGGGCGTACAGAGAAACACAAAAGAACAAAAGGAAATGGGTATAGGCGAAGCCAGCACGTGTAAACGCGAGAAAAAGAGAATCCGAGGAATGACAATATTAAGAAAATTGGTGATAACTGTAGGCTTTTTAATAGAAAGTGATATGCTGAACTGAAGCATTGAATAGCTCATATACTTCGATTTTTTTAGAGCTGCTCTTAACGTAAATCAGCTGTTACGGTGTCATCCAAAGCGTCACTACAGTGACGTCACTGGTGACGTTCAACCTCCCGCTTGGATGACTCCGTAACAGCTGATTTACGTCAATTGCAGCTCTAAATAAATGCAAATATAAATATTGTTCAAATGTGCCATAGCTATAGAAGGGATTAATCATTAACATAGGAATAAAAGGTGAATATGATGTGGGAAGCGATGAAAAAGTAACAAAATGAGATGCATCAGAGAAACAAAGACGAAAAAAGGATCATACGGAAATAACATCAAATTAGTGAACTACGTAAGCGAGACGATACGTCAAGGAAGAGAAATAAAGAAATAAGGATTCAACAAACGTTTTAGAAATGTACGAATAAACAAATGTGAAATGTACAACAAACGTTTTGTGTAGATGACCAGAAGCAAGAGTGAAATCAATTTCAAGAATGGCGATAAAATTGAAAAACAAATATTGTCGAAAAATTAGGGGAAATAAAATGGGCCTGTGAAGGAAAAACAACAAAAACGCAAAGAATAGAGCAGTGATAAAACTACATACTACTTATATCATATCTTGTATCATTAATTGGTGAAAATAATGAAGGGACGGGTATAGAAAGATAATCATTGCGAAAGGAGAGCGTAAAAGGAAAGAATTAGAAGAAAATGAGAGAAATAGGAGGAAAGGAAGGAAGAAAGAAAGAAATAGCATAGAGACAAACAAGATGGATAAAGAGCTGACATACTAACTCAGGCAAGGATGATGGTTACAAGGGTGTACACTTCCGGGAGAGAGATGGGATGTAATGTCAGCGGGTTGGTGGATGGCAGTGGCTGGGGGAAGGGGCGGTATTGTGGGGCAGGGGGCGACGCGCGAGGCCGAGAGACGAAGAGAAAAGCGGAACCAGCCTGAGGGGGCTCCTGGATTTGCTCCTCCCTGAGAAACTCGTGTTTGAACATGTGCTGCGCTCGTCGCAAAGCGGCTTACTATCATCTTTAACTATTTGCCAAGAGTAGCGCTTCAAATTGCGTATCATGTAAACCCAGAAGCTGAATTCAGATTACGCCTTCGACAGCAGCAGTTCAAGACCAAGACTCACGCCGCCCCAAAAGAAGTTGATCTGGAGTTTTCCTCGCCGGGCCGTGTAGTTGCTGGAACTTGCGAAGGGTGGTATCGCTCGGGGTCATATGTGAGCAATTTTTGAGGTTCCCGACGTTCACAAAAGGAAAATTAATAACGTATTGTTCGACGAGACCGATGCACGAAACAAAGAAAGGAGGTTTCCTCTTTGCCTGATTTATTATGTTTGTAATGCAGATGTAATATTACCATATCTCCTGTACATTGCCTTAAAGGGAAGCGACGACAAATGTCGGTTTTGAGAATCCTATTATCCTCAATTCTTTCGTCACAAGCAACGGAGCGATTTTGATACTTATTCACCGCGAAATACTGCGTGTGACACTTATGCTCTATTACCATAATAAATGGGCCGCTGAAAGTGGTTATTTACTCTGATTCACGAAGTAAAGCGTCTCAAACGGACCGTCTTGCTTATCTGTGTAATTATCCGCGTACGCGGTTACCTCGGTCGATATCGTCTTTCCCAAACAAGGGTTCTGCGGGCTCTGTTGTAATAACGACGAGACTCTAAGCCAACTGCAATAACTCCATCGGTACAGTCACGCTCTAAGATGCTCCTTTGAATACAATTACTCGTTAAGATATTACTTTATGGTAACTGGTAATGTTTTCTTTATAAATTTGTCTCATTTTTGGTAAGAAAGAACCTTCTACAAATAATGTATGTTAAGATTATATACATAATACCCAAGTTGATGGGTATAATGATGTAAAAATATACAACAGATGCATTTATTATAATTATGACACACATGATAACTGAGTAATTAACTTACTAGTTAATATAAATATTTATTCAATTCAAAATTTATTATTGTATAAATTATGATTTGTGGAATATGATTTCTGTACATTATTTATACTTCGTACATCATCAATTATTTTTCCCGACATTCTTCTTCCTGTTCATTTTATGGGTCATAAAAAATCTTGTGATTCTGTTCTCACTCTTCCCCTTTCAATTGTCGATGAAGTGACGTAATGGGGCACATACACGTCTTCCGTGTTTCGGTATCAATTCTTAGTTCTATCCTTTTACGAAATTGTTGGAAACTGAAACTGCCTCATGCAATATTTTCAACTTTTTGATAGCAATAAACTGGCATGCTTTACAATAGTATTTGTGCCGACACGGTAATCAAAAAAACATTATGTAGGAAATAGTGATGATGATATAATATTTTTCGGCGTAGAGTTTGCGAAGAGTCGGTGAAATTGATATGAAATTGGAGATCCTCGGGTCAAGGACAATTGATTGTATTGCATAATATATTGTAAAAATTTCAAATAAAAACGTAAAAGATTTCTGTAGGAGACTCATATAGATTACAATGTAAATAAGAAGAGGATATATTGTTATTAGAAATTATGAATATAAAATATCAAATATGAAAGTTCATTTGAAAAACTAGTATTGAGCATTTGAGTTCCTGAGACCTAACGTGGCTTATTGCAAAGAATGAGTGAGTGAGAATTCATTCTGGGGGCGGTCCCGTTGGAGTGGTACATGTTATATTCAGCGAGGTGAGGTGTTCCCCCAAGCTGGAACGTGAGATCCGGCGCCGACCTACACGTAAGATTGAGAGATTTTCCCCCCTACACGGATCTCCCCATTGAGTCCGCTTCACAGGTAGGAAAAGCTGTGAGCTTACGACTGATTTCACCACATGGTAGCGTAAAGCGTGTGTGTGTGTGTGAGGTGAAACGAGGGGAAAGGCTGAAGAAGGAAAGATCGCATGTGGTATGTGATTCATTTGTTATGGTACTGCTTGAACATTCGCTTGGAAATGATCGGAGAAATCACGGAAGGGGGAAAACGAACAGAGTAGACTTCTCCTCTCTACGCTAACATTCTAATGGGTATTTGGGTATTTATACTAATTGGGTAACAAAATAATGCCAAAATGATAAAATCTGTCTTGTTTTTGGCTTCCTATTTCACAGAAAGCAAGCTTCATCCGCTCAGATCATTCGACAATATTATTCTTCGAACATTTAATTTTGTAGAATGGGTCAGGCGCTTTTGTCCTTTCAACCACTTGAGTATGATACTCTTTTTCATCTCTTCGCCTCTTAGGAGTCATTCGAGGAATCACTGCATCAGTGGGTGTATCAAGACCTCCAACCGGGTGACACAGGCTGACCTCCAGGCGCGTCCACCATGGCACTTACCGCGGTTTCTCCCCTCTGACACCGAGGGGGCTCAAGACACAACAAGACAGTGTGGTTTTTTTTAACACAACCGAGCTAGCCCGTGCCAGCCGCCAGCCGGTAATTAGCCGGTGGAGAGTCCTCAAACCCACGACCTGTGTAACGAAGCGGGTTACCGTTGTCAATTGTCTTCTATTACTAGCAACGGGGTATTATGATAGAAGACCCTCAATACACGAGCAGAAAGCTTTGCTAAGTTGTGGAGACAAGTTTACAAGATTCTCAGATTCACGGGAATGAGGGTTTATGCAGATGTATACAAGTTATTACTGTTAATATTCCTAGCATAACGTCAAATTGGTTAAGAAGTTGGAACTTGTGAACTGTAAGAAAAAAGTTTTGAAATTAAACCGTCATTACAATTTTGTTGAAATAGTCCATTTATTTACTCGAAAAAGAGGCGATTGGCGGAAAGCCGAAGAAAACGTAACTGTGGCTCTCTGACGATTGTGACATTTCACCTTCCTAACCGATTTCGCCACTGCACTTGTGCCTCCCACCGCACACATCTTACGTAGCAACATCGACCACCGGGCCGGCGTCTCTCAGTCACCTACTTTTTACCATTTCTTTTCAGTTTCGAATCAGATGCGCACATAATTTTGTTTCACCAGACCAAATGCAAAATTGTAACTGCATATTTTATATAGTTTTTACACTTTTACAGCACGTTGCATAATTTTAACATATTTTAGCTTTTAATATTGATTAAAAATTCGAAGCCTAATGCAATCCATTAGGACTCCTAAGGTTTGGTGAGCCAAGAAAAAATATTTGATATAACAACATAAAAATAAAGATAAAATGTAAATAAGGAAAAATTCCACACAATTCCAGCTCATGGAGCGCCATAAATTGTGAGCGTGAACTTGGGCGCAGTGTCCGCTGTAGTTCGCGCGTGGCCAGGAGCGCTGGTGTCGTCGCACAGTTAGGGGGGGCGGGGAGATAGCCCTTGTCTAAGGAAGCTGGGCAACAGGTCGCCTCGGTCGCCCAGTCCTGGCTTTCTCGCCTTTCCAGCAGGACATTTGTGGCCGGACAAATGGAGTCCGCACCAGAAGACCCTCTCACCCTTTTTCTTCGATCTCTCTCGCAAGTGATTTGGAGTCGAGAATATCAATGCCAACGGATGATGGGCTCGGTTCTTTTACGATATCCAAATGCCCAGTGAGTTATTTCACATAACTGAACTCTGATACTGCTTTAAAAATAATGTAAGAAGGCATCTTCTGGGTTGGCTATACTTGAGAATTGCTTGCTGAAACCATGGCATCTCTAACGAAGTCCTATTTAGAAGTTTCTTTGGCACATGAAGTTTTTATGATTTTCGAAATCAGCTAAAGGGAAAAAGTGAAAAATGTATATAGAAGGCGAGAAAGAAGGGAGAGTTAGAAAGTGATAGAGAGCAAGAGGGCGAGAAAAAGAGAAAGATAATGGAAGAGAGAAAGAGAGAGAGAACGAGTGTGTGTATGTAAGAAAGAGAGGAAAATAGATAGAGGAGAGCGAGAACGTGTGTTCGTGAAAAGGACAGAAAGAGAAAGAGAGAGAGGCACAGAGATAAAACAAATTCTGTTAAACATCTAAATTCTGTTCTAAAACCGTCCAAATGTTTTATTGAGTATTTTGAAATATGCAATTTCATTCAGTAGAACTGAAAATGTTTCAAGAAACACATCAGGGCATACAGAGCACACCATCGCACTTTCAGAGGACAATTGCATAATGCTGTGGACCATGTCAAACGGCGCGCGCCAGCAATCTCGAAACTTCACCAAGAGGGTGCAGCACGAACTCGCTGCGCATTGACCCGTACTCAAGAACTGACTTCTCATTGGCCCACCGGAGTATATGACCCGGTGGACAAACAGCAGACAGTCAGGCAGCTGCGAGTCAGCCAGTAGTCAGCAGAGAGCCAGCGTACGCACACCCGCCAGCACGAGCCTGCAGACCGTGTCCACGACACGTCACGCCGAGGTAACGGACTCCACTACGTCACTGCCTCGCCGCACCAGGCGCCGGCCCCGCCGCCGCCACGACGCTCTGCCAGCGACGCGACCACACCCCGGCCTCGCCACTGCCGAGCGGACGGCACCGCTGCCGTCGCCACGTTTGGCTAGCGACGCTACACCCCAGCATCGCCCCGGTGGTGCTACGGCCTCACCGCTGTCGCGGTTCCTATTTGGCCCCCGAGCTCCAGCCTCTCGGCACCTGGGCGACGGGTCCGCCGCCGCCACTACTCTTAGCCGGCGACGCTCCACGCTCGCCGCGGCCGTTGTCATGACCCCACCGCCACGAGCCAAGATAGCTCGGTGGCTTGGTAATCTCCTCTCCGAAGAGTGAAGCAACGCCGCTCACGCGGCAGAACCTGACCTGCGACCCACAGACGGCAGAGACCCGTCTCTTGCCACTCAACACGACAGTCGGCCGTAGATACCGAGCCTCCGGCTTAACCAGTTTGCCTTCCGGCGACCATCATGTACATGTATGTTGTGTTAAATGTTGTAAGAATACGAGTTCGTCTTCTCAGTGTAAAGACACAACACATAAGTAGTTTTTTTCAATTCTGTTTTGTCAATGAGCCAAAAATGGAAACTCCAGTGATTTATTTTAGAGTCTAAAATTAGACTGTTAATCCACGAACTTTTTTGTTATTCCCTAAGTGGTTTCCAGGTACTATTCACTGTTAGCTAGCTTCGTGTCTTACCAATCTGTCATCACTGTATTGGCATGAACGGACATAACTTTTATCAGATTCCCTCTCAATATGGAGTCACGCAATGATCGATCAACATTCTATTATTTTCCGCTTTTATGTCAATGAGTCTCATATAGTAAAAAAAACAGCTCTCTTCGCTTCTAAAATCAATATTTACGCATGCAGAATCAACAAATATTGTTTTACTTTTGAGATTATTGTCAATTCATTTAGAATAAACCTCTTTTGTACATCGGTAATGTGTAGCCTGACGTGATGTACGGCTAACCAATTTTTGCGGAAAATTGTAGACTTATTATATCGCACAAAAGAAAAATACAAGTAGAGGTCGGAAGATGTCCTTATGATTACTGTAAAAATCTGACCACGCATCCTAACATATGCGCGTCATGGCGGGTGCGTTATATCTGCCGCTGTGAGTGGCGCAAGGGTTTCAAGCGGCGCGGCGTCCAAATACACGGAGGAGAAGGCAGCGGGTTAGGGTGCACGCCATGGATTTTTCCACATATGGTTGCGGAGTGGTTGGCTTCTACTACTACCTGGAGTCCCATCTGATCATCAGTCCATCCACAATTTATCTATGAAGAATGTTCAAAACTTTTCTTCGGCATTGAAATCGAAGGAATTGTCCAGGAATAGTCATAAGCCATTAAGCACGAAGTAATTTGCCTTGGACGTAGTCTTTTTATCATGTCATTACCTTTTGTACCTATCGTTCAGGAGCGATTGCTATTTGTCATCGCCTTTTATCAATGCCATTTGTCATTGCCGTTGACTTTTATCTCTATCGTTCTTCTGACATTAGCATTCCCTTTATGCTCATCCTACTATCCTTCAGACAGTGAAAGGATGAGGTAAGCCACCACTGTAAAAAAAAGACAGGAAGCTGTAATCCCCCTTTTTCACTAATGCTGAGAAATAAATATCACTCAATAAGTCTTTCTCTAAAACAACTGTTTAAAGAATAAATAATATTTTCGTTGGTTAAAAAGTTAAGAACCGACATAATCTATAAAATTTTTCACATTTCAAAATAAGTGGTGTGTCATGGGAAAACCAATCACAATTAATGCACATAATTGTATATCACTTAATTAGAAAATATAGGAGTCTCAGATA
The DNA here is from genome assembly GCA_031308135.1 of Acheta domesticus. Taxonomy (NCBI): domain Eukaryota; kingdom Metazoa; phylum Arthropoda; class Insecta; order Orthoptera; family Gryllidae; genus Acheta; species Acheta domesticus. The sequence continues at coordinate 118,148,837 of JAHLJT010008446.1, read as the reverse complement.
CACTGCACATATTAACGGATATCCGATTAGGTCCTTGTTATTGTTAGGGAGAGTTATGAACACAAAGTGAATGAATGAAAATCATCAATAAACGGTATTGCAATTCCTTATCTCTGGTTGAAACTGATTAAAACATCACTTGTAAATATGATATTCAATTCCCAAAATTGTTTACTTGTATTCTTTAAATTTCGTAATCATTACTCATTAGTATTCAACACGTTTGTAAATCAATTATAATATTAAAACTGGATCTTTTAACTTAATTTTTTCTTTCAAATTAAACTCTTAAGACTGGTTATTTCAGTGCCCACGAAGTTAATGGCAGTTATTTCTCATCGATCCATATCGCAATTACTGGGACGTTTTCTTGTTTGCTACTTAGAATTAAATATGGTACCGTCTCAAAAGTAACACTGAGTTTACACTGATCTACACATCCTCTCCCATGTCATATCGAAAGGATGACTGAGGATCCCTTTGATTTGAGAAATTCATTCATTACCAAGCACAAGATGTGGTTGACCTGATGATCTTCATACGAGAAGCAATTCGGAAAGGATGACTTAGCTCCTTTTTAAAAATTCTTTATAAACTATAAATTTTTGAGGTGTTTTCTGTCAAATTCAGCTCGTTCCATTTCAATTGAGAACCAAATATTGTCTCAAATTTACGCAAGGTTTGATATTAACGGAAAGTTCTCAACACATTTTAGTTATCAGTACGATTTTAACTATACCTCATTGTGAAGTTATAAAAACTCTCCTAAACTAAAACAAAACAAAAATGGTAAATAATGGAATAAACTAGTTTTGATAGCAAACGCCTCATTCAGATTAAAATGTTTTCGTGTTATTTGCGTTGGCAAATATAATTATTCTAATTAGAAAGGGATACTGCTCAATAGTTATAAAATTGAAATAAAATATTAATTAAATAAGGAATGTATAATTGAAGAATTTTAACAAAATGTAGCCAAATGTTATTTACTGGGAGAGGTCGTGTAAAGCGTTTGTGAAAATTTCCCATCATTCTTAATTACGTCAATTCAATTTTTATTGGCGAGTAATCGAAGTGTCAAAATAAATTCAATAGAAATGTAATAACGCTGAATACGCGTTGGAAGCAATTTGTTAAATTTTATTCGTTGAATTCGTACCATTCGCTGGAAGGGAGAATATTGTTACAACGCGTTTGCATATGATTCCAATGATAATATTACATGTCTTTAAATAAAGTTTCAAGAGATAAACTCACAGTGGAGGAGTAGGGAGTAAATGATGGTCTTGCTGGTGAAATACTGTGTAGTGTGACGTGTCCAACGCGACAGAATTTACGTTCATGAACGTTATGGGACAGAAAGACATGTTGTCAAGTTCACGGTACATGTAACACGAAGCTCGCCAGTAAAGTGCACTTCCAGTTGAAAACTATCCAAGCTCATGTTGGTCTCTATTAAGAGTGTAACTTGTGAGGAGAACAGCAAACACGTTTCCACAGTAAAGAACGAGTTGAATCCATTTATTCGATTAACATCCACTAGGTTACTTGGTTCTGAAAATTCGAATTAAAATACATTTCTATTTAAATATTTACGTATACAGTATATCATCTATTTAAAGAGGCAATGCCGATAATTCTGATTCCAGTATCTACGCCTTATGGTAATTCGTAGGGAGATCCATGATATAACGGAGAGATAATTATGATTCATGATTAGGATTGATGATTTTTGATTACAAATGATGAAGGAATGGTGAAAGGAGAGGCAGGGGAAATGGGATAATCCAGTAAAAACCTGCCGGAAACTAGCTTTGCCTACCGGAAATTTCACATAGATCAACCGGGATCGGTACGCAGAGGTGGAGAGATATCCCCCTGTCCTCTACGCTACGTGCCGATTTCTGCTACGGGGAAACGTTTGGACACACATTTAAGGCGAATATTTAATTCAGAAACACTATTGTTAAAAAGATAGTTAGGTACTTACGACAAGTAATTCAAACAAAGACAATAGAGTATGGATAAACAATTGGGCAAAATCATGTTAAGTATTCATAGAAACCGTAGAATCTATTCATGTATGCACTCAGAACAACACTGACAATAATTAATTTTCACAACGCAAATGAGGAGAAGGGGAAGAAGGCAATTTTCCCTCTTTAAGGAATTGCCACTTCCTGTGTGAGAGATATCCACTTCGTAATGAGCATTGACAGCGCCCTGACTCCCCCTCTTCCACCGACGGGCTCCGGAGAGTCCCGGGCGCCTAGCGTACGCGAAGGATACACGTTACCACGCGCCCGGAGGCACACGCCCGGATGTTCATTCAATTACGTCCCATGTCGCATTTTACTGAACCTTTCCCCTACAAGGTTAATTTAGTTACCTTCAATACCAGCAACAGATTTCAGTTAATTTTCATGTAATTTCATATAATTTTTATTCGCTTCACCAAAAAACTCGTTCGTTAAACATCTCTCCCTTCAATTAAACACAGATGGTTTTCGCCTGGCCACAGGCGATCTCCGCTCCGCGGCCCCCTCACTGCCACCCCACCCGCGCAGCTCCGCCCCACCCGCGCAGCTCTGCCCCGCCTCGCCGGCCCCGCTTCACGTTCCCCACTCTGCGTCCTGCCGTCCCCGCCGACCACCCCCCTCCCCATCTCATCACGTTCGTCCCCGCGTCCTCTCTGCCCGCCCACGCCCCTCCCCATGCCGGGTTGCCCCGCTCCGCCCACCTTCTGCACGATCGTGTGCACACCACCACTCCGGTGGCGGCGCTCTGGCAGCGGCAAGGGCTGGCGTGATGTTTTGCATCTGTAAGGCTGCATAGACAGGCCGATGCGATGTGTACCACGTTTCCCTTTGCAGAAGCAACGAACGTCGGGGAGAGGCGTGATTGTTTTTCTCTGGAGCTTGCAAGAGAAACTAATAGACCATTCCGAGCGACGATGATGACATTGAGATAATCGTTACGATGATTACCGAGCATATTCTCCGTCACCTTTGTTTCGTTGAGTACTACTTTCTAATATCGAAAAACTCCACAGTTGAAATTGTAGATTAACAACGAAAATCTATGCCCATTTTTAATTTTGAAGGGAAACTTAAATATGAAGAGAATACTTGCATAAAACTGTTTCGTAAGTAATATATAGATCAAGAATTTTCAATAAGATATATTGCAGTTTGTTTTAAATCGTATGTTGTTCGAGCAAAATTCTGGAACGAATGGAGTAAATTCAATTCATTTGGCAAGAATACTATTGAGAGAGTGAGAAAAAAGATTGATAGGTTGCAATTCAAAATGTTACCTTTAAATTTGTATTTTTAAATCGAATGCAAATTTTAATGCAATTTTCCATTTCATTTATGTTTTATGGACAACATTACAGTGGTGCGGGCAGGGCACGACCCGGTCGGCACCGGGCGAGGCAGTGCGAGTCGGGTGGAGCGGGGCAGGGCGGGACAGGGCGGGGCAGGGTGGAGCGGGGATGGGAGGGGAGGGGCGTTAACGGGGAACGGCAGGGTGGGAGCGGATGAGAAGAGGGGGTGGGGCGAGCGGAGAAATGAGAACTGAGCTGGGCGGGGAGTGCGGGACGGGGGCGGCACAAAGCATGGCGGAGCGTGGCAGAACGAAGCGGGGCGGGGCGTGGCGAGCCGGGGCGTGGCAGAATGGACGTGGCGGCATGTGTCGGAGCAGGGTGGGCCGGCGCTGGGCGGCGCGAAGAGGAGAGCGACGGGGCGGAACTGGGCGGGGATGGGTAGGACGCAGCGTGGAGGGGCGGGCCGGGCCGGGACGTGGCGGAATGGGGTGGGGTGACCGGGGCGGGGCGGGGCAGGGCGTGGCAAAGCGGGGCGGAGAGGAGTGGGGAGTGGCGTAGCGGAATGAGGCGGAGTGGGTGGAGCGATGTGAAACCAGCAGGGCAGGGTGGCGAAGAGCCAAGTAGAGCGGCTGGGTGTGTACGAGGGAATGCAGTAAATTAAATGATTTCCACCTTACATTATAGAAACTATTTAAGGAGATAAATATGTATTGTAATTTTACCACTTGGCGAAAATACGATGGCCCACCCCTGCATCTCCCTCGGATGAGTAGTTTAACCTCTGAAAAATCTAAGCCGTTTCGCGCGCGCAGAAGGAAAAAATCGAACAACATATATATTAACGCCCATAAATACACTCTGGCAATTTACCAAACGTATTCTAAAAAACGATCAATAATACCTCCCTAAAATACGCCTACAGGCAAGTGCTACGTCCCAGCAGAAAGCCGAAATATTAGCAAATCACTTCCCTCAATCGTTCTCACCACATTCAGCTTTCAATCACCCCGGCCACAACTCTACAAAACAATCAGCCCTCGACCAAAACTTTACTGTTCCGCACATAATAAAATTTTCAACCCCTGAAGAAATCACGTCCCTAATTATATTGCTACTTAAAAAAGGCCCCGGAGCACGACAAAATTTCTAACATTACGTGCGAAACACTTTCATCCAACACTATAGCTTTCATAAACAACATATACAATTCAATTTTCAGAATAACCATTGAACTGGAAGTTTTCTATTATTATTCCGATACCTAAATCCAACAAAAATCTCAATAATCCGGAAAAATACTAACCGATCAGTCTCCTATCCACTTTTTAGATCTAACCGATCAATCTACCCACTGTCTAGGCCTTTGACAGAGTTTCGCACATAGGCCTTACACATATTAAAATCAATACGCACTCCGGTATATCTTCTCAGCACCATTATTAGTTTTCTACCAGACAGAACTTTTGTAGTTGCCATTGACTATCATACATCAATCCCCAGAAATTTACAAGCAGACCTCCCCCAAGGATCTTCGTTATCTCCAACACTCTTTAATCTCTACGTAGCTGACATCTCAGTAGCATCCAACCCCAACCTTGGCCAATTCGCTGACGATACCATTATATACGGTCAGTTATTCATGCAACTTCTTACGAAATAAGATACAAAGGTACCTAGACAAGATGAGTGATCCATAAAATGGAAACTCAGACTCAATGCTGAAAAACAGAATGCAAAAATCTTTACACTCAGACAAATGTTTACTCCTTCTCCCCTCCAAATCAATAACTAACAAATTCCTTGGACTCCACCCAATCAAAACATCAAATATGTAGGATTAAATATTTATACGAAGCTACAATGGAAAGACCATATAAATGCAAAAACACATAAAGCAAAAATAAATATCCTCCAACTAAAACCACTCATTAATTCAAAACTAAAATCCATCTAAACAATGGAATAGCCCTATACTAATGTATTATCCGACCTACCATGACGTATGCGTGTCCTATCTGGTTAAATGATTAAAGAACCAATTTAAACAAAATCTAAATCTTTCAAAATAAATACCTCAGATCAATTACACAGGCCCATGGTTCGTTTCAAATGTATAGTTGCACAAAGAATTAAATATCCCATACACAATTCCACTCATTACCAAAATCTCCTGCAAATTCTACTCATACATCAACCAAACCGATCACCTATCCCGTTTCAACCTCGCTCAAATCTCTGATTCCAGTGGAAATAAAAACAGGTCTCCAATTCAAGCTTTTTTGAATACACAAACCGAGTTGGTGAGTAAGTAAGGCGCTTTATGAGCTCCCTTATCCTGGATAGTTATTTTTAGAATTAAAGTTATAAAGATAATTTAAATAGCCACAAAATGCATATGAAAAAGTACGATAGTATTGATTTATGAAACTTGCAATGCCAATAAAAAGAAAATGAAAAAAATTATTATAACAGGCACATTTCAAAGATAAGTATTAATTATTAATATCACATATACGCCAGAATATACGACATTTGAGAAGTAGAAAATAGATAGAAGATACATTACAGCCTAAATACCAGGCATGATGGTATGAGATAAATAATATTTAACTTCCAAGACAATTAGAAACGTGTGTTTGACACATCATCGAAGTAAACATTTATGTATATCCCTATATAGTATTTGAGTAAACTCCTCCTGTGCATGCGTGTGGATGTCTCGGCTCCGTCTCTCACGGTTAGACCACTTACGTGCACCAATCGAGACAACACACGAGGTGTCATTCGACGCGTCTCGGTCTACTGATGAGGAACTGATAATTTGTTTGCAAAGTCGGCCATCAAATTCTAAGAAATTTCCAAAAACGTGTTTTTTTTCTTGTTTTGGAGCTGCGATCTTGGTCAGTAGGCCGGAAACTAAATCAACGCCACCTCAATTAGATGTAGGTGACGTTGATTAAAAATTTCAGTGCCAATACCGACGAAGACGAACAAGACGACGACGAAGAAGACGCAGACGAAGACAAAGAAGACGATAAAAAAGACGAAGAAGTCGAAGAAGAAGCCGACAGAGTCGAAGAAGAAGTAGACGAAGAAGAAAATCACGAAGAAGACGAAAAAGGCGAAGAAGACGAAGAAGGCGAAGAAGTTGAAGAAGACGAAGAAGGCGAAGAAGTTGAAGACGAAGAAAGAGACGAAGAAGTCAAAGAAAAAACGAAGATGAAGAATAAGGCGAAGAAGAAGACATTGAAGAAGAAGAAGACGAAGAAAAAGACAAAAAATGAAGAATTTCCATTCACGGAAAATGAACTAAATAGGTAGAGGGCGTATTGAGATGCCCGGACCAGACGGCCGTGGGTGCGCGTCTCCGAGAAGAGTATAGCTGTGTATCGAGCCGGTCGCTGTGTCTGGACTGCGGGGATCAGTGTTATGTCTTCAAAGAATATCGAGAAGATAATTTTTATACGAGAAATCAAGATAAGCCAAGTGACCCGGCGGTAAATAAAGGGTAAATGAGTGTTTGCGGACGTCATGCGGTTTTCAAATTGGTTTTTAAAAATTTGGATTAGCACAAACTGAAAGAAAAACATTCCGAGATAACTTTTGACGAAGTCAGTTTTATGAAACTATTACATTACCTAAATTCAGGAAGCCAAAGGTAGAAATCGCGTTCAATATCACAAAATAATTGCAAAAATTTAAGTGGTTAGTTTGGAACGCTGACAAAAGATTTAAACTGAACACAGAGGACTCTGAACCGAAGAAAGACAGAAAGAAGTCAAACAACCGAAGGTAGTTTAATGCGTCGGCGACGTCACATCCAGCTAGTTACTAGTATAATAATAATAATAATAATAATAATAATAATAATAAAATAATAGTGACTTTATTTATGTGGCGAGACTCGGGCCATCAGGCCCGCTCTTCCGCCTAACCACGTAATAATACATATATAGATAAAAATTGAAACAGTACATTTAGTAAATTAAATAAAATACAACTTAGATATGTCTTGCCCCTGGGCTCACAAAATGAAAGTAAAACAGTAATGCTCGGACAATTCATGTTTAACAACTTGCAGTTGGTCGTAATATCATGAGGAAATAGGAATTAATAAATATTCTGCAGTTGAGATACTTAATATGTAATATCACCATCTATTTGAATGATATGTAAAGTAAAAATAAAATTAATTACCCTGTAAGAATTTGGAAGTATTAAATGATTCTTTCAGTAAGAAATTACAGGCAATCGGCTTCTTGCCTCCACGAAACGTTCAAAGTAACGTGCTTGCCAGCGCCCCATTCTGCATTCTCCGCGCCCCCAAGCGCCAGCTCGTAGCCGGGCGGCGCCGCCACGTCGCCACCTGCAGCGTGTCATCACGAGCTGCTCCCGGCCCCTGGCCCCGGGGCGCGCTGTCTCTCGCCGCACCCGGCCCCTCGTCACCTCACGTCGGGTGCATGGGCCGCTGTCCGCCTGCGCCCAGCCCACCAGCGCCCTTTCGCACCTCTCCCCCCACCCCGACCGCCACCGCATGGCCCCCGGCTCGCCCCTGCCCCTGCCCCTGCCGTCACCACCCGCCGCGCCACAACACCCGACGGCAGCTGCCGCCTTTCCTTCCACCCGCTCCGCTCTCGGTCGCCTCCCGCTCCCGCTCCCCGTCACCCGCTCTAGCCGCAAGCGCCTCCCGCTCCGCCACTCCCGCCGCTCCCCTCGCACTGGGGATGTTCGCCAATCTAGCTGGGCAACGAAACAACTCTCTTCTTTCTTGTCATTCAGTTTAGCGAGGGGACATTTTTAGAAAGGTTTCAAAGCATGCATACTGCTAAGTGTACTCGAGTTGGTGTATCGACTTACGGTACAGGCTCTTCTTTACTAGGCGACTCACAACACCTCTAATGGTTAATTAAACTTATTAAATATTTATTTAATTCCTTTTAATATAAAATTATTCATCACTCAATAATATGAATAATAATAGTTTATAATGAATCTCAGCACTCAGTATCCATGTTTACATATTTCTCTATAGTTTTAGTGGAAGAGTAACATGTTTCACAATTTGTCTTTCAGTGGATAAATGTTAATGATTGTAATTGATTGGGCTGTTCTTTGTATAATACGGCAAAATAAAATTCGACCACTTTCGTTTTCGTCCAAACTTTTCTACTTTTTTGATTAATTACAAAATAGGAGAGAATCGGCTCTTTCGAGAAAATACAGTTTTTTCCTAAAAGCAGAGCTAAATTTTGAAAATTGAGCTACTTTGTAAAAATTGTCCATTTAATAGCAAAAATTAAAATCAGTTCTTTAATTAACGTGTTTAATTATTTTTCTGACACTTTAGACTGTATTATATTCTAAAATGTCTTTAAAAGCAATTTAATGAACGATTTATAGTAAATTTTGGTAAAAAAATTAAAATAAAACACTCAATAAAAAAGGCTTCCAAAATATTTTATCTAGGATTTTTTATTTGTTGTCATTTTAACAAACCAATTACATCCTATTTTATCATTAAACAAAAGGGAAAAAGGTTTTGGATAAGTCGAAAATGATTGAATGTTATTAAATCGATTAAAAAATACTATTTTATTGTAATACTTCTTTTCGTTAGACTATTCAAAATGGAACAATATGTGCTGAGTTTCTTTCTATAAAATAACAAATTGAGAACCATTATGCACATAGTAAAACATAAGCAATTATATCAAAGCTACAATTATAAATATTTATTGATGTATGAAATGTACACTGTTTGTATTTGTCGCAACCATCTCATTACGGCTATTAGTGTAATTTTGTTCCGGTTGAAGCGTGGGTGCGTTGTGCTGTGTCGCTGCCACAGACAGGAGCAGCGTCTAGCAGCCGCCCCTCCCCCCGCCACGGCGCCGTCCCGCCCCTGCGCCGTCGCCGCAAGACAGCTCCTCCACGCGCAGCTCTCGTGAACTCAGCTCCTTCATTAATTAGCAGACATCACTTGCACGAGCAGGTGGCATATCTGCTTAGATATTCAACCCGGCGGGACGCGTCCCAATGGGTCTCCCTTATTCATCGCTCCCCTCCGCGCCCGCCCCTCCAGCCCCTCCAGCCCCTCCAGTTCCCCACTCCCGCTCGCCCCGTGGCCCGCGCCCCTCCGCGATATAAATTCACGCGACCGTGCATCATTCATTCATGGTTCAATATACCCCGATGTTTTCTTTTTCTCCAAGGCCACTTCATTCCGCTCGCGCAGAATGCGTGTTCTCTAGCCCTCCCTAACGAGACTAAGGAGTTCTACCCACTTCTCTCTCCCACCTTGTCAAACTCCCACGCCTGGCACTATCCTTCCTTCTCACGACCCGAAGATAATTAAATGACGAATAGGACACATTTTTCGCCCTTTTTGGAGAGCGAATAAGCAAACTGAGCCTAGCTGGAAAGCGAATAAGCACGTTTTCAAGAGAAGAAGGATATTCCGGATTTTCCCTTCCTACCCATCCCTTTTTTAGCAATTGCACGATTTTAGCGATTGATGTATGAAATGTTCACTGTTTGTATTTGACGCAACCATCTCATTACGGCTATTAGTGTAACTGTACTATTACTGTACTGTTAATGATACTGTACTAATATGCTAAATGTCTAAGTATTTTGAAAAGTACTTACATAGAAAAATTATTCTTTTCTAGAAAGTACCTATTACTTTATGAATGAGAAACAACACGTATGCAAATGGAACATATTTACATTTAGGATCGGTCTCTGTAACTCAAAGTTTCCTGCAAATATGTTGAAAAGGACTGAGCATAGAAATTTGACCGTGAAACGGTAACATTAACATTTTGTAAGCAAACAGATAAAATTTGATTTATCGAAATGTATATTTATTGATGTAGGACCCAACTCACAGTATCCTGATTTCTATTTAGTCTTGAAAATGTTCATTGCAGGATATTACTGGAATTTCCAGAAAACACCAAGAGCCCTTTGCGATTACTCAATGTTCTGCGGGACTCATTTTGAGAAACGTTGAAATAGACTGTTTCTTTGGTTTTGCTTCCGTTTACCTGAATGTGGATTACGTATGACAAATTGGAGATACAAATATGAAAGGAAGAGGCTGTAGTGGTACTGATGGAAGTTGCTTAAATAAGATTGCTTCAGAGTGGCGAAAAGTGTCTCTAGTGGTAGTAAATATTCCAAGAAATGCATAACTTCTCGGCTGTCCGGGTGGACGCCGCGTCGTTGGCTGAGAGGCCGACGTTTCGCCTACCATGTCGCAGGCTTCGTCAGGGCAGTGACAGCCGAGAAGTTATGGACTCGAGCCGCGGAAGCTTACGTGTACATCCAAGAAATGCTCTTATTTTATTGTTTGCCTATGCTGTACCAACTACAACTTAGATATTGATTATTTTTTATAATATTACAAATAGATATTTTTGCAGAATATTAAAACACTGAAGTGGCTCTTATCATTAGTACTAGCGGATTTGGCGAGAATGATTCCGAATGTCATTGGTCAAGGATTTTTCTTCATGGAAATACTTTTTATTTCAAAAAGAAGAAAAATGGAGTAAATAATACTCTAAGATGGTCCGAATGCATAAGGGAAATAAAATGTAGAATCATTCATTGTGATACTCAAGGCAAAAAAATTTGAGTGCATAAAAGTATCTTCTTGTTCGCTCAGATGTTCCAACTCTGAGAATTTCTTTTATTTCATACTGAGTAATGGAGTTCATTTTGTACCACTTCCTACGCTACACTCAGCACATTGGGTGCGGCGCACCAGAAATATCGCCGCCGAGTGACACTTCAGATTAAAGTTGGTATCACTTGTCCACTGTCACCTAACTCAAGAGGCAGGAGTACGAAAAAGTGCGGGTTACTACAGTTCATACCACAGAGCGCACAGCAGAAAGAACGACACAGGGCAGAGCTGACTGTATATATACCATTAAGCTTTTGCTTTCATTTAAGAAATAAATTCTCCAAAACTTAAATTGATTTTTCCTAAGCTTATAATTTTAAAGTAATAATAAACAAAGGCATTTCAAGGAACAATTATGTCGAAGACCTCTTCAGATATTTATTTGGTTTGTAGCCGCTTATACCGAGGAGTAATCCACTTTCATCTCGGTAAATAGCTTCATCTTGGACTGCGTATCGCGCAAAGTTTTAATTAAATTTAACAGCGGGTCCTGAGTGACGAGGAGAGGACAGAGGAAAGATGAATGGCCCGCGCGACAAATTATTTGCACAAGCGGGGATAAAAAGTAACTCCTTCAAAACAGGGCCGCGGGCGGGGAGTGCGCGGGACGGTCGCGTGGACGGGGAGGGCGCCAGCGGCGGCGGGGGAGGTGCGGGGGCAGGGCGGGGGAGGGGGCGGTGGCGGCGGCTGGAGCAGCAGCGGCCGGCAGCAAAAAGCGGTCGACGCGTTCCGTAGCGTCGACGCCGGCCGCCGCCGCCGCCGCCTTCGTTGCGTGTCGCGCCCTCCGCTGTCTCTCTCACCCTCGCCCCGGACGAAGTCTCGGCTGCCCGATCTCCCTCCACCCCGCCGCCGGAGCTAGAGCCACTGCCTCGGTCCTTGGGCATCGTCAAAAATCAACGCGCAGTCTAAAATAAAGCCGTACATTTTCCTTGCTAATGTCAAGCTCAGTCAAAACTCTTCGTAGTGTTTGAACGAATCCTATTTCCTTCGTTTAATGGCACAGTCTCTGAGCAACGAATTGTTTCCGATTCCTTTCTGATGTTTCTTTCAAAGTTATTGCAAGGCAAAATTACAATGTAGTACAAACCAGCCATTTATTCAACCAAGAGGATATTTTTTCATCAACATTTTGACAAGCATTCAAAGGCACTGCATGATAACCGTACTTTGTAAAATAAAATTGGAGCAATTATAATTTCTTTCAACTTCAACAAATTATTACTTATTACAAACGAAGTGTAAAATAATGCAAAATAATAGCATAAGGTTTTTCGTTTTGGCCGTAACACTTTCAATGGACGTTGTTGTAACGATCAACCAAGCCGCCTCCAACGCCAATGTTTGGCGTTGCTTCACCACCGTCCGGCCGGTACCAGCTGGTGCCGCTGCGCCAGATGCACCCGCTGCCCACGCTGCTGGTGCGTCTCGTGCAGCTGCTACCAGTATTTGCTGATGCGGCGGTTCGGACACATTATTTTGGAGATATCGACGGGCAACGAGGAAGGGCTCCATAGGATTCGACAGTTCTACACCGTCCAAGTGCAATATATGGGTAAGCTAATGTGGCTCAACAAAGTATAAACAGTCATCTAATGGTTTCTAGAACATAATTCTTTTGGTGAGTGAATCATTTTATAAACAAAGATTTCTGTCACTTAAAAGCTACTTATCTTTCACGTCGCATCACAGCATCTGTGTCAAAGCCAGTGACGCATTGAATATGAGAAAATAGTAGCAACATGTTCAATGAGAAATATTTTTCAAACAAAATCGAAACCGTTTCATTGTTTTTGGATTTTTCCAAGTAACAAGTGAGTATCTAACAAAATCATCGACATTGATGACATGGTCAGAACCTGCTTACTTTTCCACCAATTTATACGTATATTCGAAATCAACAAACAAATTTATTATTATTGTTAATATTATTACTACTATTATTATTGTCATCATCGAGAGGTTCCAACCAATTGTGTGTGCGTTACGTTACACTAACTCATGGTTACTGATAGCGATCTTTTCTCTTTCAGTTTTGGACTATAAACTAAACAAATTTATTTCGATTTTTTGATTATCTGCAAAAGAGAAAAGTTACAGTCTTGCGGAAAATAACGTTTATTTTGTTACTTTTATGTTTCTTATGTTTTATACTCCACGGAAAAGGGAAATGTAAAAGTCTTGTAGTATTATTTGATCTCAGAATCGAGAAGTACTCTAAGAAGGTTAATAGAGTTCGTTAACACTTCTGCGCAATTATTTAACACTTTCATGAAATTGCCAAAGAGTTAGCAGCTAGTAAATGTTCCACGTGTTTGTAAGGTTCATATTAAGCAAGAGCTCCCGTTGTAGCCTTTGGGATGCGTGAAACACTAAACAATTTCGAAAGTTCCCGGAAATCGAATTCCCATGGACCTCTACTACAGGAATTTGTGTACGTAATCCTCTTCTTCGTTTAATGAACACACAATATCCGAGGCGGTATCAAAACTTTAATTTTGCACCACTTGTGCCCAAGAAACGCCTTTTGAAATATTAAAAAGTCACGGCGATAATTAAGTGCGTGCTACGCATGAAACTTTTCCTCTTATGTGCTCGGTAAGTTGGCTCTTTCCCTAGACTCGTTTCGAAGTCCCCGCAGCAACTTCAATAGGCGTCTTCAAATGGGATGACCACCTTACACTTTTCATTTCAAATCAGATTTCTGGTATTAAAGTCAGAAGTACGGACCCTTAGCGAAGTTGAAATCTTGAAAGGATTTCATTGGCCAAACCAAAAGGCAGCTCTCTGGAAACGCATTTGGATTCCCTTTGCTGACGAGCGAAGAAAATCATTTATAAACAAATTGCAAGGAATTTCAATTTACTCTTCAACTCCCATACATCATAAACAATAATTAGATACTACGATATATATATATATATATATATATATATATATATATATATATGTATATACATCGTAATTTTGAAATTACCAATAACTGTGATATTTCAAACGTTAATAGCGGCAAGACAATTTTCTAAAATTAGATACAAATATTAAAAATCAAGTGGAATCTACCTGAAATGTGTGTAAATGAAATATTTCAATGATTCAGGCATGCTACGTTGAGAATATAGCAAATAACTTTTGATCGCCACTCAGAACTCATAAATTAAACAGTACAACTTTTAACTACGATAGATGTAAAATATACCCTTATTTTACAACACAGTTTTAAACACTACATAATTCAAAGTGCACTTAGGTTAAAATAATAAACTGGAAAGATAAAATTAAATCAAAAAAATATTGTATGTGATTTTTGTATATTGTTTAGCCTCTGCTATTACATGCACGCATTTCAAAATAATTACTGTGTTCACGGAAATGTTTTATAATTCATATATCCAGAAAAAAAGAAACATCCAACGGGCTTAATCATTAAGAAACTTTAGCGTTATCCGAAATTTGTATTCTGGATGGAGTATACATTTTCGCAAATCATCGTATACTCTTCAAGAGAATGGGAAGATTATAGGTGAAAGAAGAAATGAAGATGATGTGCGAGTTTCATGCAAATAAAAACACTCGCCAAACGGCAAGGAACGTATCTTGTTAATAAGGCCGCGAGTTGAAACCTAACCGCATTTGCAATTCATCCCGGGCGAGTTCTTCGAATGCGCGACGGAGGAGACGAATGGAACGGGCGCGATCCGCTGCATTCGAGAGACTCATTTGCTCCCGGAGAAAAACCACTTTCCTCCACGCGACCCCCGTAACACGATTGCCTTACATGCATCGTGCACGTGATACGCCGGCGCTCCTTTAATGAACAGAGACCGACAATCCTTTTAAATTGCCTAAGCCGAGCCTGAGCTCGTTTCGGGCGAGCGCAGCTGGTGGAGCTGCCGCGCCGCCGATGCCCTTTAGCAGCGCGTCTCCCCGCCCCGTCCCCGCCCTTCCCCGCTTCGTCCCCGCCTTTCCCTTCCCGCCCCCACCCCTAGCCATACACGCCCCTCCCCTGCCTCACTCCTTTCCCCGCTCGTACTTGTCTCAACCCCTGCACGGTCCTCGCATCGTCCCCGTCCCGTTCCCATCCCGTCCCCGCCCGTCCTCGCCTCGTCCCCACTCCATCACCGCCCTTCCCTGCCTGTCTCCGCCCCTTACCATAAACGCCCCTCCCCTGCCTCTCTCCCCCCTGCCCGTCTCCACATCAGTCTCTGCCCCGTCGCCGCCCCGTCACTACACGTCCCGTCCCCTCCCCTTCCCCAAACGTCCCACCACTTCCCCTACAAGCCCCTTCTCTTCTTTCTCTCACCTTCCCCCCATCCCCGCCCCTCGCCACTGTCCCGCCTCTCTCAGTCCTCGCCACTGCCCCGCCCACCCCCTCACCGCGCTTCCGCTCGTTCCCGTTATTGCCCGTCCCACTAAAACCCCTCCCTCTCTACCTCTGCTATTCCGCTTCATTCCGCCGACTTTCTCGTTTGCGCTGGGCCTTGTTCGCCGCTTCGGCTTTCCTTTGTTGTCTCTGCTTGTCATTCACCTTCCCTCTCTTCGCAGAGTCGGCGAGTCTGGTTCGTGCAATTTGAAAGTCGTTCGTCCTGGACATCTCTCCAGTTTTGATCCAGATATTTGAGTTTTCTGTGCTCCTCTATTCACTTTCTTTTTTTGGGGGGCTTCGTGCACGCCTTCACACAGTTACATTTGCAACAAGTATACTTGTTTGTCCTTGCATCATGCAAGTTCGCCGGTCACTCTTTAACAGTTTGCCTACAACTCACTATTTTTCTACGTTTCATATTTGTCGTAGTTCTGTCCCGACGAGCAAAGTCATACTGTAGTTTTTATACCTTCTCCTGCATCATTATTATTTGTTCTACATGTCTATGTTCCCGTTAAAGCATGTCCAACTTGAACTGAAACGCACGACCATCTCCAAATTATCAATTGCCTCTAAGCGTGCCTCCCCACTGAGTTGCTAAATACCCCGAACCAGCTTCAACGTCCACATGGATTTTCGTGCTTTGTCTTTCTATCCCCGCCCCCCCACGTACTTCTTGCATTTGCGCGCAAACTGCGCGCGACTAGTGCTTCATCGAGACTGCCGCTGAGCGAGCGTCCCGTCCCAGAGTAATCACTTCGCCACCTAATGTGCACCTTGGCATACGGCTCGCGGTCGCCCGCCCGCCCACCCCTCCAATTTCCCCCGCCAATTTCCGCCCAATGAGCGCCTCTTCGTCTCGAGTCCGCCTCTGGCCCCCCTCCGCCCCACCCCGACTGTCGTCTCCACCCCCGCGACTCAGCCCGGTTAGTAGAAATCCTTCCGACCGCCTTCCCTGCGTCTCGCCGCCCGTGCCCCTCCCAACGCCTCCTGCGAGCCCCACCGCGGCCCGCGCCCGGCCGCTCCCGCGTC
The DNA here is from genome assembly GCA_031308135.1 of Acheta domesticus. Lineage (NCBI taxonomy): Eukaryota > Metazoa > Arthropoda > Insecta > Orthoptera > Gryllidae > Acheta > Acheta domesticus. The sequence continues at coordinate 118,132,421 of JAHLJT010008446.1, read as the reverse complement.
CTATTATCAGCTATTGCGGGCGATTCCGGCGCCGGCGGCGTGCCTCGAGGGAGGGGAAGAACGCTTCTGGTAAAGAGGGGTGGAAAGAGTGACGGAGATGGGGACGAGGACGCGCAAAGGGGTGCGGGAGCTGGATGAAGCGACAGGCGCGGTGGTAGTGACGATTTCATGTCGGTGGTACATTGGGTCAGTGGAACGCGATGAATTATGAAAGGCGGCGGACAAGACGATAGTACTCCCACGTGAAAGGAAGCAGCGGCCGGTTGTTAGGGGACAAAGAGCAGGGGAGGAGGCAATGGAGATGGTGGCATAGGAAGAAGTACTGCTATTGGGCGAGGAGAACCACCCCTCCACTCTCTGGGAGCCTATCAATGGAAAGGCGCCTCGATGTGTATGCGGAGTATTAACTGACCCCAACGCACGGTCTCCGGCTTCATGAAAGATTGAGGCGCAAGCGATTAAGCGCTAACAATGCGGCCAGGCCCCCGGGGCGGCTGCACGCCTTGCCTTGCGCCTCTCTCCGCCTTGCTCTGCTCCGCCCCGCTCCGCCCCGCTCCGCCACTCCTCGGCCTCGGCGCCTACTCGCCGGCGGACGATGGCGGGGGTGCCGCTCGGCCGTGCAACGCCCACGCCCCGAACGGCCACTGCTACCTCAGCGCATCGCAAGCTGCCCCAACAGTTCATTTGGGCGCCCGTGCCACTCCGCGCCACGAGCGAACGCGTCATGTTGTGGAGTTTGCGCCGCTTACACAGCTGCGGTTGCTGTTCCTGCAATTTAGTTTGCAGTGTTAGACTTTTTCGAATCAATATTATGCGTGTTTATTTATCGTCAAGAACAATAAAAACTATTTGTGACGTAGAGGGAGACGTATGCGCTTTTAATTGAGCTTCAGAATATCTTCCGCACTCTTTTACTGTACATAGCTGAATGCTCAATAATAATAAAAATAAACAAAATCTAGCAACATTTGAAAACAAAAAATTTTCGCTCCCGAGTAATAGAAAACTTATTTGCATCGGCAAACGAACTACAGATTTGATTTTATAGAATTTCTACCAAATTCAGTGGTGGTGACAGAATATTGTGGCACTCCATGATATGAATTAAGAAATGAATTAAACCACAATTCAAAGTTTTAATCTTTATTGAAATATGAATACCTTAAATATTCGGGAACACTTTTCCCATTTTTAATGGGTTACCCAAGCAACGTGGATCATACTGAAAAAACAACAGATAGGCAATGTGCTGGAAACAGCTAAGAGGCCGCTATTTTATGGAATCCATAATATGTTGTCCACAGACGGAGTGTGGTCAGTGTTTGTGGTCCATAAGGCAATCATGTTGACCACAAAGATGTTTTGCCGTAAACCAATCTTTCATCAACGACCTACAAAACGTGAATGAAGTACGTAATTTACAACACACAGTAGAAAGATTTATCCGGTTTTTCGATATCAGGAACCCACAATACGAGTTGTCCTGACGAAACTCGCCACATTCCGCTGTAGCAGTACAATACTTTCCATTTACGACGCAAATAGGTAGTAGGTAGAAAAGGATATACAAAGCCAAGTTTAAATATGAAAATAAACCATTTCAAGGAAGAATACCTAGGCAAAAAATCTAAAAACGTATGTATGAAATGCGCTATGAATATACGGTCCTTGCAGTATAGAAATTTGTTCGTTTTGTTCTCTGAACCTACTAAATATATTAGTTGCGCTTATTTATACGCTCTAATTTATTGCATTTAGCAAAATAAGCCCCGAAAATCTTTAAGTTTTTATAGATTATTTATTATTACATCACCAAAATTGCTGAATTGCCCTTGAAATGCATCGACCATCAGAAATGATGGCTCGCGGGCATTCGGAGTAAATCCAACGCTCGAGTGTTCTAAGTAAACATTGCTGGGTTATAAAAAAAATAATTCCTTGTGAAATAAAAGTAACTTACGTACATAAGACATGAATAAAACATTTTTATTACGAATCATTGCAACTTTCAATTAATAAAGTTGAGTCCGGTATTAATACTCGTACATTCAGAAGTCTTACTAAATTGCTGAGAAGAGCAACCAAACATATCGAAGTATGTACCTGCCAACATCAAGTTATGAGAAATGTAGAAGAGACTGGTTGCAACGAAAAGTGATGGTTGCGAAGCTTGGAAAGTGCCCTCGATCTCTATCACCACCCAGTTCTTTCAAAGGTCTCACTGCAGTATTTTTCGCGGAACACCAGTCTAGTATCATGGTCATGCTCTCGAACGTAAAAATCGTTGATTTGGCCCCTTTTTCCTGAGAAATGGAAAAAACTTCTAAAGTGACTCTTTTCTTTAGAAGTTTTAAACTTACTGTAACTTTCTGGTGTGGAAACGCCTTTCTGTTCGCGGTGCGTGCCTCGTTTTCCGATCAGAGCCGGTTCTCGCTATCCAGATTTTATTCATTCTCCAAATATTCCGCATAAAAGTGAACTTTTTTAATTGAAACAAGATCAAGGAAACGATAACAACATAACTTCTAGAAGTATATCTATATTATTGAACTTCTAACGCAACATCTTGGTTAAAACGCCACAAAAAATTCTTACCCTGTATATATATATATATATATATATATATATATATACAGTATGTCCGAGGAGGAAACGTCGAAACTTTCACAACAGGCTCTTAAGCCAATTTTAAGCATATTTTGTCTAATAAAACAACATGGATATTTCGAATGCTTGAGCCGCAATAAACACTCAAAAGTTGGCTTGAAAATATGCTTTCTAGGCGAAAATTTGCATTGTAGAATCATAAAAACACTGCAAAAATATGTAAATTGTTTATTATTAACAAAAGAAATGAATATCTTTGACTGCAAACAAAAATTAACCCAGAAATGAAAAAGCACCCAATTTACACAATTCGACTGCTTTTTTATTACTCGGTTAATTTTTCTTTCTGAACAAATGTATTCATTTCTTTGGTAAATAAAAACAATGTACATGTTTTTGGAGTATTTATATGCTTCTACAATGCACATTTGTGCCTAGAAAGCATATTTTCAAACCAATTTTTGATTGCTAATTGCAGCTCAGCCATTCGGATTATCCACTTAGTTTGACAAAATATGCTTAAAATTGTCTTAAGATCTTATTTTCGAACTTTCGACGTTTCCTCCCCGGACATCTTGTATATATAATTTATGCATAGACTAATACATACATACTATACATACAATAAGAAATACATAATAAAACACATGGTGAAAATACCTATTTATTTTGAAGCTTTATATACGAAGCTTTTTTCCTCTAAGGGCCAAGTACATTTTTCACTGACTTATACGTTAGATATATTGAAAAAAAGTACAATATAAAGTTTAATAAAACTCACAACAGTTAAGTATGAAAACATTTTTACTGTGTTTATTTTTTTATTGAGAAAGTTAATTCAAACAAACAATTCGCACGGGTAAAATCTTCATCTTATTAGATTACCAAAATAGATGCAATATTTTCAATAAACATATTTAAATTGAACAAGTTTTTCGCATACTGTTCGATCAATTTTAAAAAGGTAATTCAGAAATTCTGATTTTGGAAATAAACCTCACAGAAGTTAGCAATAATTTTGCTAATAATTTTGATATCTGTCCTATGATCAGTTAAGTACTCTTGACAACGAAATTAATTCTTCCACGTTTTATACTCACAATCAGGTTAGACACGTGATATTTGGACGTCCGCGAAAACACTTAATACACCTCAATTTGAATATGATTACAATGGGAAAATATTGTCTCTTCGAGACGTTTTTCTTTTTAAAAAATCACCTTCGCCGTGGCAGTGCCTCCACGTGGAATGAATTTTGAAAATAAGTTGTTGCATAGGAAACAAATGTCCCGAGTACTGAGTCTTATTCTTCAGATAAAGTTGATATAGAGCTGTTTTAGAATATTTACATACTCAGATAACTGCCTATAAATAATGATTTGAGAGTGGTGTATACCAATGACTTTCAAGAAAGAACAAAAATGTGTATTTGAGATAATGAATATAATGCAAAAAATATTATTAAAAAGATTTCAGGTTCTTGATGTGTCAGGGGGTCCTTTTGACAGAAGTGGAACAAACGAGTCGAAATGGACTGCAGAATTTAAGAATGTTTAAACAATAATTACACAAAAATAATTTAAGAAGTAATAAAAACATTATACATAATAAATACAAATGTATTAAATACAATAGTATTAAAGGTTCGTGAAGAAATGTAGAAAATCATAATATGCCAGTTGGAAGGCAAAATAACTTATTGAAAAGTAAAATTTAACCCTTAATTTATGCCGTGTAGCAACTTTGGTTGAGTCGATTATGTAATAGACGTTATTGTCAATTTCCATGTACTTAATTCAGTCACTTTTGATTGTATGTGAACTAAAACCTTGAAATAACATATTTATATTGTTGAACATGGTGTGTGAAAAATTATATTTTTTATTGCATACCGCTCGGCTGTGAACCGCTCAATATTCCGAACCTTCAGCGCAGAGCAAACGGTTTCTAGGTGTAATGACTTGGCCGCAGCGCAGTACAGTGCGGCGGGTTGCATCTGCTGACGTCATCGGCGCTGGGCGCAGCCGCGTGGCTGGCGCGTTTGGCGGCCGAGCCGGTCCCCATCTCTCCATTCCCCAACAATCCCTTCCTCTGCTCTCTCCTCCGTCGCGAAACCCCTTCCCCGCCTCTGCTTTTCCTCAGCTCCCCATCCTCACCGTCAGAGGCTGCCAGACGCGGCAGAAATTCATTGGCACCCGGAGGAGGTCCTGCAGTATTGGGGTGGGAGCCCTGAGAGACAAGACCTTCGAAACAAAAGCAGAATTTGATATTGGTTTAATCCAGAGTGTCTTGACACGGAATGATTATCTGAGTGTATTTAAAGGAGCTTTAATATCTGTTATCGACTTGCTTTTATTGGCGCGTTTCCGGTCTTTCACAAAGCTTTGTATTCCGTAGTCCAATGCATTTTCAAATGACTTTAATACCAATCGCACCATGTTTATTCATACGTTTTTCAAAAAGAAACAGTGAGTGCTTATTTTATTCTATTAATATTCGAAGTCATGTTCACGGAAGAGAGAACTCTTCGTTCGAGGACTCACATAAATCCATGAACGAACAAGACCTGAAAATTTCTATTATCAACCCATGTGAATATGCATGGACGGTATTTTTTGTTCGTCAATCTCATGACGACAGCCGATCATTGCAGAATTGACTGTTTTGGATGTCTTCCTTTTTTACGGTCTTATACTCTGAAAATTATTTGAAATGTACTAGACTATGAAGTAAAAATGTGGAAATAACGGCCAGAAATGTGCTTCAAGAAGTTGGAAAAACAATGGGAATTATTAGACATTGAAGAATATTGATTCATTGATTTTGTTAATTATGGAAAATTACTAAAAGGAAACCATATAAAGGGGCAGTACATTTATTCGAAATAATAGAAAAAGTAAACTTAGAATTGTGTGCTTAACATAGCATAATACTTTTTAACTTGGACAAAATTAACTTAATGTCTTCTGCGTTATTCATTCTGCTATGCATGGGGCCATGCATTCTTAATTCGACGCAATTCTCAGACGCGAAACTGTTATAACTATTTTCTCTTTTCATATAAAAGAAACATGATGGAATATGCAATGGCAATGTTCTTATTTGTTGTATAAGCAATAATATAAATTACTGACAAAGTCCAAATCGAGGTTAAGTTACCCCTTTTGAGTTAATTTTTGTATATGATTTTACAGGATAGAAAAGTGGGATTTTCTATGTGAACAGATAAACAGATGGTCAAGAGAAGAAGTTCATGCAAGTAAATGGAATTGACGTAATAAATTAATAGTGAAATTGTGCTAGGAACATAATCAAACATTCAGAGGGACAGTCTTTGTTGCTGGGAAGTAGTTAGAGATAACTTAAATTGGCACGACGAAACCGGGTTTAACGAAAAAATTATATTAATGCATATTAGAGATGAAGTATCGGAAAGATCATGCTTTAAATCACACTTCAGGAGTTAATTTTCTATGATATAATTATGTACCTTTTGCAGTTTATTGAGCTCTGAAAAACATTTAAAAAATAAAAAGCCTAACAGAAATAACTATTGATAATACAAAACGGAATACTTTCTTGCGGAAATGGAATTTGAAAGTGTAAACATAATCGTCGAAAAAAAACAAACTAGTTACTATATGCATATATTACCTTAATTCATACACATTTAACAATTTAACTCATGCACAGTTGTACCAGAAAGTTTTATTTGTGAGATCCGGAAGCTTAAACACTAGACCGTTCTGTCGTAACTAATGCCGTATTTTGGGAGCGCATTACCTGCAGAGCAGAGCAACGCTGAGCCAGCGCCAACTTCAACCTTCGCGAGTTGGCAGCTTCCGCAGATGTCTCTCTTCCTCTCTCAACTTCGAAGACTTTGAAGTAACTTTATCCACAGAAACGCTTTGATATAAGAGTATTTGCTTAAATTTTCCGTTATAAAGCGTTTGTTTATTCCACAACTATCCTAGTGCGGCTCAGTAAATTAGGTGGCATTGGAATATGCCCTATTTACGCACAATGCCGCGTAACGTTTTGTAGACCAGGACATTTTAACCCTGGTCGTTTGGAAACTCAATCATAAACATTGATTATCGAGAACTGTTTTAATTAAATTTTGTCTGTGTTGGAATTCGCAAACACATCCATGACAGCGTTTCTTGTGAAATTGTTTCATTCATCGCTGGAGCATGTTTTTAGACTATTATTTAACAAGTATGAAGTTGGAAAGGAGATATTTCTATCTTGCAGTCGTCTCTGAAGTCGCTTTAGTCAGATATTAATTGTAAATTTAATTTTTTTGAGGTATTTAGTTTTAATATACACTCGAAAATGAACAGGGAACATAAAAAGTATTCCGAGTACACATTTCAGTTTTATCACTATAGGTGAGACAAAATACTTTAGTGTATTGGAAGTATGACGGTAAAATATATTATCAAATGTTAGATTTTATTGTCAGAATTTCAGATAAGTTGTACTCAGAAATGTTGACATGCTAATCTTGAGTCTTCTAGAAATCAGTGGGAAATATAGTTATACAAATTATCGTTCTCCAGGCTGTCGTGGTAGGAAGTATTATTCCTTCTCGAAGGACATGATGAGGGATAAGAGCCTAAATCTATTATTGACTTACTTGTAAGGGTAACTTGAAAATAGATTTTGCTACATCATAGCGAATATTTTGTTAACAATTCTGTCAAAATACGCTTATTTCTTTCTGTATTCAAATTTCAACTAGTATATGGCTTAGTGTAAGTATCACATAATTACTTCCACAGAATTCACTTATGCCCGAAGCATGTCACACACAACTTTAACTGTTTTTGACATTAAGTAAATAAATGAAGAGTCGTATTGCATTAGATCTTTCTCACGCAAGTTACCACAACAATATTAATAATTAAACATATATTATTTTTCATTGTACCCTGAACATTCTACGGTAGAAGTAGCACTCATAATTTGGTCGGATCCACGAAACTTCGTTTTGCGACAAAGAGCCGCATGTGAATCTCATCTAGCGAGGTCCGTGCAGCGATTCGCATGGCGACTTTCCCGCTTGGCGCGCGGGAAACAGCGCGAGACCAAATAAATCTTCAATCTTTGAGCATCGGGCAATTAGCAGCGGCGCCTCTGGGGGTGAGGCCGTATCGCGCCGTACGGCCACATACGAGCGCGTAACGAGGTCTCCCTCGCTCCGCCCTCCTCGCCCCCGCCCACCCCTCGCCCGCCACCGGCGGCGCCGCGCAGAATGACCCTTCTTCTTTAAGCCGTAGAATTCTTGAAGCTAAAGAGCGCGACGCAGAGTAGCTTTCCTAGAGAACCTTCCAACCACGTGCTGCTCGCTTTTAAAGGCCTCTATGGGGAGGGGGACAGCGGCTTTTATTTAAGAAAACACTTGGTCGGCCGGCCGTCGTTCAGCGCGGGAAGCCCAAGTATTTCTATTAGCTAGGGGATGGGGGGCGTGGGAACTGCAACCGCTCTTCTCTTCTTTTCTCTTCTCTCGCGCGCATCTCCGTACGACTCGTTCAATTTGTCGGACGTCGTCGGGACAGCGGAAGAACGCGATCGTCTGTGTCTGGTTCTTTAGAGAACACGACAGCTAGAAAAGCCGACGACCTATCTCACCAAAATAATACTTTCTTTTGATCTATTAGAAACTCAAAATTTTCTTCGATGGAGAATGCAACATGTTTGGTGTATATCCTTTATTAACTCATACGTTACTTTTTGATGAAATAATAATGAATCCATTAACGTGATCCACAAAATTATGAATGACAGAATGACATTTTGACAGACAGGATGAAGACACTTCCTCTTACACTTTTAGTAGATACGATGGGAACCATAGTTATTTCGAAAGTAACATGAACTATAATCGTTCTCCAGGATCTCGCGGTAGTGAGTCGCTTCCTTCACATAATGGATGATAAATGAAAATAACCAAAATCTACAGATTAATTCAAATAATTTTTACTTTACGGGAGTGAATATTATTAAGTTTTGCCACAATGCTCGTCGCTACCTTTAAATCAGCTTAGTGTAGCATAAGAGGGAGAGTAGGTTTATAAAACGGCCACAGATGGCACTTCATCCTGATACGACACAGAAAGCTTTTAACCTTTTACTGTTGTTAAATTAATAAAGAAACAATTAAAAATTTTTATATATGCACATGAATACATAAGCACTATATTGAACGAACTAAGGAATAAACGAAAGACAAAAATCACAAGGTCACTAAAGGTGCGTCGCCTTTACATATAACACCATAGTTAAACAAAAAGCAAACATAAAATATTACTAATTATATGAATTTGTTTTGTTACATTTTGATGTTCCCGTGAATCTCCTGCCAACTTTCACGCATCACAAAGATCACCTCACAATAATCAGCTTTCGCAACCGTCGCTACACGACAGACTCGTCCTCCATTGTAGTCCGAGAAAGTTGAAGTGCCAATTTGCACACCTCTCTGCGTCTTGTTCTTTTCAAGCAACAGGAGCTCGAGGCGTGGGGGGAGGGAGGTAGGCGGCAGTGTCGCGTCGTCGCGTTCGCGGCGCGACCGAGCTGTCGCGCGGCGCAGGGGAGATACAATGAATGGCGAGGCACCGAGGGAGAAAGAGACAGGGAGAGAGGGGAAGGAGGGGTGCAAAAACGCCGAAGCTCATATAAAATTCAAAGGTCAAACTCGGATACTTGTCATGCATAAGTACGCGGGACGCATTTCACTCGCGCGCGAGAAGTTGAACTTGTTGACGGCCCGCAGGGAGCTGCGCGGGGAGGGGCGTCGCGCGGTGGGGCGGGGAGCGCGCGACGGAGGGCGAGGAGGGGAGGAGAGGCGAGGGGCGGCGGGGGCGCGCTGGGACCCGACCGTGCCCGGGGCGCGAGGGGGGGGGGGCGGGGCGAGGCGGGGAGGGGAGGGAGCCTGGTGGCTAGCTGTGGGACTGGGGAGAGGTGGCGGGCAGGAAGTGCCCAATCAATAGGTGGGTCCCCTGTTGAAGGTCGGGCTATCCGCGACGCCCTGGAAGCCGATGAATGCCCTGTCTACGGAGGCGATGGCAGCAGAAGGTAGCGAAAGCACAAGGCGTGATCCGTACGGAGGAAATGGGACAGCAGCAACAGCAGTCGCACAGCTGCAGGAGGTACACGAGAATTGAGGCTGTTGCGAATTGAGTCCTTGCGTTTGCAACTGAGGACAGACCACAGATGAAAATATTGCAACGGCAAAGAAGGTACGAAGGAAGGAATCTGTCACGGAAGTGTTGAGGAAACAATGTCAGCGATGGAGGATACTGTAAGAGTTACAGAGGAGTTGAAAGTCGAAACCACGTGGAATGAGCAACACATTACTCTAGCGAAAGAAATAGAAGAGAGGAAACTGTAAGAGGGAGTGTTTGGTGGTTGAAGCAAATGCAACTAATGACACGAGTGACAAGGTGCCATGGATTTCATGAGATTACGTGACGTGAAGGTATCCGACGCCACCGGCAGCGGGCGAGCGCGTTCGTGGAGAAGGTCGCGGCGTGGCGTGGCGGGGTGGCGACGACGGTGTGAGTGACGGGCGCGCGCTGTTCCTTTGGTTGCCCTTCGGCTTACGAGGATCGCCGGGCCGCCGGGTCCCCGCGGGCGGGCTATAACCCCGACCCGAGCCTCGTCCAATGAGGCGAGAGGAAGTCTCCGGAGCGCCAATCGCCGGCCGGCCTGGGGCGCGCTCGCAAACTTCTCCGAAATAAATAAGTTGTTTGAACAACAAAACTGACTCGATGAACGCTCGCCAACATAGGCACCTCCTTCATAAAAAGAACTTCATCAAAAAGGACTTACAAACTTATAATAAAGTTTACTTTTATTTCCAGTTTTATGATATTCTGCTGGTTTATTTATCTGCAGGCACCCTGATGGTTAGGGAAGGCGAAATTAAAAGGAACAGAAAATATGGAATCTGGGTGATGTTTTTTCTAAGAAGCTTAATTTGCAATCCCAAAATCTTTATCTGCTGAATTTGAAACGAATCCTCGCATGGAATGAATATGAACGTCAAGTACGAAGGGAAGAAGAAAAAGAAAGAAGAACGAAAAAAATTAAAAGGAATTCTTTTTTTATCAGTTATCTCATATCAACACGCAATTACCCGACAGTTGTCTTGCGTTTCCAAACGACAAAATTACGTCATTTTGTTTCGGGAGTTTCATTTTTTCAGGAAAATGCATGTATTTATCTAATGTGAAAAACAGTTAAAAATGTGTGCCTCACTATGGAGAAAGTGCAATATATGCATGGTTTGTTGAGTTCGAGGATCCGTCCAAAAGCATATACATAATAATTTGAATTATAAATACAAACAATGAGCATTTTTGTGGCAAGAATTGGCAAATATAGCAACGAGCATTTTTTGGCAAGAATTGGTATGAAAATATTCACTCCGGTGTAATAAGAACTATTTGCAAGGACAAATCATCTGCAGATCTGGGCTATTATTCCTAGTGTTCTGCTTGAAGAAATCGACTTACCACAGTGAGAAAATGAAGAAGAAATATTTGAATATCTACATTCGCCAGAGAATTCAATAAAATGTGCACAGATATTGAAACTACATTTAAAGGAAATGCACTATTAAATAAAGTATTTGAAACTTAGGATATGATATTAATGAGAAAAGTGAGAAAAAAAACAATGCATTCGGCTTAATCCCACTTAGCAATCTTTACAAAGAATGGACGTTGTTAAGTCACAAGAATTCATCATCAAAGCGGATGTTCAGTAATGTAGCTTCCATTATAATAATATAATAAATAAAACAATTTTGTTGATTAATGGCGAGATTGAAATCATTCGTCCTCCTCTAAACCTAAACTTATTAAAAGATAATAAAGAAAAAACAAACAATATTAAAATTGTAATAAATAAATAACATGAATATACAATAATACGAACAACAGTTACTGTAATGTTAGAAAGTAGCAGCAGCTAAATAGTAATACATTGCAATTGATAATTACAAGAACAATTTAACTCACAATATTTTCGATTCTAAAAAGCTACATCTAGATTGACGTTAAATAAAATGAAAAATGTACAAGATTATAAAATCTAGCACTGCAATCATATACAATACAATTATCACGAAAATAAATAACGAAAAGGAACAAAAGTAATTGTAAACTACTGGTGTTACAATTGCCCATACGTTCAGGTGTTATTTGATACGGTTATATAATATAATAAAAATATTTCAAGAATAAAAAAATGTTGCCTTCCCGGAAAATTATTTGTCTGCGCTGGAGGTCGAATCCAGATACAAGGACTGTGCGAGAAACGACTAAACGTCATTATTAGACACTCCGTCTCTGGATCATTCAAGGAACGCTCCCGAAGCATCTCAAGGGAAGTTCAATTATTGCAATCAACATTTCTGCTATTTAATAAATATCAGATCCATGTTATATCATTAAGCCAACTTTTATCTATTCAAGGAAAACAAATAAAGAAAAAATGGAGCCATTTTTTAGAAAAGTATATTCACGTATATTTCAAAATTGCACTCAACATACGCAAAAAATATTCTCAGTTATCTAAAAATCTAACTTCAATAATGTAGATGTAGTAAGACATCAAAAAAATAAACAGTTGCAATTTCCGAAAACTGAGAAGTTTTATCCATAAGTAGAGTTGCATCGTTTTTATACGTGTATTTAGATCTTTTCGAGCCAAAATTTGGAAAATGTTGGGGGTTTCACGTACCCTGAACAATTAAAATATCCGTTTCAAATTTCAATGGTCGCAACATTAGGCAGATTGATTGGGGAATATTCGTCTTGGCAAAAATCCTTTGGTTTATGTTCCGATTAAAATAAGTAGGTGATTGACAGCTGTGCTTCTGAAACTGTTGCTTCATATGTATCAGTATCTGATTTGGTTACTTGTATAAGTATTTATATCAAGTTTTTATTTTCGTGTCCCGGTGCTCAGTGGTACGCAACCTGTCACCGTCGCTCCATTCCATTCGAAACTGTCAATTACCAACTTCTTTTAATAGAACCATAGGCGCTAGCATTTTTCACAGGCAGACGATCGACCAGACACATGAAGAAAAGCAACTTCTTGTGAATCAAGGACCCACAAAAAGTGGATTCTGACTACACCTTGTATTTAAGAAAGTAATCTACTTTCTACAGGAGGAAGGAAAATCCATTTTTTCGGAATCAAGGACGAGGAAAACATAATTTTCTCTAAAACAAATTGGCCTTTTTTTCTTGCATTACAAAGTTTCTCTTACTATGTACTAGTGAAAGTACGTATCGACTCCGTACGTACTACGTATATGAATAAATAAATTGGAGAGTCTGAGAGTACCAGAATTTTATATTCATGTGCAGGAATATTTTGAGTTTAATACATAGATATTTAGATACAGTGGAATGTCGTTAGCACGTTCCCGGTTACCACGTTTTCCCGCTTAGTATGTTCATATTTTCAATTTCCAATCCCAGTTTCATAAAATTACTCGTTTACATGTTCAACATTCCCGCATAGTATGGTCAAAGATTATAGGGAACTTGCATTGGGAGTGGCACGCGCTTTCTGGTGCACCAACGCCATCTTCAATATGTGTTGTTTTCAGGTACTTGTGGGTACCACTTTCAGTCTGATTCCACAGCGGGAGAAACGTGTTTCGCTGTACCCAACGCGCCATCTTCGTTGTGTATTACCATATGTTACCATTAGTTTCAGTGTTACATGTTTTTTGACTTGCTTTTTCATTTGTAATTTAGTTTAATTATATATCCTTTATTAGTCAATTAGTTTATCCCATGGATATTTGCGTGTTAATTATGTACACATAATTTTCCGTATAACGGTAGTTTTGCCTCCTTTCTCCTAGGATTCCTAAGAAATATATTACATCCAAAAAATACACAGGAATACGCATTTATGCAACACCATGAATTATGACGACACTCACGAATATCGACTGTAAGTCAATATGGAGGTAATATAAACGTCAACATAAAATTCTCTTTTGATATCCATCTAGAACTCCAGGTCATATCTAATACTCACGTGGCAGTGTTATTACACGCTGCCAAGGATTTAATTACGTCGCAATCACAGACTGCAAACGGGAAAGTTTGCAGGGTGTAAAATGCGACGAAAAACTTTCTCCATGTTCTCATGAACGAAACCAGTGGATGTAGCACGTTACAACACAAATATCATAAAGAGCAAAGAGCAGCATGTAGAACAATATCATCATTCCCAATGAGCAATCCAGAAACGATAATCATCGCGTTAGATGAAAATTCTCGATAAACGGGATGTTTCGCGTGAGCCCATTGTTGTGTCCCCTTGCAAATGTTCGGGTCCTTGGGGGCTCGTAATGCGTGACCGCGGCAGGCCTTTTGCAGGCGGAGGGGGGGTGAGTGACCAGCGAGGGCGACTGCGGGCAGGCTGATAGGGAAAGGGACAGAGAAGGTGCGAGACAGCGCATGAGAAAGCGAATGGGTGGAGGAGAGGTGAAGAAACGGTTAAAATTTTTAAATTCACACGAGTAAAAGTGTGAATGAGATAGCCATTGAAAAAGGGCGAATAAAAGAGAAGACGAGTGCGCAAGCGCGTGTCAGAAAAGTGGGAAATCAGGCAGAGTAAAGAGCAAAAATATGAGCGGATGTACGAGCCTAAGGAGGAGCGATGTAAACGAGAGATATCAAAAGTGTGAGAGAAAATAGGCAGGTTAAATAGAAAAAATGCTGCTAGGTATAGTGCACGAAGGCGAGCGAGCGAACGATCGAGAGAGTGGGAAGAGAAAAGAGGGAGAGGGGAGAGGGAAGAAGGAGAGAGAAGGGGAGAGAGGGGGAAAGGGGAGAGAGAGAGGAGGAGAGGGGGAGAGAGGATGGAGAGAGGGGGAGAGATGATGGGAGAGGGGGGGGAGGGGGAGAGGAGGGGGAGAGGGGGAGAGTGGGGAGGGGGAGAGGAGGGGGAGAGGGGGAGAGGGGGGAAGGGAGGGAGAGGGGGATATGGGGAGAGGGGGAGAGAGGGGGCAGAGGAGGAGAGATGGGAGAGAGAAATAGAGTGAAAGCAAATGAGCATGAAAAGGAGTGGACAAGAAGGCGTTTAGGTGACAAGGCGAGTAGGTTTTTGAGAATGAAGGAGCCAGCGCAAAACGGTCGAGCGGGAGTTTGGGTAAGGTCGCTAGAGTGGAAGAGACGATGACGTGTAGCAGCCCTTTTCAAGCCACGTTATGTGCACAAAACCCGATAGCGGCCTCTCCGCTTTGCGCAGGCCGTATGTGGCGCTGCGTGTCTGCCAACCCTGGCGGAATCGATGGGCCCTGCCCGCCTGCCAATACAAGCAATTGCACGGCGAAACTCGTCCTCGCTTTCTTCTAGCTCTCGCTGTCGCATACACCCTCGTCCTCGCGTTCGCTTGAACCCCATGTACTCGATCTTGCATTGTTCTCGCTCTCTCCCTTGTCCTTGTCCTTGTCCTCGTCCCCGTCCTCGCCCTCGCTCTCGCTCTGGTTCACGCCCTTGCTCTCGCCTTCGCTCTCGCCTTCGCTCTCGCCTTCGCTCTCGCCTTCGCTCTCGCCTTCGCTCTCGCCTTCGCTCTCGCCTTCGCTCTCGCCTTCGCTCTCGCCTTCGCTCTCGCCTTCGCTCTCGCCTTCGCTCTCGCCTTCGCTCTCGCCTTCGCTCTCGCCTTCGCTCTCGCCTTCGCTCTCGCCTTCGCTCTCGCCTTCGCTCTCGCCTTCGCTCTCGCCTTCGCTCTCGCCTTCGCTCTCGCCTTCGCTCTCGCCTTCGCTCTCGCCTTCGCTCTCGCCTTCGCTCTCGCCTTCGCTCTCGCCTTCGCTCTCGCCTTCGCTCTCGCCTTCGCTCTCGCCTTCGCTCTCGCCTTCGCTCTCGCCTTCGCTCTCGCCTTCGCTCTCGCCTTCGCTCTCGCCTTCGCTCTCGCCTTCGCTCTCGCCTTCGCTCTCGCCTTCGCTCTCGCCTTCGCTCTCGCCTTCGCTCTCGCCTTCGCTCTCGCCTTCGCTCTCGCCTACGCTCTCGCCTACGCTCTTGCCTACGCTCTCGCCTACGCTCTCGCCTTCGCTCTCGAACTTTCGGGGTTTTCCTCAACCAGGCATCTCCCACCAGCGGGGCACCGCCCCAGGCGGGACCAGCTCTAAGCTCCCAATTGGTTTCCCGACACGTGTGGTAGTGTAGTGCATGTAAGTGTGTGTGTAAGGGTATAGGACAAGGAATGGGAAGGAAAAATCGCGCGTGATCTGTAGCTCGTTTGTTATGGCGATGCTCGGGCTTTCGCTTGGTGTTGATCGGAGAAACCACAGGAAACTACCGCTTTACAGGCATGCGCCATCTAGAATTACTCTCAGACTGCGACTGAACTCGACAGCTATCTAGCTAATGTCGAAAATCCTGCCACCGTTGGGACTCAAACCCTAGAACCCTCCCGGCCAGAGGCACTTCAGTGACATGAATTGACGCCGTGAGTCACCTATTGAGGGTCTGGGTTACTGCTGCGGTAGTATTTGAGGAACGCGAGCGGGGCGACGATACTCGCCAGGTATATCGCTTATTCTATCCGATTTTTCTTAACGCTTCTCCCTATTGGCCAATCAAGAACTGTGTTTCATATATCTTAGAAGGTGGTATACATCGGTCTCTAGGTCGATGTCCAATAAACCGCGTATGCACTAGAACGTAACCTCTTTGATTTTAACATAACTTTCTTTTTTTCAATATTTGGCGCATTTTGGAACTCTGTTGGAAATAATTTCATTCGTGGAATATTCCTATTAAATACAACCCGTGCTTTGGAAATTCTCAGATAAATCCCCTCTTCGCTTCGCGAGTCGGATTTTTATCGACAATCTCCAAAGCACTCGTGGCATTCCCTATGAGAATAGAGAGACTGCTTAAAAACTATTGTGTTTTTAGCGAAGAAAATTCTGAATATACATCATTCCCGTCCGTCCCCCCCGTAGCAACCTTTATTGTCTGCAATTACAAGTACGATCACGTTTAAGTTTTGAGAATACAAATTCAATCCGATCCAATGCCATTATACTCCTTTAATCGTTCCAACCAATATTCATGCAAATAGGTCGTTTTCAGAATCAGTGGCATAAACGTGGGCTAAGTAAGCACAGAGGATGTTTTATCTTTCTTGCACTTCTTACTATAAAGATTTAAGGTAAACCATGGTTTCATAAAGTTATTAATTAATTTTTGGCGTTTCATAATGGACATACGAAAACGGTTATGGAACGACAAAACGAGAAATAACTAATAATGGTCAAATGTTAGGGATCACCTTCTAACAATATTTCGCTATGAATCTCATGAAGATACGATAATCATAAATCAATGGACCTCATCAGCCATAACTATCCTGACGCCATCACATTTTCACTTACTTTAATATTTCAGTACTTAGCATGTTATACAAAATTACGTCTTTTTATGATTATAGCATGTGAAGGGATGACATTAATTTAGCTTGAAGGAGGTGACAGTTGGGGGAAATTTAAATATTGCTTATGAAGTTATCATAAATGCGAAAACATTGTCTTTCAATTTCATGAAAATCACAAAATTACTTTTTAGTCACTGGATTTAATACTACCATCTACAATCCATGCCATATCCTCAGTCAATCTTTTCTTGTATCTATTATGTGACTGTTTCTGTTCAATTTCCAACAGCTCCAATGCATAGACTTTGACTGATGTGCAAGTATGTGCTACGGCAGATATAACCTTCCGTCGTTGATGAATGGTTGACAGACAGTTGTGAAATGGTCTGGTGAAAGTTAGTGACGCAGACCGTGTCATGTTGTGTGATGATGTGCTGGGCTTACTGGCGTTATTTATTATTTCTGGGAAATCAGATGTGGTGACTACATTCTAGCTAAAATGTACTTAAATTAACCTCATGTCCTCGTTGCTGGCTGAGTAGGAATAAAATTATATAATTAAAACGGAATGTTTTTTCCAAATTTATTTTATTTTCATTCTAAAATCAATCAAAGTACCTGTCGGAACTGCAGCGGAGATAAAGACCGTGAACTTTCTTTTAATAAATGCCTGACGGTATCGACTGGAAGATTACATTTTTCTGTTTCTCTTTCTTCTATATAAACTATTTTGAAGAGAAATAAATGAAGCATTTTTAAACTTCCCTCTACGTACGCTAGGAAGGTTTAAAGTTGTGAAGGTTACGTCTCTTGGATTGGTTGATTACTTCTTATTTCGGGGCGCGACAGCTGCTCTTGTCATTAGTACTGTAAGTGTAGTGTTTGTTTTTATGCTAGAATATGGCAGTGATCTCCCGCTGGATGGTGAAAAACCGAGCCAACATATACGTCGGCTTGGAGGGTTTTCTTCAACCTGTTATCTCCCACCGAACCAGCCGGAACATGCTATAATCACCCGACATGCGTAGTAGTATAGCGCGCGCGTGTGTGTAAGTAAGGGTTTAAGATTGGACAAGGAGAGTAAGGAAAGATGGCACGTGGTCCGTGGCTTATTTGTAAGGATACCACTCCCGCATTTACCTGACGTTGAGCGGAGAAATTATGGAAAATTTCCAATCGGAGTCACCGCAGCTAGAATTCTCCTCCACACAGTAACTGAATTCCACTTAGGTAACTGGGAAGGCCGTGGATCTAAAGGCTCTGAGCCCTGGCTAAACGGATAAAAAGCAATTACTGACTGACTGACGATGACCGTCTATCTTAACGGAGGATTATTCCACGTGAGATGCCACTAATTGGTTAAATAAATAAATAAATGTCTTTATTGGTAGCGAGGCTCAGGCCATTTAGCCTGCTCTTCCGCCTGACCACAAAGAGCAGAGAACGTAGTTGCGAAAAACGTATCAATATACTACAGAGTCTGAGTGTTACCTCTGAGGAATAATTTTCTATGTTTATTTCTTCTAAAACGTTCAAACATGTCTCAAACTAAAGTTATTGTTTTCGATATTCACAAGGATATTCACCCACGACTCTGTCGGAGGAACTTCCCACAACATCAGGTAATTAACACATTGTTTTTACAATCAAATGATTTTTTGCCCGCCTATGCCTGTCGACAATCCATGATCGTATATTTTATTCAGCATCAAACAAAGCAATTGCATCGCAATTTGAAACAAAGCAATTGCATCGTAAACTCGCACGCGCCTGCCTCGGTCTATTCGGAGAAATCTTCAAACCGCTCTAACGTCACGGCCTTCGCGGAACTTTCTGGTGTGGACCGCAGCGCCTTCATCTCACTACTCGGAAGAGCAAATGCTTATAAGAATTTATATTATACGAATAATTGAAACTTTCAGTAAAACACTATTCTTAATTAACTGTTATTTACGATAATGTTGCCTATTCAATTAACTTGAGTTATTAAAATTCACATACTTTTCATGAATGTGCAAACCCACTATGATTGCCTGATCCACACAAACTCCACGAAACGTGTACCAGCTCTCTCGCTGCTGCAAGAAATTCTGCACTCAGCTGCATGATGTGACGCAGAGCACACGAATCCGCGCAGATCTCTTCTACTTTCTCGCTACGGAGTGGAGAGAAATTTATATTATGCTGCGCAAAAAAAAAAGGCGAATTTTCGACAGAAAATTTATTATAGGGCCCTGGTCACAAAAAAGTGGACGTCTGTCTGCCGTCCGTCTCTCTGCAAAAAACGCTAGCAGTTAAACCGTTCAGCCAATTTTCTCCAAAACTGATATTCCCCAATCGATCTGGCTAATGTCGTTGCCCCTTGAATTGGAAACCGATGTTTGAATTTTGAAGGATACTTTCCATGAAGCCAATAGGACATTTTCAAAATTTAAAAAAATGTCTACATATTTTTTATTAAATTTTGTTGTTGGGTGGTGTGAAGAACGTCTGAGGAACATTGTGGAACATTAAGGAACATGTGCAGGTCAAATGTTCGTTGAAAACTCTGATTTTTTGAAAATTGCAGAAGTTCAAATATTTTTCGGCGTCTTCCGACAGCTAAAATTTTAAAAATAGAGATTTTCCTGTTAATAAAATATGTTCCCTGAAGATTCCTGTTTTTGAAGAATGTTCATGTACAATTTTTCGAAAATTTGAGAACTTTTCGTGAAATTTTGTGAGAAAATACAGGCGAGAAAGTACGTGCTGATTTAACACCTCTAGTTTGACTCAAAAGTCTTTCATACATATTTCTTAACTGTTCTTCGTGAATCTGGTGAAACTAGTGAAAAATTATTAGCAATACATCCGCCAGCACAACATTAATTCTGACTGCATCACAAACTGTAAGTTACAAATTTTACATTACGTAACTTGGTTGCATCATGATTGTTACCTCAACGTCGGCATGTTTTGGACACCTTGTAGCGTCGCAATCGTCAACGACGCCAAGTTAGATGAGCTCCGTCGCAATCGTCAGCGACGTCAAGTTAGTCGTGCACCAGCCGACTCTTATGGAATAATTGCTTTTATCAAAAACAACAATTTGATTTATTATTATCAAAATCTGCAAACTTCTAACACCATTTGCACTGATAGAAATATTTCAAGAACTTCCCTGTGGACACGAGAATCTTTTCAGGTCATTTCACTTCGACCTCTCAAAGCCTTCTGACCATTTATTATTTTTTTTTTAACAACAACTCCTGTTGATAGGCAGAACATCATAACCCTTGCAACCCATCATAACCACTACGTTACATCCTCATCGAGGTTCTCAGCTTAATGTAATTTTCTTCTTCATATCTTAATGAACAATCACCGCCGTGATGTTATACTCTGATTCCGTCAATTATGCGTTGGTTACAATGCATTGCTCATTTCGAAGACAGCAGGTACTATTCAAGTATAATGATATTATTCTTAATTCAAATTTACGTTTTGCTTTACAATCAAGTCAAATGCAATTCAGTTTCATTATAAACAACTCCTATGTTACTGTATTGACAGTCATGTGATTTAACAGCCGTGCTCATTTGCCATGTGGTTATAGCCACAATTGAAATGCATATGATTGGTTACTACAATTCGTCAATAATGTCAATTGTAATATTGTACTTGTAACGTTATCAACATGATAACAACCTCATTTTTATTTTCGCGTTAATCTATGCCAAGAGCTGATTTATGTAACTTGTTTTACTTGTTTCAAACATTTGCTTTGCTGGCATTGAATTGAATTGATTTGTTGCACTTGACCTTAAAATAATTGTTCCCTTATCAAATTTGACTTCAAATTAGCAATTTGTATTTTTGGTTCAAGTTAATTGATTACAAATGCTCAATTTTTCTATCACTACTTAATGAACTATGTTATTAACAGTAACGAGTGATGGTCGAAATGTTTCTAGCCTATTAACAAAATCATGACAGAAACTTCATAACACCAATTTATTTTTTAACATAATAACTTTGTACACTATTACACTTACGGGTACGCTCACACAACCTTCGGAAGCCATTCAAATAAAAGCTTTTGGTTGCGAGTCCAACCACGAATTCACACTCTCAACTGCATCATCACTGTCAAATCGCCTTCCTTTTGGGTGCACTTTGAGGTTTGGGATAAGACGTCTAATGGAGCCACATCAGTAAAATATGATGGATGACCTAACAATTAGAACCCGCAGTCATACAGAGTTTCCTGGGTTGCGGAGGGTTTGTGTGCCGGTGCGTTGTCCTGATGCAAAAGAACACCGTACGAAATGTTTCCATGCTTTTTTTTCTTGAGCTCTTGTCTCAAATGCCGCAGGATGGTGCAATGCATTTATCGTTACGCCCATCTGCAGGAAATCTACCATAATTACCTCTTCCGCATCCCAGAAAGCGGATGCCATCACTCTCGTGGCTGATTTTTGCATACGATTTTTTGGGAAGTGCGAAGGATTCTTCCATTGTTACGACTGTTGTTTTGCCCTAAGATCAAAGTGGTGAACCCACATTTCATGTGGACGATTTCTTCACAGCACAGCACTCGTTCCCTTTTCTGATATGCATTCAGATCTTTCGGGACCCATCGAGATTAAACTTTTCGCATCCCCAAAATATCCACAATAATGCTATTTACCCACCCATGGTTGATTCCAAATGTGGCCTGTAAGTGATGCAATGCTGTTCGGCGATCCTGCATTATTATATCGTAAATTGCAGTCACTTTTTAATCTGTGGCAACGGAGATGGGGTTCCAGTCCTTGGCGCATCTTTCACACTTGTTCTTCCTCGTTTGAAGATATAGATATTTATAATTACAACACACGCCGTAGAAATCACGTGCATCAAGTGTCAGTATCAACAGCTCAGTACAAGAAAATCAACATACAATACATGTACGTTACTTTACAACGCTTTGCCAGATGACATAAAACAATTAAAGTCGGTACACAAATTAAAGTTTAAAGTAAATTCTTTTCTGCTGTAAAACTGTTTCTATATAATTAGAGACTATACTGATCGTGAAAAAGAAAAAATAATGTTTAATGTAACAAAACAAAGATATATAATGAATTAGTTTACGTTTGCATTGTATACATTTTCAAAAATATTTAATACGCCTGTAACAAGTAATGTACTTCAGCTTCCGGGTCAATGACCCCCATCTCGATCAGGTTTTGTCCAGTTTCCCTGATCCATTGAGCAAATGCTGAGATGGCCCCTTTTTTTGCTTCTGGACGTAAATGTAGCTTCACTGTGCGCACGTTTTGTTGAGCACTCCCTTTGCTTGCAGTTCATTTACCGTTGAAATTGATTTTCTATAACTCTAAAATAATTATTTTCTAAATTCTTTTTTCGTTTTTTTTAAATTCTGGCCCTCAGAAATGCGCGCAGATAAATTTCTTTCCCCACACGTCATATACAGTTTTTACTGTTTTTTTGACAAATAAATACAAGTTGGCCACCAAGTTTTACATTGTAGCATAAGACGGAGCAGTGTCGTCAAGTGTCTTCTGCATGTCGTCTACAATTTCCTTCGGCGACATTCCCCTACAAATTAAGATATTCAATGACGGCACGGTTCTTGATTCTCTCCATACTCGCCATTTTACTTGCACAATGACATTCAACACACTCTAGCGGGAAAACTAATGAAGCGTGGGCTCACGAAATTTGACATGCACATCCACGAAGGATCCCAATAGAAGCTGTTATCGTCGGTTGTGCGAGAAATTGTAGCAACTATCTCGGGCTAGAAACTTTCGACCGTCCTTCGTATTTATTAATTATATTCAAGTCAAAATATCATTGTGTTGTGCCCTTAATTTATCTTTCACGGTAGACTTACAACAGTTACATCAGTTATTACATGCTGTGAAATGCAACTGGTCCTTCGAGAATTAATGATTAATTAATAAGAGTTATTATGAAGGAAATGGTAGTACAAGGTCTTAAAAATCAAATCAAAGTCCACTGCTGAGACTGGCTGCCTCATCGTTCCCAAACTCCTTGGAAACTTTCATTATTCTTTTGCAGTATCACAACACATATATGGTCAACTTATAATTTTAAGAAATATGTAATTCAATGTTCACAACATGTTATCTATGACGTACGCAGAAGTAAGCGTCATTTATATATTCTCCGGATGACAAACCTCAATGCCAGTCGCAAACGTAATAGTGCAGTCATTTTGTGAATCATCAGAAATACTGAATTATTTCTTTCGGTTATTTCGGGACAGAATTGGACATGTAGTGGCATTTGATTTGATTTCCTATTCCCCTGCACTTGTAGTTGGGGCTATTTTTAAAGTCAATTAATTTAGCCTGAGGGCCGCGGGATTTCCAGTTAACGAACTGCCAGATGAGAACGATAATGATTGAGTTATAACTGGAAATATATTAAAATAGAAATACGTTAGAATAAATGACAAAGAATAGAACGAGTATTCAGTAAAACCTTTTGCACCGTCATCTTTCCGCCGAAAATTTAAGTTAAATAACAACGCATGTTTGTGAGTGTGTGTGTATTTGGGTGTTACCCATAAACATTTTTAACACTGGATCCATTACTCACAAATGTTGCACGAATGCATTTCAGCGATCGAGAAAAAAAGTAAGGGAGGAAGACTGCAACTCTAAACGTTACTCCCAAAATGTGTTGATCGTGAAAGATTGAAAAAGAACGATGATTCAAATGTTGTAGGGAAGAGTATATTATTTAATTTCCTAGATCCGTGTGTATCCAGAATAGTGTATAAACCATTAATATTAGTATTTTTCTAAGTACCTTATCTTGGAACCCTTGGAAAAAGTTGTCAGAATCGAAAACATGACATTTCTCTATAAATGTCGACGTATGTCAATTGGCTGAATCCCAACGTGAAGCTAGAATTGCGTCACTACCCTCACAGTTTTTTTAAATCGCGAAAAAGCACCGTGATATTGTGTTTTCTTGTTCTCGGGGGTTGTTGTCAGACCCAAAGGTTTGACGCATATTTCTCCATGTATATCACGCAGTGAATCCGAATGTAAAACCAGGATTGTGCCGTTAACCTTCAGTTTTTTTTAAATCGCGAAAAAACTAAGGTGGTGGCGCAGTTCTGGATCGGATTGGGATTCAGCGCGTAGATAATAGAAAAAATATTGTCAAATCTTGGGTCTGACACTTTTGGACTCTGTAGAGTATAATGCTACAAGACTCCAAAATCTAATATTCGCATGTGTTTTTTTCAATTTAAAAAACATCTAGAGGTGCTACCAAAAGCACATACTTCTCGCACTGTTTCTAAATGCTTCGCAATATTATACTACTATATAAACCAGGAAGGTGTTATTTTAACCAGCAATTGTTTTCAGCTCCGAGCCAAGAACATACCACAGCGCATGGGTCGAACTCGGGCAGAGGCATAAAAAGCAAAATAACCGATTCCTTTAAAAGACTCTCATAATCAAAATAACCGTTAGAAACTCCCAAAACTTCCAGTCCGATCAGATCGATCAGGTACATGTTGTGCTCGGGAGGTACCGGTGATCTCCGCCCTTGATGGATAAATCCGGCGCCGACCTACCATCGAGTAGCGGGTTTTCCCCAACAAGGTATCTCCAACCAGTCAGGCATCGCCCAAGGCGGGACAAGCTCCGAACTTCCGACCGGTCTCCCGGCGTGTGTGGTAGCATGGTGCATGTATGTGAATGGTATGTAGAATAAGGAATGGGAAGAAAACACCGCGCGCGGTCCGTGGCCCGTTTGGTAGGATACTGCCCCGGCATTGATTAGAGAAACCACGGAAAGCTACCGATCGAAGCAGCCGGTCGCTAGAATTCTCCTCCACTCAGAGACAGAACTCGGCCTAGCTACCTGGCAAGTGGCGGAAATATTGGCATCATGAGGACTTGAACCTAGGACCTTCCAGTCAGTGGCACTTCAATGACATTAGTTGATGCCGTAAGTCACCTCTTCCGGTCAGCCTTTAAGGATATCTAAGTAGGTCCCATGGGTAGTGTATATAATGTATTTAAATTTCATGTCAATAGATTCATTAGTTTACTTACATCGGTTCGTACAAATGCACAGAAAGACAACAAATGATTTGACGTGACATACGTTTTACAAATCGAGAAAGAAAGTTACAAAAATTATTAAAAGTGGCAAATTCGAAAAGTATGTGTAGTTAGGTGATTGATTCTTGTGTGGAAGTACGCCAGGAAAGCAGAAGATAGTACGTGCTGTGGCGGTTGCATTTGTTGATTTTAGAATTTTAATTGCTGCTGTAGCTGCCACTGCTGTATAAATTTCTGCTGTTGCATTTCTAATTGAGTTTATCGATCTCGTTACTCGGCTGTCGGAACCTCGTTTCCTGTTGATATACTAGTCCCCTGGGCGATGTTACGTAGTACCGCAAGGGCTTTTCAAATACTTTTCCCAAGGTTGGGGCGTCTACTCTGTTTTCCAGTTGTAAAGTTTGCACTATTTCACACATTTAATTATTATATTGTCACTGACACTAATCGATAATACTATGCTTCTATACCATCCCTTTTCCGCTAGCGCTATGGGAGTGTTAATTATGCTGAAGCATAATGAACGGTCTACACAGGATATCCATAAAACTAGAACCATCCACCGAGCCGATTGTTATCGTTTATAGTTGCCCTGAAGACAGCGAGGGTTGCGAACATAGATTGAGTAGATGATTCCATCAGTTAGTTCGCCTGCTGAGGCCCCTGAAGCAGCCGCCAAGAGCTTCTCTGAAGCGCCCTCGAGTCTACACTGACGCGTCCACAGCGGCAATAGCGGCAGAGTTGGGCGGGGCGGGGCACTCGGCTCCTGTTTGAAGAGCGCTCCACGAGCAGCGGAGATGGAGAGGAAGTCCAGGAAGAGGAAGATGCAGATGAAAGAGGTGGAAGGGAGGGCCGGAATCAGAAAGAGAGAACGGGAGAACAGCGCCGAATGCTCGGTCCGTCGCCGACGGCGAGAGACGAGAGAGCACGTGGGTCACTCGTAGCTCCAGGCTTAGCTCAATTGCACCTCACTGCTCATTGCATGGTTGTAAATTTTTGTCGCACACTTTGCCTGAGATATGATAAATGGGACTGGTAAGAACACGGTTCTCATGGGGTCCTTCAATCTGCTTGATATCCCATTCTATCACCTATTGCTTATCTTCAGAGAATGGGACCTGAAATCGTTTCATAGGTTAATGCACATTAAACTGACAGTATATTAACTAATAATTTGTTCGTCTTAAAGACATATATTATATTTCTGATATCTTCAATATAGTACATTGCAAAAACATGGTAATGCCAATGTTTTTGTTAAAAGTCCGTTTGCTACCTTCACTTTTTACAGGTTACAAGGTTAACGTCCATTTTTTTAACGATAGCCAGCTGGCCATCAAATAAAAAATCCATCAAATAAAAAATATGTTATTTTTTAAATAAAGACAGAATAAAATGACAAAAAATAACATTTTTTATTTGATGACAAAGTAGCTACCGTTAAAAAATGGACGTTAACCTTGTAAGCTAATGTTTTTGTTATTTTCGAAAATTCAGAACGTTCGCCGAAAATGGGACTAGCAGCACATTCCATACCCTCCTTTAATACACATGAGGAGAAAATTTAAAGAAAAAATTGAAGCTAATTTTGAGAAAAGTGTTTAAAACTAGCTTAACTATTACACAAAATTATGGAAAAACTACTAATTTTCGAAAAATTGTACATGATGTTATTTCAAGATCTGTCTTCAAAGAACATACTTCATTCAGAAAAAATCTGTATGTTCAATAATGTAGTTGTAGGAAGACTTCGAAACAGTTCACTTTTAAAATTTTCGAAAAATCAGGAATATTAACGGAAATGAGACATGCACCATTCTCTTAAGCGTTCTTTACGCTATCTGAGGACAACGTTTAATAAAACGTTTTTGAGCCATTTTTGAGAAAATTTTGAAAATGTTGAAGCTTGAAGTAAAGTACCCCCAAAATAAAAATATCCATTTCAAACACAGAGGGACCCGAATCCTTTTACATTGATCGACGAATATCAATTTTGAAGAAAATCGGCCGAACGGTTTAAGCATTAGCTTTTATTTGCAATTTTGCTTGAACGTGAATTCTGATTACACAACGTGTTTGAATTAGTAATTTACTATGCATAGGAACAAAATTTATCCACTTTTTGTTACCAGGATCCAGAAATAAAAGTTTCTCTGCCGAAAATTCGCCGTTTTCCGGCGCACGATTGCAATACTTGCTCTTTTTACATAGTAAGGGCGAAAAAGTAAAATGGTATATCCATGGATATACCACATTACTTTTCTTGCTTCTGTTGTTCCGTTTTACTTGTTCTGAGAATGCGATAACCTGGGTCATCGACGATAAAATGATATGGAAAAAGCTTTTTTTTTAAAAATACGCAGGGAATGAAGAGCTATGCTCAACATATTTTAAGTGTTTCAGGTACATAACATTGGTGGCCACTCCATCTCAAAACAGAAGTAATGGCGAAAAGGTAAAAATTATTAATACTTTGTATACGAATTCTGTTATGAATTGGTAATACAAAATCATTATTTTTCCTGTTTCCTGTTTACAAAAGGTGGCCATTTTTGTTTCAAGCTGCGCACCATTGTTTTGCGTTCGTAGACATGAACGCTTCATAATTATTCAGCACTAGGCTATTTTTTAAATAAAATGCTTTGGTTGCAAATAAGACATTAGTGTAGAATCCAAGCAAAGACGAGAGCTTCAAAACAAACAAGTTTCTTTATTAACAAACTGGTTACAGTATGGATGTATCCGAGTACAAAGCCTTGCCGCCGAATATCCAGGAGAGAAGACCAAAAATCGTAGCCGGGTCGCCGATAGCCAGTAGAGGTGCCAAAATGTCCGGGGTCGCCGAAAATCCAGAAGAGTAGTCCGTAGTCGAAAGCCAAAGTTGTTGCCGCCAGTATCTTCTCCACTTGAACGCCGCACACCTCGCTGTAGACCCGTACCCCAAGCTCGCTCTCCTGCCTCTGCTGCCCGGGGCGGGGTCTGGGCCGTTTTATAGCCCGCCCGCCGCGGTCGCTCGCTGACTAGCCCTGCCATAGGGACAGCGGCGAGTCTTGACGCGCCTATCCAACCGCGACGGGCGCGCTCGCCCGGACCTGGCCGGCCCGCTGCCGCTGTCCGCCGCTTCGCTGGGTGGCGCCTCCGCTGCTGTGACGCGGCATGGCGGCGGGACATTTGACTGCCCGCGGGCGGTCACAGCACCCTCCGCGCCCAAAAGCGTCGCATACGGCGCAAATCGGACCCTCCTGGCAGTCCTCCTGGTCCGCCACTCCCTCTTGGCAGCTTCCCCAGCCTCTTCGTCGACCGGCTCCCTGTCACCTGGCGGCTGGGCGTCGGCTGCATCCGGGGGCGTGGAGCACGACGCTGCTGTCTCCTGCGGGGCGTAAATGGTTTCCCTCATTACCTTTTGTCTAAATTCTTGGGGTGAGACTTGAGGTAAAGAATCCACTCTACTGTGGTTGACTCGCGGCCTGATTTGCCCCTGATGTCGTACCACCATCTTACTCTCTGTTCGGATTAAATACGTTCTGTTCCCCCTGACTTCTGCAATAACCCCCGGAAGCCAGGCTGGGGATCGCTTGAACGAGAAGCAGTAGATTCTGTCACCTACCTGGTGTTTCGGTTGAGTTCCTACCGACCTGTACGGGTCCACCGGCCTCAGGAGGGACAGTAACGTCCGCGGCTGCCTCCCATGAAGCATCTCTGCAGGGCTTTTGCCGTCCTTGCCAGGCAGCGTGCGGAACGTAGCTAGTACCCGCAACAGCGCTCGGGACCTGTGTGATCCCGCTGCGCGCGCCTTGCTCATCGCCGTTTTAAAGGTGCGGACGAATCTCTCCGCCTCCCCGTTGGATTGTGGGTGGAACGGGGGCGTGCAGACATGCTGAATACCATTGTTGTTGCAGAAACTGGTGAACTCCTGGGACGTAAACTGCGGCCCGTTGTCCGTAATCAGCGTGACAGGCAGCCCTTCTGTAACAAAAACCCTCTCTAGCGCGTCGATCGTCTGTGTCGACGTTGTGCTGGCCATCTCGATCACATAAGGGTAGTTAGACTTTGCGTCCACCACCACCATCCACATCCTATCCCAGAATGGGCCCGCGAAATCAACGTGCACTCGTTCCCACGGCTCACTGGGCTCGGGCCATGATACCAGGTCCTTACTCGGCGCACTTTGGTTTAATTGGCAGGCCTCGCACCTTCTCAGCATTTGTACAATGTCCGAGTTCATCCCTTCCCAGAAACAATGACGGCGTGCCAATTGTTTAGTCTTTACGACGCCCCAGTGCCCCTCATGGAGGAGATTCAACACCGTCGTCCTCAAACTCCTTGGAATGACTACTCTAGTATACTCATTTCCCGCTAGGAGCAACACGCCTGCTTTGCACGTTAACCTGTCTTTCTTGTTGAACCAGCTCGCGTTGCTTCTCAACAGCCTAGGCGGCCAACCCTCCCTGACATAGTCCCTAATCAACTTGAGCTCTGGGTCCTTATCTATCTCTCTAGCGATTCTTCTGGCTTGCAACGGAAACTCCATTAAACCCTGCAGTTCCTCCGCGTCAATCTGGAGACATTCTTCTTCTGATCTGTCGAAGTCCAGGTCCGGGCCTCCCGGCAGCCTGGACAACGCATCCGCGTTAGCATGCTGGGCCGTCCTCCTAAAGTGAATTTGATAATTATAATCTGTTAAAAATAGCGCCCATCTCTGTAACTTTTTCGCGGTGCTTTCCGGAATCTTCTTGCCAGGGTGAAACAGTTGTACCAGGGGTTTGTGGTCTGTTATTATATGAAACTTGCTGCCGTACAAGTAGTCGTTAAACTTCCTTACCGCGAATATTATCCCTAACGCCTCTTTCTCGACCTGCGAGTAGTTCCTCTGGTGCTTGTTCAGCGACTTAGACGCAAACGCAATCGGTCTCTCGACACCCTTATCGTCCTTTTGTGACAAGACTGCCCCTAACCCATATTCTGAGGCATCTGCTGCAACTGTAGTTACTCTGCCGGGCACAAAATGATTTAGCTTGGCTGTTTGTACCAACGCTTCTTTCAATCGGTCAAGCGCTCTTCCACAGTCCTTCGACCACACAAACTTCACTCCTTTTTGTCTTAGTTTGTTCAAAGGAGCCGCTATCGTTGAGAAATTCTTAATGAATTTGTTATAGTAATTTATTTTTCCCAACAATGCCTGAAGTTGCTTCACGTCCGCTGGGGGGGGGAAGCTGCAATATGGCCTCTACGTGCTGGCTGGTGGGCGAAATGCCGGTGCGGTCCAGGACGTGTCCGAGAAATACCACGCGGTCCTTAAAAAATTCACACTTGTCTTTATTAACCCTTAGACCATTCTTCTGGAGTACTTCAAATAATTTCTTCAAGTTTTCTCTGTGTTCCATCTCCGAGCTGCCCGTGACGATGATGTCGTCCAGGTAGTTGCAACAACCCTTCAGCCCCGCCGTCAATTGTTCTAAACAGCGCTGAAATAATGCGGCAGCAGAACTGATGCCGAACGGCAGCCTATTATATCTGAAAAGGCCCAGGGGAGTGTTGATGACTAGCACCTCCCTTGCCTCTTGGTCTAATGGCAGCTGCAGATACGCATCTCTCAGGTCAATCTTCGAAAACTGTTGCCCTCCGGACAGCTTGTGGAACAGATCTTCCGGTTTCGGGATGGGGTACTGTTCCACTTCCAACTGCTGGTTCACCGTACTCTTGAAGTCCCCGCATAATCTAACCGCACCATTCGCCTTCTTAACCACGACCAAAGGCGTGGCCCACTGGCTCGTGGCTACCGGGGTGATGACGTCATCTGCTTGCAATCGCCGCAGTTCTTCGGCCACTTTGTCTCTGAGGGCCCACGGGACCGGCCTCGCCTTATAGAAACGTGGCTTGTGCCCTTCTTTCAACTGGATCCTAGCTTGAAACTGCTTGCACTCACCAAGTCCGGGCGAAAACACCTCCGGAAACTCTTGCTCCAACTCCCTGACCGTTCTTGCCTCTCCACTTTCTGTGATCCGGTTCACCGAGTCTACCACTCCGAACCCCAGCTTGTCGAACGAGTCCAGGCCCAAAATGTTTGTGACGTCATATCTGTCTACAATAATGGCTTCTACTTCTGCCTGCTTATTCTTATAGATTGCCCTGAGCGACACTTTCCCTAGCACTTTGATTGGTGTCTTGCCAAATGCATACAGACCCTTCTGCACTCTCTGATACCGCGGTGCCCCTATCCGCTGGTAAGTTTCTAAGTTTATGAGAGTCACTGCGGCACCCGTATCTAACAGGAAATCTACCGGTTCCTCCTGAATTTTTATTTTAACCATCAGCTTGTCCTGCCCGTGTGTGTTGATCACGTGATTAATAGTATCTACTTCCATTTCTTGTTCCTGTCTTCTAAACCGTTCTGACTGTTTTCTTTTTTCACATACTTCCAGGATATGGCCCACTTTTTTGCACCAAAAGCATTGACTATTTCTAAACCTACACTTTTCTCTCACATGTAACCTTCCACAGCCTTTGCATGACTTCTTTTTTTGTGTAACTCCTTTCGCACTGCCGTTGTCACTGTCACTGCCATTAACTTTCTGTACCCTGGTCCCCTGTAGGGTCGGCGGTCACGCCTCCACTGATTGTTGCGTGCCCCCTCTTTATAGTGGTAGTCTCCCTCACTACTGGCACTACATTCACTGGAATCACTACCGTCACTCACCACTTTTGGCCTACTACTGCCGCGCACTGACCCCCTGTTCTTAACTTGGTACACCCGTGCCTCCGACGCGATCTGGCGAGCCGCCTCACACGTCATCTCATACGTCTTACATATGTTACGAACTTCTTCTAATGATGGGTCCCCACTCTGTAACGCCTGGAACCTAATTTTTTCTTCCGGTGTGTGAAGCACTACCATGTCCCTTATCAAGGTATCTGCATAGGACACCTCACTATCAGATGGTGGGCACTTAAATTGACAATGTCGCGCCAACCCGGCCAGCTCTGTTATCCACTCGCTGTGGGTCTGCCCCTCACTCTTCCTGCATTGGAAAAATTTGAACCTGGCTGACACTACGTGGGGCACTTTGATAAAATAGTTGTTAAGTTTTTCTAACATTTCTGCCCACCTAACACTAGATAACTCCCTATCTGGGAACAGCTTTTTTACTAAGTTGGTAACACTGTTGCCCGCGCAGCTAAGAAAAAAATGCTTTCTTCATCTTTGCGTCTCCTACCTTATAACACAGTAGGTGCTGCTCCAACCTGTGTATGTACTCGGCCCACTCTTCCGTGTCGGGCTGGAAAGCCGGGAACTGCGGAGGGGAGCGTGCGTGGCATGCTTCCATTAACGCGGCCATCTGCTGCGCGTGCGCCTCTGCTTGCTGTTGGAGTTGCTGCTGCATCAGCGTGATCAATGTCATTATCTGCTCGCCGGTCGCCATATCTTGTTTTCCTCGTCGCCAGTTTTGTAGAATCCAAGCAAAGACGAGAGCTTCAAAACAAACAAGTTTCTTTATTAACAAACTGGTTACAGTATGGATGTATCCGAGTACAAAGCCTTGCCGCCGAATATCCAGGAGAGAAGACCAAAAATCGTAGCCGGGTCGCCGATAGCCAGTAGAGGTGCCAAAATGTCCGGGGTCGCCGAAAATCCAGAAGAGTAGTCCGTAGTCGAAAGCCAAAGTTGTTGCCGCCAGTATCTTCTCCACTTGAACGCCGCACACCTCGCTGTAGACCCGTACCCCAAGCTCGCTCTCCTGCCTCTGCTGCCCGGGGCGGGGTCTGGGCCGTTTTATAGCCCGCCCGCCGCGGTCGCTCGCTGACTAGCCCTGCCATAGGGACAGCGGCGAGTCTTGACGCGCCTATCCAACCGCGACGGGCGCGCTCGCCCGGACCTGGCCGGCCCGCTGCCGCTGTCCGCCGCTTCGCTGGGTGGCGCCTCCGCTGCTGTGACGCGGCATGGCGGCGGGACATTTGACTGCCCGCGGGCGGTCACAGCAATTAGGTAGGTAAATAAAACTTGAATTTGCAGACCAAAGACTTCTCAGTCCAATATATTTTATTTTATAATACTAGAACAACCTAGGGCTAGGTAATTTAGAAAATTGAAAATGTCTACAAACGTGAAAAATGGCACGTGGCTTGAAAAATAGCCACCGTTGTCGATTCGGTGCAATGAACAAAATAAAAAAAAGGGTTTTTAAACAACTAAAAGATAAGGAATTCCATACATAAAGTATTATTTATTGAGATGGTAAAACGACCATAATTTATAATCCGACCATAAATTGAAAGGTCCTCCGGCTTGTGAGAGCTGTCTATAGTTACGTTACTTTCCGCAGAAAGTATCAGATGTTGTAGCACTATACGTTTGTTTATGTCATCTCTTCATCTCATTGTTAAACTTTACCGCGCCATAACTATATCAAAGGGCATTTTTTAAGGAATATAGCAATAAAACGATTGTTCACTCAGGGATAGCATTAGCTGCATAAAGTTAGATACGCAGGAACTCGTAAAAATTCAAAAACAACAAAGCACTTTCGATTTTGACTGAAAAAATGTAAATGTTTGATTAAGTTATTCCGATTGTTCTCAAACTGCGCGTACCGACTGAATTCTCTTACTCAGTACATAACTGCTTACGACACATCTGGAGTTATGCGACAGCAACGCTACAAGAAAGAGGGTGCAAGCTGTTAAATATTTGCTACTGCAATACGGAACAGCAAGAATTTGGATATTCATAGTATATAAAGAACTGTTGTGCATATATCCGTATATATTATACTAGGCTCTTGCAGTAGTCGCGAAAATGCCACGAGCAAGTTAAACCAAAGCAATTGAGTAATTTGAGCAATTAAGTTATTCTTTGGGGAATTTGATGCCGCATGAGCTGCTGCACCAATTTGCCCAAACAATATTTCAACGTTCCCGATGCGTTAAAAGAAAATTGAACAGCTGCATCTCATACATTAAAAAATTACATGACATGATTTCAAGATAAAATTTTGTAGACCATATTTCATAAGCAACCTGCTTTGGTGGTAGAGTGGTTATCATGCCGGGCTACTGATCCCAAGTTTCCAAGATTACGGGTTCAAACACAGTCAAAGTAGGGGTTTTTACAGGTGCCAAAAATCGACGGCAATCGACGGCATGTAAAACAGATCCCGGAAAAGACATTTTGCCAATGCTGACAAAATAAAATCCTCTAGCAATTTACCACCAATCAGAGTTTCGATTTCAACTACTCGATAAGATTGCGGATATTGTATCTGGGCCTGCGCTATGTGGGATTCAAATCAAACGTCAAAATTGGCGCACTAGTGCCCCTAGGGAAAGCAATGGCAAACTACCCTAGGTACACTTGCCAATGACCAGTCTTACAAAAAGGCGCTAGGGGCTTCTGGACTGCCAACCAGCCATATGGCTGTAAACCAGAGAGAGATTTCATTAGATATCAAATTTAATTTCAATATTGTGATTGTAGAAGTAGGTAAAACATTTAAATTCTGCCATTTTTTAAAAATACAGGTAGTTAAACAGAAATAGGATCTGCACCCTTTTTATAAGCGCTGTTTGGTGTATCCGAGAAGTATTTCAAAAGTTTGGAATCATTTTTAAGGAAGAATAGAAAACGTCGAGGCTTCGTATAAAGAATCTTCAAAAATCACATTATAGGTCTCTAATTCGCGGGGTTTCGACTTCAACTAGATCGGTAAGGGAATATCAATTTCGAAGAAAATTACATAAACAGATTAGTCCCTAGTGTTATCCACAGTTCCACAGACATCAGGAACACAAGCAAGTTTTAAAGTATCTAGAACATACAAAACCAATATGAATACAGAACGTATTGGAGGAAGTAATGTGCCACATATAAAAGCAACTATTATCCACTTTCGGTATCAGGGGCCCTCAATACCGGTTTTCCTATCAAAAAATCGCAACTTTTCGCTCAGACATTTCAACACTCTTTTCAGGTAAGTACGTAGTGGGAGAGAAAGGAAAAAGCGGTCGAGAAAAAAACATAAGACTACAGTGAAACCTGTTTAAACGGCAACCTAAATAAAGCGGTCTTGTTTCGTGGAACCGATAGATTTTCAATAAGACATGTGAAAAGGAATTTTAAGCGGCCACCTGCCTCCCGAAAGAGCGGCCAGGCTCTTTTCATAGATTTACCTCTATTGAACGGTAACCTCCAGTGATTATGAACTGTAAGGAGTGGAAGGAGTGGAAAGAGCGGTAAGTATAATCTTCATTGAAAGTCTTTCTGCGACGGGACGCATTGTCAGATTGCGCAGAACAGCGACATCTAGAGATGCTCTTGCGAGCCGGGTTTAATTTCAAATTAAACAAAGAGAAAATGGGGAGGAAAAATGTTAAAAGTTAAAAATTCGAAAAAAATATACAGACACTTTCAGTTCATTTATCGTAATTATTGCAATATTTGTAATTGAAATGGCTTCACATGGTTTTCAATAAAGTTTCTAGAATTATCAATTATTTTCTGTGATAACAGAGAATTTTGACTAATATTATTCCCCGACCAGGACTCGAACCGTCGAAGCTTCCCTCGGAAGAGCTCTGCCAATGCTCGCCGAATAACGACTGCAACCACAATAGCTATGCATGACATTAACACTTATATAACCGTAATAAGTGCATGGTGGTTTCATTTCTCGCTTTAGGAAGCTGAAAAATCCAGAGAATGTAAAAAGAATGTCCTTTGGGTGTTCAAAGAAGGTATCTGGGAAGATCATCATTCATAACAGAAAAACTAGTTCAATTTAGTGATTAGAAAATTAACTTCTGCGAGAAAGTCTGTGCGATTCTATAGCACCGCTAGTTTTTCTAAATTTAGCAACAGGTTTTATTCATTTTTCCGTTACCAGACCCCAGAGAGTTTTTCTGGCAAAAATTTCCCGTTTTCCGGCGCACGATTGCATAGCTTTCTCTTCTTACGAAGTATTCGCAAGGCGAAAAAGTAATAATAATTTCGGAACCGTTAGGGGTATGTAAGTTGATCGCATGTGTTCTAGTTAAATTGTATTTCAATTTAATGTTGAAAAACTCATAATTTTACTTAAATCGGTTCATACAGATGCACACAAGGTAACGATTGATGACATGACACAATTTCTGAAATCGAATAACAGAGTCGAAAAAATGTTTAAAAGACGCAATTTGTGAAAACAGAGACAAGTCCTGTATATTTATCTGCATAGATTCTATTACTGAATAGAAGTACTAGAAACAATTTTCAATAAAGTTTCTACACTCTTCAATAGTTTTTTCTGCAAACTACACATTCATCAAATGAAAATTCATAACTGGGATTCGAACCTGACATCTTTCAAAGTGAAGCGAGCAGACACAGAGCGCCTTAGCCAGCGTGGCCATTGGAGCGAGTTGCGGAATGAAGACATATATCAGTCTAGACGTAATTGTATCAGCTCTAACACTAGGAAGCCGGCAATTGTCAACATGCGAAAAACGTCTTTTGGGCGACAAAGAAAGGCAGCGGTGAAGGGCTTACTCCAAATTCTATTCCCGACGAACGACATGAGAAAAATAACTACTGTGAGAAATTCTGTGCCATTCTATAGCACCACTAGTATATTTATTTATTTATTTATTTATTTATTTAATTTACTGTCCCTTATTACACACGTGGAGAAAATTTAAAGAAAACATTTGAAGCGGAATTTGAGAAAATTTTTTTTGTAAATTTGAAGCGAAGATTACGCAAAAGTTTTTTCAGAAAATTCTACATAACTTTTTTTAAAGAGCTAATTTTGTACTAGATACTTTGTGTGAGGTAAAAATCGCTATCTACAAGTAGTTTTAAAAATACTTTTTGCAATTTTCCAAAAAAATAAGTATTTCCGAGAAGTAGGACTAAGACCATATTTTTTATCGTCCCTCATTACATAAGTGAAGAAAATTCAAAGAAAAAATTTTGAGTGGTTTTTGAGAAACATCTTTTTTGTAAGTTTCAAGCGCAATTTACGCAAAAACTATTGGTTTTTACAGAAAATGGTACATTAACTTATTTAAAGTGCTAATTTTGTGCAACCGACTTTGTCTGAGACAAAAATCTCTATCTTCAATTTTGCAGTTTTTAAATATTTTTTTGCAATTTTCGAAAAATTGGGGAATTCAACGAAAATGATACCTACATCATTACTTTAAACGTCCTTCCCACTATTTCACAACAAAATTTAATCAAAAATTTGGAGCCATTTTCTTTAAACTTTGAAAATCTCCAACGAGCTTCATGTAAAGAACCCCCAAAAATTAAAATATCGGTTTCAAATTCCAGGAGCCTTGACATAAGCAAAAAGGATTGGGGAATATCAATTTTGAAGAAAATCGGCTAAACGGTTTAGGCGCTAGCGTTGACCACAGACGGACAGACGGACGAACGTTTTGCCGTCAGTCGATTTTACAGTATCAAGAAGCAACAAAACATGGATTTTGACTACACCACGAGGTAGAGGATTTTTTTCCTAAATTTAGCAACAGGTTTTATCCACTAGTTCCTCACCACACCCCAGCTACAAGAGTTTTTCTGGCGAAAATTAGCCGTTTTACGGCGCATGATTACATAACTTTCTCTTCTTACGAAGTATTCGTAAGGCGAGAAAGTAAAAAAGAACATTGGTGAAGTTTTGAAACATACGCTGCTAAAGAAATATGTAAACCTTTGGAAACAAACAAGGTATCTTTGTAATCTTTGAAAACAAACAAGTTGCTGAAAGCAATTAAATTAATTACTAAATCTTTCTTCATTTTAAAGCACTTAGCACGGTTAGACCTTATCTAGACTTCCCGTAAACTCGTAACCTTAATTAAGCGGCCACCTTTTCAATGGCCAATTTTTGCCGAAAACATTAGTGGCTGCTTAAGACATTTACTTGTAGAAATTGCCTCTACATGGTAGTAGGTTTATGGCTGCTTTCTATACGAATCGAAATATAAACATGTGTAATAAATATTGAAATCATTCAGATGTCCTTGAAAAGAATCGAAAACCACTCCATTGCTCGCGAACATAATTGCGTAGTGTTACATAATTCTTTACGTTTAAAAATAATAAATTAACACAATTTAATATAAATTTAATTTCTATTCGCTGGATTACATTTCACTGATTTTCAATGGACTGGTTAGGAATTTGAAAGTAGTAATTCAAACCGTACACTTACCACTCCGAGCTATACACTTAGTCTGCTGTTCTATTTGGCTGAATGTGTTGTGAAACTCCCTGACATTTGTCTCCTCGAAACTTAATGGGAGATCAGAGCACTGAAGTGTCTATGAAAGTGGGCGTTAAGATCGTGTCTACTAATGGCTCTTAAAGATAACACCGATGGAACAAGCAAATTGTCATTTCAATACCTACTAAGCTTGCACTAGGACGACGAAGCACCTTGCTAATTTATCCGCAGCATGAGTACTTTTAGAGTTCTTGGTGAGAACACATACGCGTAGAATCAGAAAAAAGTACTGAATTCTCTATATATGTCTATCATGATTCTCTAGAATCTGATATTTTGGAGTATAATCTCCAGGTAAAAAGGAGAATTTTGGAATAAAGTGCACAACCTTTTTTCATTAATTCTTTAAATTAATCTGACATATTTCAATTTCAGATCTCAATGATAAGTATTTATTATGATTATCGTATTTTATGTAGTATAAAATGTGACATAAAATATGCAATAAAAACTTAATAGTCAACTATGCAGTAAAATGTAAAATGTGGAAAAACATGGAGTTAAACTGAGGGGAAGTTATGTAAAAACACAATCTAACGTACCTAAATACCTAATGAAAGGAAGAAAAATTACTTATGAATTTTATTATGTCATAATATTTTGCCAATCAAATTTACTGAAATGTATTTTACCTATATAATACAATAAAATTACAAATGAAAAGTTTATAGCAAATTATTTATATAAACAAAGACATTTGAAAATTTTCTTGATTAAATCTATGATGGCGAGTTGTAAGGATGTTTTTATAAACTGAAAATGAACGTTCCACTTCATGCTAGTGCAAATTTAATTGGTGCAAATTAATTTGGTGAAAATTTAATTGGTACAAATTTAAAACTGCTGAAAATATTTGGATCTCGTCAGATAACTAAAAGCACTATTAGTCTGACCACTTAAAAGTTTAGTAAAGTGCTCTTCCCATGACGCGATCCTGGATTCGATTGCCGGTCATGGCAGATTATAGTGTACTCTTTTCTAGCAATGCCCTAGTATTTGTTGCTGTGCGAGGAAGGGAAAGCTCACTTACCAAGTTGAGAAGACCAGAATACGGCATATGGATATCTTTGTGCTAACTACACGTACCCCTTAACTTATGGCCACAAGGCCAGGACGCCGCTGGTAGGCCACGGCCGCGTCAGGAGCTGTTGCGCCAGAACGGATAGACATCGCTTTATTTTGGTGTATTTCTCTCAATTATTACAGTAAAATAATGCTGCTTCCAACAACATACCCCACCTCTTTACGTCTGGTACGGGTGGCGAAGATTCATTTTCCATTATCTCTTTGCAAATGGAAACAGGCGTTGGAGCTTTAAAATACTTTTTCCTGTTATTAATTAAAATATTAACATCTGAGAACGGGTCTCTCACTTTTTCAGCAGTTATTCCAATCATGTGCGACACAAGTTACATCAGTTAAATTTTACTTTCTCGCTATAGAGTAGAGAGAAAGTTATTTAATGCTGCGCGAAAAAATGACGAATTTTCCGTAGAAAACTTTTATTACAGGCACCTGGTAACCAAAAAGTGGATAAATGCACTTGCTAAATTGATGAAAAAATCCTCTAACACGTGGTGTAGCCAGAATCCATGTTTTGTGGGACCTTGATAGCGAAACATTGAATGGAGGCAAAACGTCCGTCCGTCCGTCCGTCCGTCCGTCTATCCGTCTGCCCGTCTGTCCGTCCGTCCGTGAACAACGCTAGTGGTTTAACCGTTCAGCCGATTTTCTTCAAAATTGATATTCTCCTATCGATCTCGCTGATGTCACGGCCCCTTGAATTTGAAACTAATATTTTAATTTTGGGAGTACTTAACATGAAGCCCATGGAACATTTTCAAAATTAAAAAGAAGGGTACATAGTTTTTTATTAAATTCTGATGTACGCTGGAGCGAAAGACGTTTAAGAGAAAGGTGCAGGTATCATGTTCCCTGAAAATGATTTTTCGAAAATTGCAAACGTTTAATTTTTTTCGGAGTCTTCCTACAACTAAAATATTATAGATAGATTTTGAAATAATGTTATGTGCAATTTTTCGAAAATTTCAGTACTTTACGCGTAATGTAGGGCGAAAATAGGACGAGAAAGTACTTGCTGTTTTAGCACTACTAGTTTATAAAAGGGTTTCAAACACTGCCCACTCTCAACCATGTATGGAGCTCCCTCTATTAACAAACAATAATCTTATCTTCCATACCCTGATTCCATTTTATTTCAAACCATTATTTACAAAACCACAAATGATTTCATAATTGATTTTTCCAGGTTGTTTTGGCGCTAAAGAAAGAGTTCACTAAGTGCATTGCTATCCAAAACACCTATTAACAATTTTGTGACGTAGTGTCCGTGTGCGTCAGTTTATTTATTTATTTATTTATTTGTCAAAAAACAGTAAAAACTGTATATGACGTGAGGTTAAAGAGATTTACCTGCGCACATTTTCTTGAGGGCCAGGAGGAAAAAGAAAAAAAAACAAAAAACAACAACAACAAAAAAACATGAAAAAATGAATTTAGAAAATAATTATTTTAGAAAAATAAAATTATTTGGAAAATGTTTGTTCCCGAGTTATAGAAAATCAAGTTCAACGGTAAATGAACTATAAGCAAAAGGAGTGCTCAACAAAACGTGCGCACAATGAAGCTACAGTTGTTTCAATGACCACTACGTACTCAAAACTAATGCCGATTCTGTCTTAAAAATTCAGGGGCGAATCCAGCCGATCATTTGGGGAGGCATCGTTGATTTTTGTTAAATAATAAACATATTTGTTATTATATTGCATATTATTTATGTACTGTAGATGTGATACTATACAATATTATTGTTTAAATAATTACATAATTCTATCATAAATAAATATTTATATCAATTTTGCCAAATAATGGAAGATAAACGAAAACTCAAGGCCTTGGGGGGGGGCAGGGACCCCTGCTCCCCCTGGATACGCGAGTGTAATAATTGCAGTGCTTTTATAGCACCGTTGCAACTAGGACAGTTCATGCAGAGAGGGGGTTGAACGACAGCCGCTAAAGCAAATTGCCTGGGCATTCGAGAAATGGAGAGAAAAGCGAAGGGGCGTAAAAAGCAGATGGCGCGCAGAGCGTCTGCCCAGAGGCTCGTGCCAAGTTCACGCCCCGCACGCCCATCGCGCTCAACCATGGCCCGCGCCCTCGCAGCCCTTCCGAGCAGACAGACCAGGGAGCTGACGACGGGACTTATTTTCTTTGCCAACACAGCGTTACAAGTAAACGAACTTCATTATACAACAGCCGTTTCCATGAAAATCGTCAATTTTTTCTGAATGTCCAAACCAATTTTCGTTGACTTCACATCTCACCCAAGTTTCATGTTCTTAATCACTACTAACGTCTTGGTTTATTGCAATTTAATTGTCGATATTTCACATATAAGAAGAAAAATACGCAAATGTGACAAAGTTTTGGGAATAACGTGAATATCATACTTTTAAGAAGGAAAATTCGGAAAAATCTGGAAAGAAAATTAATAGTAAGAACGTGTTTGAATTAAAATGTACATTTTGTAATGACAAGAAATAAAATTAAAGGAATATTGTAACATCATTAATTATATTTAGATATATTATTCTGAATCTTAATTTTAAATGGTATTTTTTATACAAGTAATTTTCATCATTGCATTCAGGGAGGTGTACAACACAACTCCTGCGTGTAGTGGAATGAATTCGTCAGAATTGAAACCGGAATTCCTTTCAGAGAAACTCCCACGAGAAGGAATAACGCTATCAGCTACCTTTTATAGCACCAAAGAAAAAAGCTGAAAATCCCCAGTGAGCGGCATCAAGAACACAGTACATACTATTTTCAAGCCATCCTCCCGGAGGGAGAGCGTAAAATGCGTCTACACAATGCACCGGAATTGTTCCTTAGGCGAACACGGCGGAATGGCGGCGCTGAAGAGTTGTTGGAAAAAGAAGTTTCTTCCCCTCGCGGTTGGAGTGGCGGGGGAGGGGGATCCGAGAAGGAAGCTCCGTCCCCGGCGCCCGCGCCTGTTTTAGCCCGCGTTCTCATATCTGCTCTCGTCGGCACTCTCGCCCGCGTTCACGCCTGGGGTCTCGCCCGCGCTCTCGCCCGCGCTCTCGCCCGCGCTCTCGCCCGCGCTCTCGCCCGCGCTCTCGCCCGCGCTCTCGCCCGCGCTCTCGCCCGCGCTCTCGCCCGCGCTCTCGCCCGCGCTCTCGCCCGCGCTCTCGCCCGCGCTCTCGCCCGCGCTCTCGCCCGCGCTCTCGCCCGCGCTCTCGCCCGCGCTCTCGCCCGCGCTCTCTCCGTCCCCACCTCGTCTCGCTCACAGGGCTCAGCTGCGCGGTTCATCGGCCCTCTGAGCGAGGTTTGCTTCCGCTGGCTCCAAGTGCGGCGAGCGCGCTTGGAGAGCGCGCGCCCATCAGGGGAACTTCTTGCGCGCGAGGCACAGAGGCGGCGGCGGCGGGGCGGCGGTGGAGTAGGCGATGGCGGTGGCCGCCCAGCGCCGAGCGCTTCCTCAGGTGTTGCTCTCGTGGGTGGATTTCCTTCTCCCCTCCCCGCTCATCATGCTTTCCCCGCTCTGCTCGTGCGTCTCCCTATCCCCATCGCCATTAACTTCCGTTGTATCACGCCGCTCGAAGGTTTGCTGCTTCGCTATCCCTCCCCGTCTCCTCAAGTACACTTCCATCACTCCTCCGCCCGCTTATGTCTTACCGCTGCTGACGTTTGTTTCTTTTTCCTGTTGCTGTTTGGCCCTCTTATACTCACGCTTTGTACGTATACTATTGAGTTTCCTTTATGTGATTCTGTAATGTTCTTTATCATGGTTTAACGTGTTTATGTAATTTTTTGATTTACGTATTTTCTCTCTATTTGCGATTTCCTTATATATCTTTATTAAACACAATTTTGTTTGTACGTTCTTTCATACTCGGTCCGACCAAAATGTGCCTGTACCGTCTCACTTTATCTTTATATCGTTCTCTCGTCAAATTTGCACTTCAGCGTTTAATATCTTTTTTGGCAATGCCAATTCCTCTCTGCCTTATCACCATTCATTCAAAATCGGATTTTCTTACTCCGCCACTTGCACCCTTTCATTCAGATTTTATCTGCTCCCTTTGTGTTCCCTCTATTGTCGGCCCTTTCCATTGGCTGTCTCCGTCGCCCCATTCAAATTTCATTTCCTATCTGGCTGTTGCGGCTGTCTTTTCATCTCTAGTTCTCTACTTCTCCCGCGCCGACCTTCCCTTCTTTGCGCTATCGCTCGAACTCAGTCCGTGGCCGCCCCCACTCGCCGTCCCTCTCCCGTTTGTTGCCTCGTTCGCGCCCGTCGCCCTCCCGGCCGCTCCCCTTCCGGCGCCGTGGCCCCGCCCCCGCCCCCGCCCTCGTCCCCCGCGCCTTCCATCAAACTCCACTGAATCCGTTAATAACCGAGCGCCATCTGCTGAATGGGCCGGCAGGCGTGTTTCCATTAGACTGGCCTTCTTTCGGCGCGCCGTAATTTGGTTGGTGGCATCGCAGTCTCGGCCGCGGGCGCCGCGCCGCGCGCGCTCGCACCTGGTCCCCGGCCGCGACGCATCCCTCCGGGAAATCCCACCCCGCCCCGCCCCCTCGCCCCCCACGCCCCTCCGCCCACGCCCCGCCGCCGCGAAAGGGGCTGCAGCAACGAGCGATTACGCCTTGCGTCTTGCGGCCGGGAGTTTGCAGCGAGGGAGCGAGCGAACGAGCTACGGGTGAGCTCCCACCGTCAGCCGCTAGAGTTGAGTTAAAGAAGATGTTGCGAAGAGGAGTCGCTTTGATGGTGGACATTGACAGATCATACAATCTTACTTCGTAATAATGATGATTCTTTCAATCTTTATGCGCATTTTAAAGTATAGGAAAACGAAAGGAATATTCGGATTACGTTTGAATTAATCTCTGTTGACTTGTTCGCAAAAGTACCGTCTGTCTCCTTTCCGCTCCAGACCCGCTGCCGTTTTCACTCCAGGCCAACTACCGAAGGCCATGTTACACACTTTCTTTCACGAATTAAATCAAGCACTTTT
Source organism: Acheta domesticus (assembly GCA_031308135.1). Lineage (NCBI taxonomy): Eukaryota > Metazoa > Arthropoda > Insecta > Orthoptera > Gryllidae > Acheta > Acheta domesticus. The sequence continues at coordinate 118,087,976 of JAHLJT010008446.1, read as the reverse complement.
CAAAAATCAATTTTCAAAAATCAATTTTCAAAAATCAATTTTCAAAAATCAATTTTCAAAAATCAATTTTCAAAAATCAATTTTTCCATTTTTCGTTTGTATTCTGAACCGGAATATCAGAAAAGATAACGATCGTCTGGCTGCCTTCCTTGATATTAACCGAATATAGAAACAATGCTTAGCACTCCACCTTATTAAAAATGTTTCTCGTTTAATTTCCATTATAAGCCATCACAATGTACAGGTTCGCAATCAGTGACATCTATTGTTGTTTTAGTTTAGAACTCGAATTGCATTAAAACGACATCATTGTGATCACAAACCTAAAATATTTCATCAGCAACAGATTGTAGAGTGGAATGAACGTTGGAAGGTGGTGGGGAGGTTGTGGGGAAGTGGGAACGTTACACGGTCGCATAAGCGATCTTCTTTCTACCTTGCGAGCTTCCGGCACCAGAGGGTGTGTGGTGCTGTAGGGGCGGAGCTGTGGGCTGTGGGCAGGAGGGGAGTGAGTGTCGCGGCTCCTCTCCTCCCAGCGCACAAAGGCCCTCTGCTCCGGCTGATCCACGGGCCCCGTCGCATGGACCGAGAGCGTCGCGCGCTCGCGCTGAGTGTATTACATCGCAGAAATGAAGTGAGAGTAATATATTCGAAGACGTGACGCATTGAAGTCCTTTTGAAGATTTTTCCCCTCCCGCTAATGGATTAGAAGATGCCTGTGTCCGATGCTTCGGAAAGCGAACCGAGAACTTAAGCACGCGATGAAAATCTATCCATAGATTAACGACTCCTCTGATACTTCGTGTTTCCGCACGGGCTGAAGTAGAAACGAAGGCAGGGGGTGAAAATAAACCCCCGCAATTCGGAGAAAGCGGTTTGCGGATACAGTCTCCTATTTGAACTTCTCTTAAAATAACGCGAGAAAGTAAACTAGTGGTGCTACAGAATGGCACTGAGTTTCCCGTATTAGTTTTCTATTTCCTTTGGTATCGGCTAGCTATTCGGACATGCCACATACTATCGTCAGCTGCCACCTACATGTCCAAAGTACCTTTTTTTTGACATTTTCTTCATTGTTCGGTTTCCTAATAGTAGAACAGAAACATTATTTTAATAATATTAAAGAACAGTGAAACCTAGTCCAAAATGGCAGTTTTCTTTGAAACATTTGGAGCCGCTTTAATGAAAATGGCCTTTAAGAGCTACTATAAATTCGCAATTTGAAGCTCTTTTTCACAGAAAAATTTTCTGTTTTCGTAACACTTCATTAGAAGTCATTTGAAGCACTTTAACTCACATATACAACAGTGTTTACAAATTGCTGGAAATGTAGATATTAAGGGCACGAGAGATCTTTCAAAAAAATAAAATTTGTGTAATTTTTGAAAAACAAAAGAATACAGCAGAATTAATTTTATGCCATCCTAAACAGTGTAATTAGTACTAGCCGTACGAAAAGTTTGAATAAAAAATGGAGCAATTTATGAGAAATTGACGTTTGAGCCTTTCTGAAAATGTTGAATTTTGAGCTCATTTTCAGAGAAAACTTTTGAGTTTTCGAGAAACTTTATATAAAATTATTTAAAGCGCACGAACTCAAAGTACAATAATGTGAATAAATTACCGTTAATGTAAATATTAACGACGTGGAGACAAGTAAAAATATTACATTTTTGTAAATGTTGAATAAACAAAACAAAAGAGCAATATGGCGTTTATGTCACCTTACAGAGTGTATTTAGCCCTATCACAGTTTAAAGAAAAAAATTGCCAAAAAAAGCCCCAAAAGTTTAAAGAAAAGATTGCCATTTTTGAGAAAATTCTGTTTTTGTAATTTTTTAAATATTGCAGGAAAACTACCAAAAGTTTCCAAAAACTGCACATGTCCCAATGGAGAGAACTAACTATTGATAAAAATTTCATTTGAAGTAAAAATCACTATCTTCAATTTAGTGGTTGTAAATGACGCCGAAAAGATTCAAACTTTTGAAAGTTTCGAAAATTAATAGAGTTATCCGTGAAAATTGGACCTATGCCACCTTTATAAGCGTATTGTATCCTATTCTTACGAGAAATTTAAAGAAAAAATTTGGAGACGTTTGTGAAAAAATTTTGAAAATGTCCGGGGGGTTTCCTACAAAGTATCCCCAAATTTTGAAGAAAGTTTTTCAAAACCACAGCGCCTCGACTCAAGCCGCGAATACCCACTTTGGAAGAAATCGTGCGTATGAGTTACGCGGTAGTGGTGTTCACAGACGTAGAGACAGACGGATGGACAGACGGGCGGACTGGAGGATGTTTTGAAGGAAGACACTTTTTCGGTATCAGGGGACCCCAAAACGTGTATTGCCGTTCAAATCTCAAATAGATTTTCCGCAGCATTACATAAATTTCTATCTACTACGTATACACGTACGTATACGATAAAATAAAAATGAGAAAAGGAGGACAACTGTTTTCGAAAAAAAACTGAAAATGGAGTAGGTCACCCAATATCTGAGGTGGGTGCGGATGAATCTCCTCGCATAATCGTTTTTTCTGGACATTAGATATAAAATATAATAATAATAATAATAATAATAATAATAATAATAATAATAATAATAATAATAATAATAATAATAATGAGAAGAAGAAGAAGAATAGGAATCTACCATAGAGTCAACCCAGCATAGTTGCTGTGGATGCATAACTTTGACTTAAACCCAATTACTTAAGAGACACAACTTGCTGGCCTAATGTTACAAGGTTGTATGTGAGGAAAATTGCAAAAAGGAGTTAATGTTACGGAGTTCTTTTAAGTAAGATCTAATTTATAATATGATCAAAAGATGGAAGGGGTCACTGGTTTGGGAAATGCAGCTGTTTTTTAAAAGTTCTATGTACAATTTCGTCTTCACTTTGAGTTACAAAGTTGTATGTAAACATAGAACCCTGAAGATTTTGTTGGAAAAAAACGTTTTTGGGGTCCCTGCTTTCAAAAAATAATATTTGCTTTCAAAACGTCTGTCGTTAGTCTGTTAACAACACGAGTCTAAACCATTCACTGAATTTTCGCCACAATTTATATTTTCCAATTTTTCTCGTCGATGTCGCTGCCCTAAAACTTTAAACGAACTCTTCAATTTTTGGGTGTTCTTTACCGGAAGTCCTCATGCCATTTGTGAATTTTACCTTTAGATATTTGAATTCATCCCTTTAGAATTTTGAACTTATCCATTTTTATTTCATGACTGTTGATAAATTCAAAAGAATCAATAACGATAGTTTTTACGAATATGCCCTTCACTTTCAGTATTATTTTTTATAAAGCGTTATGTCATTCGCATTTTTTGACTGATAGGTGAATGGTTAGTAGGATAGGTGCATTATAATATTACCTAGCCGTCACCAATAATACGAGAAATAATGCTGATGCAGGAGCACTAGTTTGAATTTGCTTTACAATGCATTTAATTAAAATAATCCAATTATATTTTATACGCCTATTTCCTATAACACGGATATCTCCTGTTTTGAAATGACCTACATACAACTTCGTTGTTTCAAATAATCCAGATTTTAAGTATTAAAAAGTCCAATGTAAAAACGTAATATTCAATAATTTGCTGAAAAATGATATTATTTGAAAACCAATGCTGCATTTCATTTCTATTTTCACCTGAGTTTAATCATTAAAACCAAAATATACGAAGATTTGATATATAAATGATATAAGGATGCTCGAAACTTCAAAGGCCTTTTTCTCGAAAGCAGCACTGTTCTACATACAACCTTGCAACACTGAACCAGCGAACTGTCGCCTAAGTATTGCACCAGGCCTTAGCTAAGAGATACGACCTCGTAGAGAGTGAGCAATCTTATTATAGGTGCAAATCACAGTAATCAGCAACGAACGCTCTCGAATCTTGTAGGATAGTGTAATCATCACTGACTGAACAATGGAAGCAAATATAGCAGATTTTGTTCAGTTTGATAAAATATGTAAAACAACATACAACATTGATGCGGTCCCCACAGATAAAACTCTTGTAACAACTGTATCTGAGAAGAATATGAAATACCATGTATAGAATGCGCACAGTGGAAGTATTTCCAGTGGTGGTGTTAGCAAATTGATTTGTCACCGAGGTCTTAAGTGACTGGCGTGTGAGAGTGGACACGTGCAACTCATGCAGAAAGCTGTAGCGATAGTAATGATTAAAAGTGTGCGAAAATTCATGGAATTGACGTGCTTTTGAATTCAATGTTATGTTAAATTAGGAGTAAATTGATTTGATCGCACAAATCTTTACAATTAATCATGTAAATATACTAACTATGAGAAAATAAAGAGATAACAATAATTACGTTTTTGATTAAAAATTGGATGCGAGTGAAAATAATTCTACATAATAGTATGTATACCACCAATATTTGTGTTTCCCACCGCAAAAAATCCCTGAATTACCTTCTTTCTAAGTGCTGCTTTGTATCTTTCTTAATTAAATCCCTGGACACACTAATACTATTTCCTAGATTTCCCCACGTTTGTTCATAAAATGTTACCCTTCATTCACGATTAAAAAAAGCGAGAAGTTATTTTAGAAGTTAAAACACATTTACATATTTCAGTCATTAAATACATTTACTAAACACATACACAATAATTTTTTTAAATTGTTGAGCATAAAATGTTTTTAGCATCGGTTAATTGAAAATCATCAAATCAAAATGATCCTGTTATCGTGATCTCCGCTAATTGAATTTCGGGTAGGCGGCGTTCTACTGTATACCGATAGGCGCTTTACAGTTTGTATTTGCTGCAAGAACAGATATTATGTAATGTAAGAGTGTATTGTAAATGTGTCTGTTTCTGGTCATACTGATTTACTAAAACACGTTCACAGTCTAAAATTGGCTATACTACATTTCAAAACAGATAATCTGAGGCAATTAGAACTAAAAGTTACGATATGAAGCACCGAATTTCGTAATTTCTGTCCATACCATAGTATTTTTTTTCTAGTTTTATGTTCATGTGTAATGCGCTTTGCTCTTGTATATAAGCCTAAAAGCAGTATTGAAGTCGACTGAATAGCATTTCATCATCCAATATAAAATCAACAAAATTTTACATTTTGTCTCGTAAATTATTATAATAGAATATTTCCTACTTTTTTTTTTACCAGAAGCTTTTACCAAATTTTGCCATACGACGTATTATTAGTAATTGTCTTTCTTTGTGACGGTACCGAATAACAACTCCATTGCTTTTGCATAGTACCAATAACACTCAAAACAATCTACCTGCATTGAAAGTGGTATAAAATGGTATTTTGTCTTCTGTATTATGCGAAAATCATTGCATTTAGAGGCAGTGAACATTTTGGAATTAACGTTTCCTTGACTGATAGGTGATTCCAGGCGTGTCAACTGCTAAGGTCATTAGTACTGTAAGTGCAGTACATGATTTTATCCCAGGATATGGCGTTGATCATCTCCCACTGACTGGCGAGATCCAGCGGCGACCTATGTTGGTTTGCGGGGATTCTCACCAACCACGTATTTCTCACCAGGGTGGCACCACCCCCATCCGCGAAAAGCTCTAAGCTCCAGACTGGTCTCTCGACATATGTGGTAGCGTAGTGCATGCGAGTGTGTCTAAGTAAAGGGTGAGGAAATGACAAGGAAGAGGAAGGAAAGATCGCGCGCGGTCCTTGGCTCATTTGTTAGAGTACTGCTCCGGCATTTGGCTGATGTTGATGGGAAAACACGGAATACTACTAGAGTGGCCAGACGCTAGAATTAGTCTCGAGACAGCGGCTAAACTCGAACCAGCTGACAAGCTAGTGCCGAAAATTCTGCCACCGTCGGAATTCGAACCCCAGAACCTTCCGGTCTGAGGCACTGCAGTAACATCAGTTGATGTCCTGACCCACCTTTGTCGGTATTTCCTTGATAATAGTATTCAATTGTAGATATTGCCTGATGAAAACTCACTTCACCTACAGAATCAAGATGCTGCATAAAATGTATAAATGTCTGTTCAAAATACTGTCACCGGGAGAGGTGGTTTAGGGTATCAACTGATGTCACTGCAGTGCCTCTGACCGGGAGGTCCTTGGTTCGAGTCCCGACGGTGGCAGGATTTTCGACACTAGCTTGTCAGCTAGGTCAAATTCCGTCGCTGTCTGGAGAACTCTACCGGCCGGCTGCTCTGATACGAGTAGGTACTTTTCTCTGGTTTCTCCGATCAACAGGCAAATGCCGGAGCAGTACCCTAACAAACGGGCCACGGACCGCGCGCGATCTCTCCTTCCTCTTCCTTGTCGTATCCTCACCCCTTATTTACACACACACACACACTAACATGCACCACATTACCACACATGCTGGGGGACAAGTAGGGAACTTAGAGCTTGTCCCGGCCGGAGCCCCGCTGGTGGGAGATATCTGGTTTGGGAAAATTGAAGCCATATTGTACGTGGCGAGTCTCAGGCTATGAGGCCTGATCTTCCGTCTACATAAAAAACGATAAATGTTGAATTCACAATATTTGACAAACATACACAATTAGCGTAAACTGCACAAATATTTTCAATCAAGAAACGATCACATTAAATTCACTACTATATTTTCTCGCATGTTGCGGAGGATCTTACGTAGACTAGATCACAGTATTCAGCTACATAACGGGTGAAAACATGTTCTGTTGCCCAAGAAAAACTTCGAAGATTATTTGCTCTGAAATAGAAACAAAATATAGGAATTGGAGTTATGTGCTGTATTGGGTAAACTTCCTCTTAAAAAAGGTATTGAAGTGCGTATTTGCTCACAAAATGTCAAATTATATATAACTCACTTTCTATTCTTCCTGTTTTCAATAAGCTTCTCTATATATATTCGTGTTAGGTATGTTTCATTTCCTTCGTCTTTCGTAGAATTGCACAGGAAAAAATGCCTTTGCATGTGGAACATTGATATTACATTGAGAACCAGAACAGATAATTTTCTCAATAATTTTCATTGAGAATAAATGGCAGCTTACTTGCGGAACAAAATATATTTATTTTTCTGTTTTATGGTTAATATAACTGAAAAAATTGTTATTGCTTACAGTCTGAGCTTTGTGAAACGACGCTACTAAAAAACCAGCAATGATACAATTCTGGGAAACAGTATTTTTACGATGTGGGTTCGTTTGCTTCATTTCATAACAATTATTCCTTTAATCAGATTACAAGAGAACAATAGTCCACAATTACCGTGATCCATTGAAACATGCCGTACAATCCATTGTAATTATTCCATTTCTGCATTTGCGTGTATTGCGGCATTCGCAAAAACGATTCCGACGAAAACATATTTTACAATTAGCTTTTACATTTTATATTTGTTTGTCTGGTTAACACATTGTAATGAAGTGTCAAAGGAAAAACGTTGAATGTATGTCGATCAAATTCCTAAAGAAACTACAATTGGATGCAAAAATTTTATTAGAATTAAAACATCTAACACTATGATGATATACAACCACGATCACATATAATAATTGGGTTATTCTAACGAGAGGTATCATTGAACAATGACAAGATGCTTAAGCTCAAATTTTTCATGTAGAAATCTTTTACGAGGATTACACAAAAGTCAAAATGTCTGCCTGCAAAACAGTCTACCCTACTCTAATGAACGAAATGTTGCCGATCTATCAGTGGTATTTTCAATAAGCACGAACATTTTACTTTCTGATCTTACTACCCATTTACAAAGTATGGAGAAAGAATTGTAATGGTGGGGCAAAGGTCAATAGAAAAACTTGTTCAGATATGAAGTACATTACTTGATTGATCCAACACATTGTGTAGTCGGTATCCATATTTTGAGGGTTCTTGATATCGAAAAATTGGTTGTCGTCGAAACGTCTGCGGTCAATGTTAGCGCCTATACGTTCGGACGATTTTCTCCAAAATCGATATTCTTCGCCATTGATCTAGACAAACTCGAACCCCTTTGAGTTTGAAACTAATATTTTGATTTTTGGGGCTGCTTTATATGACGACGCAACATTTTAAAAATTATCAAAAAAGGCTCCAATTTGGTTAAACTTTTCTCAAATAGATCAAAGGAACTTAAAAATTACCCAGGCCTCATTTTCATTGAAATCTCTAAATTTTTGCAAATTCGAAAGTTCTGACTTTTTCGGCAACTTCCTACAATAATAATATTAAAAACACAGATTTTTCTCTTAATAAAATACTATTTTCAAAGAAAAATCATTAAAAAGGTTCGTGTGCAAGTTTTAGAAATCGTGAGTAATTTTTTCATAATTTGGGGTGAAATGTAGGCAATTTTTAAACAACTATTTTCTCCAACTTTTTACTTGTTTTTCTTCGGATAATGGATTAGACGCTTAGAAATGGCGCAGATCCCATTTTCGGCAAGCACTCTCTATTTTTGAAATTGCAAACAAAAATTTAACATTTCAAAACTACAGTATTTCTTAATACTTGTTAGAGATATTCTGATTTCCGAAAAAACACGCGAAAACTAATAATATTTGAAAAATATGTATATCACGTTATACAAAATCTAACTTTGAAAAACGTATTTCAGTGACAAAATGTCCTTCTTCAATAATGTAGTTGGAAATGCGGCTCAAAAAGTTTACAATTTTCTCTTTTTCAAATTTTCACAGCTAATATTTTTTCGGGTTAATGGTAACGATTTTGTAATAATATAATTTTGCAACCTCCATCCTATATTACTTCAGCTATTGCTTGAAAAGCTCAAACGATATACCGAATATATATATATATATATATATATATATATATATATATATATATATATATTTCTAAATATCTCTAGTTTTTGCGAAAGTTTGAGTTCGGTACATCGTTTGAGCTTTTGAAGCGATAGCTGAAGCTGATATATATATATATATATATATATATATATATATATATTTTATATATATATATGTATAGTTAGAGGAAGTAAATCATTACATAGGAGAACAAGGTTTATTTGTTTTTCGTTACCAGGGCGTGACAATAAAAACATTTCTGTCAAAAAATCGTCGATTTCTGGCACACGATTTCAATACGTTCTCGTCCTGCAAAGTGAGACGAGCAAATAAAAACAATATCCTAACTTGAATTTCAATTTACTGATGTCTTTAGAAATATCAATCTTTGCGACATTAATTACTGCAAAAAATTAATGTTCAACTTGTAGTCCTCTTTAAGTAAATTATTTAGGAAAATACCAGAGTTCCGGCTGACAGGTTAGAAATGTCAGTTTGGAGCAGTGATAATCCATGTACGGATTTTACTTCTTTGAAGAAACGCAAAAATATTTCCTTGAAGCGTAGTACTTATTTTATGAACGTAATCCATATGTATAGTCTAAATGTAGTATTATCTGATAATACAATCCTACGGAATATCTATAACAAATATTACGATGCGTAATATGTATTTCAGTTTCATGAATAACATTCGTTTCAGTTTAAGAAAGCTTAGTGATTCTGGATACAAATTATGTATGACAAATTTCGGGTAACGAAGAACAGTACAAGATTCTAGAGTTCATGTTGCTAAGACCGTCTCAAATCGCACAGCTATAGCTCAACGTTTATTCTCCTCCTGGCTCTCTCTCAGCTTTAACCGCAGCACAGACGAAAAACGAGCGATCAAGCATGTTGACGCGCCCTACATGAATTTTGGATAAGGCGAACGGCGACGGAATGGTCAATCGGGGTGGAAATCTTCACAATGAAAGGGTGTCGCTTCTCCCAAAGCGACAGCATAGATCCGCCCATTGTCAGAGCTGCAATGAAAATGAGTAGAAACCGCGACTAATCTAGTGCTCAATAAAAGAACGATTTCCTTTCTTGTGTGAACGTTGCGTATTTTATGAGAAGCTCTTTGTTTCCCTTTTCCCGAAAGTCGAGAAGGAAATCTTTGTTGTCTTTAGCGAGCTAAATCAGAAGTGAGAGATCGAAACTTCTTTAGCAGTGCAGGAAAGAGAGAAGGAAAGAGAACGGAAAGGAAGAGAGCAACGGAGAAAGAGAGTTTGCGAGAAGCGTGGGCTTAAATGAGCTCTGGAGAGAAACCAGCCAACTCTTGAACGAGTCAATTGCCTGCGATGCATGTGTGCGGGAGAGGGATGGTGGCTGGAAGGACGAAGGAGAGAAGAGAAAAGAGGGCAGGGCATCGGTGGGGAAGGGAGACAGCTAGAAGGAGCAGGGGCGAGGAGCGGGCGTATGAGGGTGTGAGCGAGAGGGGGGCGGGCGAGAGGCGGGGCGGGCGAGGGGCGGAGCGGGTGAGAGGCGTGGCGGGTGAGAGGCGTGGCGGGCGAGAGGCGGGGCGGGCGAGAGGTGGGGCGGGCGAGAGGCGGGGCGGGCGAGAGGCGGGGTGGGCGAGTGGCGAGGCGGGTGAGGGGCGGGGTGGGCGAGTGGCGGGGTGGGCGAGAGACGGGGTGGGAGGCAGCGTAGTGAGGCGAGGCGGCGCGGGGAGCGGCGCGGGGAGCGGCGCGGGAGCGGCGCGGGGTAGCGGCGCGGGGAGCGGCGCGGGGAGCGGCGCGGGGAGCGGCGCGGGGAGCGGCGCGGGGAGCGGCGCGGGGAGCGGCGCGGGGAGCGGCGCGGGTGAGCGGCGCGGGGAGCGGCGCGGGGAGCGGCGCGGGGAGCGGCGCGGGGAGCGGCGCGGGGGAGCGGCGCGGGGAGCGGCGCGGGGAGCGGCGCGGGGAGCGGCGCGGGGAGCGGCGCGGGGAGCGGCGCGGGGAGCGGCGCGGGGAGCGGCACGGGTTAGCGCGTGGCAGGCCAAAGGACGGGGAGCAGCGGAGGGGACGTAGGGTCGGAGCGCGGCTTGCAGCAACGCGGCCAAGCAGAAGGGAGCTGACGACGGCAGAGAATGCAGAAAAGAGAAGGAGCGCCGACGGGAGAAGAGGAGAAGGCAGCCCGGGCCACAGGGTGCGAGGGCGAGGACGAGGCTCTTCAACGCCGAGCTCGCTGAATCCCAATTGGTGGCATTTTAGAGAATTAATAAACGCTATCGAAGGCAAACGTTTTCTTCAGAGACGAGTGAAGTTGACCTTTATCTGAATACGTAGTCGTCAGTAAACATTAAATATTTTTAGAGGAAACATTATTGAAAACAAATCTAAAACTATAATAGTGGACTGCAACAAAAAATGCTGCTGAGCAAAATGGTTTTCCATTTCCAGCACACACAATGGTTTTCCAAACAGTAGTACGCACACTACTCAAGAACAACAAAGAAAATACTCTTCTAAACACATAAGCACATTAAATGAAAAACCAAAACAGTCTTCACTCATACTGCAATAGCGTAATAAAGTATATATACAGTACATTTCTTTATATTCTCAGAATTTCGAATGAAAGGAAACTATTGTTCCTTGCGGGCTGTTTCTTGGAGTCTTGCTGTCGTCCGTTGTGTCATAAGCAATGACGCACTGAGTATGAGAATTCAATCAGCTCGCGCAGTATGGAAATAGGCGGAATAACACAATCAAATATTTGTATACAGTGAAAATGGAAACAGTTTTTCGATCCCGAGTTCGTGAATATGTAACGAAACCGTAGTCCCTTCTCACATGGCCGCTGACTGGATAGTTTTCTTTCAATTTCTGTGAGCATTGAAAATTAGTAATATAAATCATTAAGCTATCCCACATTTCCAATGTTCAAAATCGTTTCAGGTGAAACTAATAATCAAGACTATTTGTATAAAGGAGTAATAAATAATAATCAGAAACGAACGGGAACCTGGTTTATTTATTTTGGCTCTCCGGCCTAAACCGATTCTTGCGCACCATGTGGAGCCATAATTACGGAGTCCTGTAATGGTCCCTAATGGCATGGTAGGCTGCAATGGAATGCAGAAACGCGGCCCGCGCTCTGCGTCGTTTCAACGAGCGGCAGCATGACGTACGAAGTGTACGAAGTGCGGAAGAGAAACGAGGAGGAGCCCGTAAAGAGGTTGCGGTCACGCGCCTCACAAAGCTCATTCACAATGAAATGCATCGTATACGTAACGTAGACGTAACGTAAACTAATTGTAATCTCATCGTAATCGCAACGTTAACCCAAAGTAAACGCAGCGTAAACCCAAAGTAAACGCAATGTAAATCCAACGCACACGTAATGCAAACGCATCGTAAATGTCGTAAACGTAAACGTAAGTAAACGTACTGTAATCGTAAGTCGTAACAGTGAAGTAGATCTGAGAAGATCGTTGAGAAAATGATCTGAGAACACACCATCATGTTCAGCAGGAAGATTCGAGAAACAAGTAACACGCGTTTTCGTGTGCTTAACTCAATGCAGTTTACAAATTGTCGTTCATAATCATTTTTGCTCATAACTTCCGCAGAATCATTAGCGACGCTCAAGGTGTACTAAATAATTATAATCGAAGCATAATAATTGGTAATTTTGTTGGCAATTTTGTTGGTAATTTTGTGGCCAAAATTAATAATCGTAAATTGTGAAAAATGTATTACATGTAACTGCATCATATACATTATAACACCAAAACCACATATAATTCCGCAGAGTAAGTTCAAAATTTACAAATATTTGTAATTTTTACTACATTGTTGAATAAATACATGCAAGATTAACTCTCATTATTAGCCAATTCTACTGTATACAAAATATCTACTGCAATTGTATCATCTTTCAAAGTACTTTCGTCATTCTTCATCATCTCCATCTTTGCACTTTTCTTCTTCGTTTTCTTCTTCGTATCTGTGTCTTCCTTTGCTTTTGTCAACATATCTAGTACTTCAGAAGAATATTGCATTTGCTTTGGTGTGTAGTCCCTTTTTCTAAATTATTGCTAGAAAACACTGGATCTGAAATATGGATTGCTGTAATGAAAATATCTTTCAAATAATTCTGCCTGCTGCTTTCTCTTGGCCAATACTATATTTGTATTTTGTTTTCTTGCTTCAGATTCTTCTTCTGCAAATATCTGTTGGTAATCCTGCGTTTTCGAAAGACATCATCTTGTATCTGGAAACGGAGTGCTATCAGAGTGGTTGCAAAAGAAGCATTAAAATTATTGCCAGGAGTAGGTATCTAATTTTGCTGATACATTACTTTGATCATCTAAAAGGACATTCACATATTCACAATCATAACTAGAAATAAAATGTGCATTGATATTGCTAACATTTAGCATACATTCCGTATGCTGAATTGCATCTTGTTAAAACACTATTTGTTCCGTTGTGTGTCCCAAAATATTTTGGAAAGGAAGTTCCGTAACTAGTTCGTTAAAGAACTGTTTATAGGCAGATGGTCTACATATATATTTACAGTTCCAGATCTTGTATTCGGGATAGATAATACAGGTGTTTCAAATATTGTTGCTTTCTTAAATTATTTAAAGAAAATTTTTTCTATATTCAAATATTGTTGCTTCCTTCCATTGTGTAAAGTTATTTTTTCTTATATCCAAATATTGTTAATTACTCAATGTAATTTCTAAAATAAGATCCAGCGCTTCTTCAAATGTGTAAAAAAACTTCTTACTCTTAAAAAGCTGTCTCCCTCACTTTTACTGATCTGTTTATAGTTTATATTCTGTTAAAGTTGTGTTCTCTCACTTTCTTTCACGATAATCGCCGCTTAGCAGATTATTAAAGCAGAAACGTGCTGCATTAGATTTGACCATAGCAAAGTCCCCTCATTTTGTCAAAATTGATTCTTCGCAAAACGGAAGACGATGCCAGACGTCATAAATGACGGCACTGGTTCTATCTTGATGATGAAGTCAGCCTTGAGCTATAGCAATTTTTTTAATAAAACATTTCAAAGTTTACCTTTACACTATTTTCCTTCAAAATTTTGGCATAAACAGTAAATTGGCACCTAATTTCCTCTTCATTCAATTATATCACTTTATTTCTAACATTATCAATTATAAACTCGTAGATTAACGTGACCTTTCATCAATATCACGAACAATACGCAAAAAATGGAAAAAAACATTCATTTTTGAAGCCGTGCATAGCTAAAGAAAAAATAATAATTTGTCAATAATTTCACTTTGTTGGAGCTGAAAGTTTTTAGACCATGATTTATAGTAACATACTAACAGAATAGGCCGTGATTCAAAGTCCGTCAAATCTCGTCAATTTTTAAACGTTTTTTCAAATTTTGAGGTTATCGGTAATAGAACTAAATTTCTCAGCAATGGATAATGTGGCCATTTTTAGAAACTCTGAATTTAATTGCACTTTAATACTAATTGCTACAGCAAACAAATTTATATAGGATAACAAAATGACTGGTTTCAAGGAGACATGCAAACACAGCACCCTTTTCAATTTCACCTTGGCTCGATGACTCGCACTTCGGCGCGGAGACCGAACGGAGAATTACCAACTTCACAAGCGTGCCTCGCAACAGGGAGCCAACAATCAACAAAGTGGGAGCAAAACAGTGGACTTCGAAGTGTTTACTTCATATTATGATTCTCAGAGAGTTCATTTATAAAAGCTGAAAAACTGCACTTTGGCCACAGAATCGGGTCCCACAAACGATTCGTTTGTATGTAGAATTTCTGTGCTGAATATGTATTGTATCGTCTTCGATTAGTGGCTATGTTTACGTTGATGTTATTAATTATTATCAATGGTACGTGTTAACGTATAACGTATATGCATGTTTATGGCCTGACGTCTATGTTAACGTTTTTATTGTGAATCGTTTCAGGCCAGGTCTTAAAGCAGTGGTAGTGGTGGTTCAATGCCACGAGAGAACCACTTCCCGTTCATCCGCACGAAATACGCTGCCTTCCATAGGTACCCCGACATGACTAAATCGATTTACCAAGAACTTGAGAATGCTACAACCCTACTTACTTTTATCGGCGTTTCCAATTGTCAGCGATTGTCTCTTATTTTACGGTTCCAGCCTTCTCTATCCGTCCATAGGTCGTCGACCATTCTTCTTTCACGCATGGCTTCAATTAGTCCCGAATTCCAAGTTTTATGAGGCCTTCCTCTTTTCATTCTTCATGGAGGAGACCAATTGAGGACATTCGCAGGCCACTTTAAATCGTCTCTCAGATGGCCATACCATTACAGCGTTTTACTTCCTAATCTGCTCACAACAGTTCCATTTGCTGAATCCGTTCATTGATCTCTACATTTCTAATTTTCTGCATTCTAGAAATTCAGCAGTTCCTTCGTAGTCCATTCACTTCTACTGAACACAATTTCCGTTTCTGACGTTCCGTCAAGGTCCAACTCTCTCCAACATAGGTTAAAGTACTTCCAATAATAGTTCTTACAACATTTTTTTTGTTCTTGAGCGAATTTACCGACACCATAACACACTATTCAACATTCTTATGGCTCCTCTTGCCTGTTTAATGCGGTGATCAATATCCTTTTCACTATTTCCAGACTTATGCAAGATTGTACTCAAGTACTTGCACAGTTCAACTAACTTAATCCTACAATACACTTGGCTATAAAATTTATAGTATAAATAAATACGCTAGCTTTTTAAATTCATATTTCTGTCCCAAAAGAAGTTGAGAGGAATATTAATCACAAAAATGTGTTAACGTGACTGTCAAGGGAGACACGGTATAGTCCTAGCTTATTCAAATTACTTTTATCACATTAATTGACATTCTTAATCATCTCTTCATCTCTTTAATTATTCAGAATTAATAATATATTTCGCAAGTAACTGATACATGAAATAAACGAAAAATGACCAAACTATTAATTAAATATAGTTACGCATTCTTTCGCTCTACACCATTCAATAGAATACCAACAATATTTTGATTTCTTTGTTGAAATGCCAAAAACGTAAGACTATTATTTATGGTCTTTGCGTCTTCAAGTACCCTCTCACCCGTCTTTCAAAAACTCAATAGGAATATTTAATTTGCTTTTAGTGTTGATCTGTGTCTTTTCAAAAGGTTATTGTGGAAACAATAACCCAGCATATGTGAAAAAAAATGGTAAAGACTAGAATATTGGGAATTGTATGTAAGAATATCTGCCAAAAAAAAGAGGTTTGACTGATAAACATCAAATCATATCATTTTCTCTATATGTTTTAGGTTGTTTTATTTCTGAAAGTTATATTTAAAGCGAATTCTTTTCTCTAAAGCTTTCGGAGTGGAATCTTAAATCAATATATCAAGGATATTCGGAATGCGATGAGTTGGATAGGTGCCGGGTACGGATTTAGATTCAAGATAAAAGAGAACGCGTTCAGACAATGCAGTCTTTTTTTTAAAAGAACTTCGTAATCGTTATCTGAACCTGAATGAAACACAGCGTCTACGTCTGAGGAATGAAATAAATGGAATAGTATCAGTGGCGTCTCCTGGCTAGTAGATGTGGGGATGCGATCATATATTACAGATTGTACGCATAATTCCAGATATTTAAAGTCTGCGTGATTCTACTTTACTCTGAAGTGTTTTAGAAGTTTATGTTGCAAATTAGTTACCTTCTGAATCTTACCTGAAAATCATCATTTTCTCATTGCATGCACTAACTTACATAAACAAAACAATAAAACTAAAAAAATAACCACAAAAAAAGTACATACGTAATTTTTTAACTCGAGATCTATTCGCGTTGTCTTGGTTGTCCATCCAGTTTTTCGGAATAGGAGAAAGAACTATACGGAATTTCACGAATCCTGTCTATAAGACAATGAAACGTTTCACTACTGTTCCTTGCCACAAATAACTCATCTACTACCACAAATGAACTGGATGAACTTGCCATGTTGCGTCCTTTCTCACACACACACACACACACCACACACACACACACACACACGTTTTATTCTTTCACGTTACAATTTCGAATTCACGATTTTCTTTAACGCATGACTAATTAGGCAAAATAGTCTATTTAACGCAAATTAAGTAGCAAACTGCATTTACACTCTAACGCAGGACACGCATGAACGAAATAACATCGCACGACTTCACTGTCAAACCATTTTCTTACATGAAGGGAGTGGTATGGCTTGTCAGGCCTGCTAACACATATCGAGTTACCCAGCTGCACTGAATCAGGTTGAAATGTGCCTAAGAAGTTGGCAGACTTGCTTGAGTTGTGAAGAAAGACAGTCCTACCGTCTGCCCCCCGCTCACGGGTCCCAATCGTAGCACGTGGCTTCTGGGATTCCCAGGCGTGCTACCGAATTATGACTGCCTCAGAGGAGGGGGCATGGAAGGTTATTGGGAGGGGATACCCAAAAGCCAATAAGAAGCCTTTGATGTGATCAGCTATGTCACATCACCGGCAGTCGAAACCACGCAGCTTGCACACAGCGCATGGCCGTGAGTTCAATGACCTCGCCAACGAAGTGAGGTCGTTCAAGGGATGTTTCGCGGCCCATCACATCCAGCGAGAGGACTAACGCCTTTTGGACCGCGCACGTAAATGGCGAGAGGTAATAGAGAAACAGACGGAGATACTTACAGAAGAAAATAAAAGACTTTACTGAAAATATTTTTAAGTGATGGAAAACTAGGGGATGTAACACATCACTCGCATACATTGAGCCTACGCCACTGAATAGTATTCATTTGCAAGTGTGTGATGAGAGGATTAGTCGTTACTCCGTCCTTAGGCAAACAAATGAATCTTTTCTTATCAGATTCTGAAGATTTGCGGAATAAAGATTTATCAATTCCTCTAAGATTACCCACAACAAATAGTAGCTCACCTTTATCAGACTCCCAATTTTTAATTCATGCGTAACTAAAAGTAAGAAATTATGAAGTTGTGATTGGTATACTGATTGATAGTGACTCTTGGCACGTCAACGGCAAAATAATAATTCCCGTAAGTGTAGTTCATGATTCTTGTCGTGGAAGGTGGCGATGATCTTCACCAGCTGGACGGTGAGATCCGGCGCCGACTACCCTTCAGATGCGGGTTTTCCTCAACCAGATATCCTCCACCAGCGGGGATTCGACACAGCCGGAACGAGGTCTAAACTCCCGACTGGTGTCTCGACATGTGTGGTAGTGTAGTGCATGTAGGGGTAAGTGTGTGTAAATAAGGTATGATTGTAAAACAAGAAATAGGCAGTAAGATCGCGCATGGTCCATTGCCTGTTTATTATTGAATTGAATTGCTTTATTTTACGTGGAGAGACTCAGGCCATGAGGCCTGCTCTTCCCTCTGACAACGCAAATTTCGCTACGCTCCGTTCACCAACTAGCGGAGAAAGAAGGTATTCCTTGGGTGACGAAACAGGCGATTTTGAATTTAGCTCAGAGGCGTCATTAAGGCTTGAGGATCTTTTACATGCAGAAAATCTACTAACATGGGACAGCCGACTTTACTCTCCCTCCGAAGGAAGGTGTACGAAGGATTTTTTCGTCCTAAAAAACCACGGTTTCTCGCGCGCTTGAGCCCGCGAAATAGGTATAACAGTTCGATACGCTAACCGTTACACCATCGCCGCCGCCACCGCAGTAGTGTGGATTAGAGTAACCACGAAAAACTACCGATCAAAGAAACCGGCCGCTAGAATTATCCTCCAGACAGCGGCTGCACTCGACATAGAACGGAGCTAGTGTCGAAAACCCTGCCACTGTCGGGGCTCGAACCCTCGGACTTCCCGGTGAGAGGCACTGCAGTGACGTCAATTGTTGCTCTGAGCCACCTATCCCGGTTTGATATTTTGAATTGATTGATTGATTGATTAATTCGTGTTTCCGGGCGCGTCAACTCTTCAGGTCATTAGTCCCGTAAGTGTAGTGCGTGTTTTTGTCTCGGGAGGTGGCGATGATCTTCTCTCCGCTGGATGACGAGATCTGGCGCCGACCTACCGTCAACTAGTGGGGTTTCCCCTTAACCAGGAATCGCCGCCCATCAACACCAGTGGGGCACCGCCCCAGCCGGGACAAGCTGTAAGCTCCCGACCGGTCTCCCGGCATGTGTGGTAGTGTAGTGCATGTTAGTGTGTGTGTGTGTAAGAGGAGAGAATAGAACAAGGAAGAGGAAGGAAAGATCGCGCGCGGTCCGTGGCCCGTTTGTTAGGGTACTGCTCCGGCATTCGCCTGGTGTTGATCGGAGAAACCACGGAAAACTACCGATCAGAGCAGCCGGCCGCTAGAATTCTCCTCCAGACAGCGACTGAATTCGACCTAGCTGAAAAGCTAGTGTCGAAAATCCTGCCACTGTCAGGACTCGAACCTAGGACCTCCCGGTCAGAGGGACTGTAGTGACATCAATTGATGCCCTGAGCCACCTATGCCGGTTTGATATTTTGAAGATGTCATATATTTTATACATACATTTTTACAGTCACATAGCATAATATTTAAAATGTAATTGCTTTATTTTACTTCTCGTTGGATATTTAGTTTTAGAGGAAGCTAAACGGTCTTTTAATTACGCAACTTCACACAACGATTGCTCTTTAGAGTCGATTTATTACCTCAAAAGTAGTTACATTGACACTGCCTTTCCTTCCGAAATATTTCGATTAGAATTAAATATTTCAAAAAGTTTACTTGACTTGCGCCGGTAGTTGCAGCGGGAACTTTGTGTGGCGCAAATTCGGAAGACAGAGTAGTTTTTATCTTGTGGCTGGAGAATAGAAAGCAATAACCACTTCTCCCATACACACGATCATTCGCCATTTCAAAATTTCTCAGGAGGATGGAGCGAATTGATCATGATCGCCAACGTCCCTCCATCATGCCTCAAATAAATAAGAGTTCAAAGCTCAACAAACCATTGAATGTTAATTGGGTATTATGAAGTAGAATGAAGAGATGATGAATGTATGGGACATGAGTATGAGTATCTTTTTACCTCTTCGACTCTCTCGAGTCATTCGAGTGTTGTAGGTGGTTGTAGTACTAGATCCCACCGGGTGAAAATGGCTAACCTCCAGGCGCGTCCACTATGGCACTTACCGCGGTTCCCCCCACTCTGACAACGAAGGGACCCACGGCCCCAGATTTCGGAGAGTGTTTTACCAAATACGAGCTAGCGTAGCTCGTGACTTCCTAGGTGATGGCCGGTAATTAGCCGGTGAAGGGTCCATAGCAAGGCCCAGGACCGTGACCTGGTGTCGCCAGCCCCAAACTCTTACCGACGGGTGGTTATGCATTAAGAAATAGCATCCCCCAGGTGTAAACCGCACATGGCTTTAACGAAAGCTCCTACGCCACCCGAACGCGCCAGGGACAAAGGGTTATAATGAGAAGCGTGTCTGTAACTCCAATATCTGCGCACGTTTTCTAGAGTGCAGTAAGGCATATAGTTATTCAAAATTATCGTTCTGTATGTTCTTGCGGCAGAAATTAGTTTCCTTCACAAAGTGCACGATGAAGGATAATAGTAGAAGTCTGTAGCAGATTTGCTTTTGAAAATAGTTTTTTATTAGACGGGATCGAATAATTTCTTATAAATTATTTCCAAAAAACCTCGTTTCCACCTGTATCCATAATAAAACTTGTATACAGATGGGGGTGGGGACCCCAGAATTAAAGAAAACGTGCACAGAATACACTTCTCCTCATTGTACGTCACACATGCAGAGTTTAACTGTTCTTGACGTTAAATAAATAAATACACTAAATAAATGGCGGCCTCGGCCACTGGGTGGGCGAATGTGTATGATAGTTTTTTATTATAAATGAATTAAAAAAGCTCACTTTTGAAGGCTTATTTAGATTTTTCAGGGGCATCAGCATCCTTGTCAACATGTACCAAGATCGACAACTGGTACAAGATATACATAATTGTTTTACATTATACACCAAAATATACAACATCAATTAAATCTTCGTTATATAATAGTAACCTTTTATTGTTTTCTTCAGTTCTTCAAGAGTGGCATCTGATTCAATTTGTAAAATTTCATTTGGATTTAAATTGAATTACATCCAACATGGTCACAGAAGACGATCAATTTGTCATTTTGTTGTTAAAACGGAATGCTTTTCTTCTATCTCGTTAACCTATTATACAAAATCAGCATGACTGTAGTCAAGAGTGACAATCCTCCTTTACGTATTTTTGCATTACTAGGCTAAACTTATTTTTTGCCTAAGGCTAAAACCAGCACACACTAAGTTTCGAATATAATACAATATTTACCACCCCCAATAGACCCTTCGAGATAAATACATACTATAAATGAAGATCTGACTCCAATCATAACCTATACATTTCTATTCCAGATGTGATATGGTAGGTACAGTCCGAGACCATGTTGCAAAGGCAACAAAACACAGGAACGACGTATTGATAAGTAGACAACAGAAATGAGCCAATGAAAATAATCTGCGGAACCCTATATTTTGTCGAACATAAATTCCATTAGTACTAATGAGCGTTCGCATGAAACAAAATGAAAATATTATTCTTGCTTTAAAATATTTTACATCTGGGAATTTATTTTCATCTGACACATTCCTGCCAAATGAAATCAAAAATGTATAAAGCTACAAAATTACGATATTCATACCACAGTGCAGTAATAGATAGCAAATAAATGTTACAAATAATACCGCAGAATAAAAGCAATCGGAATACGATGCATTATAATAAAATTATAATTACAATATTATATTAACCGAATCGCAATCGTAGAAGCTTAATTAATTATGTATAACAGATATTATTATTTAGGGAAGTGTAGGTGACCACGAAATTGTTCATATATACGCAGGTATTCGATTTATTTCTCCACGTGAAAGATATCTATATTTATTTATTTAAATATTTCATGAGCATATTTCGACGCCTTAGTCATAAATAGCATTCAATCATTAAGAATAAAACAGATGTAGGGTTGTAACATATTGGTATAACGTAGTAAAATATAACAAAAGTAATGTTTAAATATACCATTATTTTCACTTGTTATTTTGTTTTATATTGAATATTTTTAAATTCTTTAACCAGGCGTCGAGTGCTTCTCTCCAAATTAATACAATTAAAAATATTATATCAAGGCAATACCTCTTATTAAATTTTTGGAATGACAAAAACACACTAATAGAAAAATACCTATTTTAAGTCAGTGTTAAACTACTCGAATTTGATCCGTCACAAGTACTACAATAACCAGTGGAACTTCAACAGCTACACACTTTTTCATAATATGTGTAACAGTTACGTAATAGTATAATAATAGCTGAACCCGAGCGAAAATTTCCGATATTTGAACTCGGGTGCATATGTTATCGCGGCCAGCGACGGCTTAGTTCACTCACGGGTCGACTCATTGACCCAACACAGGCTACTGCGAAATACTTCGGTGAATCAGAAAAAAGAAGTTGGGCTGGGATTTGAAGTTGAGAGCTTAGATTTGCGTTATAAGATTACCATTCCTACACAACCGTTTCATTGTTCAAGATACAGTCTTATACAATAAATGCTTATCATTAATCTTTAAAATGCAAACGTCTGAATGAAAATGACACTTGTGTCATTCAATGTAGTGTCTTTATACAAATTTTGAAGAAAAAAGGAGCTATTCTTTTAATGCATTGTTTACCTACTTGTAGGAAACACTCACGATTTGTCTCGAAATTACGCATTGACTAGTGATATTTTGAAAAAGTACATGAAATGCTCTAAAGATTTAATATTGAAGACAAAATTGTATTAAATATGAAATGCTTAACTTCACTATTGAAATTAAGTATGTTAGACTTTAGAAAACCTTTAAAGTATAGTAGTTTTCGAAATTTAAGAGAACTTTTAAATAAGAGAGCTTTTAATTAAAAGCAAACGTATGACATATGTATATGAGCTCGTTATATTTGCTACAGTTAAGCAAAACAATAAATAAAAAATGAGTAATTGTTTAGAAAATTTGAAAATGTCTTCAGGACGTCATATATTAAACAAAGAAAATTTAAAAAATATGTTTCAATGTAGAAAACCTCCGACGTAGTCAGATCGATAGAAAAATGTGTGCGAAAGAACTTTGGTAAAAATGGGAGCGATTTAGAAGCTAGTGTTGTACACCGAGGTATAGACGGAAAGACAGACGTTTGGAAAAAACATGGTCTTTTTTACTTTCACGCTACAGAGTAGAGAGAAAGTTATGTAATGCTGCGCGAAAACACGGCAAATTTTCGGCAGAGAAACTCTTATTACAAGGCCCTGGTAACGACAAAGGAGATAAATCCAGTTGCTAAAAAGGAAAAGAATCTTCTTAATACTTGGTGTAGCCAGAAACGTTTTGTGGGTTCTTGTGCGTTGTCGTCTGTCCGTCCGTCCGTCCGTCCGTCCGTCCGTCCGTCCGTCCGTCCGTCCGTCCGTCCGTCCGTCTGTGAAGAACGCTAGCGTTAAGTCGAGTTTGTCCAAAATTGATATTCTCCAATCGATCTGGCGGTCCCTTGAATTTGAAACCAATATTTTAATTTTGGGGAGTACTTTACATGAAGCCCCTGGGACATTTTCCAAATTTTCAAAGAAGTGGTTCCATCGTTTTTGAGAATGGTGCAGGTTTTATGTTCGTTGAAAACCCTGATTTTTCAAAAACTGCAAAAGTTCAAAATGTTTTCCGCGTCTTCCTATAATTCAAATATTAAAGATAAAAGAATTTTCCCTTAATGAAATATATTTCTTAAAGATCGGTTTTGAAATAAGTTCAGTTACAATTTTTACAAATTTGAGTTCTTTTTGCGTGACATTACTCGCGAGAAAGTACGTGATGTTTTCCCACCACTAGTTTAGTACTGAGGCCATCAAAATAAGGTATATCCGTCAAAATCTCAATAATGTTGCAAACAAATCGATGTTTTGCAACATTAAATAACTTTTCTGTATTATGTATAAAGGAAAGTAAAAGATAAATTTGATTTTAATAAAAGTGTTTGAAGTTTGCGAATCAATTAATCGTAATCACTAGTTTACCAAAAACACAGGATTAAGCAGGGACATTTAAAATACAACGCCCATTAAAAATCCCACTTATTAAAAGAATAAATCTTAAATTAATATGATTGTCTCATGAGCAAACAATAAAAACACATATCCTTATATTTTTGACAATCAAAGGTAATTTATAAGAAAATCTTTATTTCACGATACGACGTTTCGCCTCTAGATTTCACGCGTCATCAGGTGTTCACATCAATCAATGGACATGTTTTCAACTGGAAGTAAAAATGGCGCAATTTTTCGAAGATACAGAATGCAAGTTTTAAAATAGGTAACAAAAAAAAGAAATGAAAATCATTAAAGTTGAAGTTTAAGTGAAAAATGTAAGAAATAAAAACAAAATATAAATTAGGTGGGACAGACCTTACCAAAACATCTTTAAATAAGCATATATCTTATTTTAAAAACACATAAAACGTTTTTAAACAAATGATATCATAATCCATAACGGGAAAAGTTCCCATTGAAAGAGCAACCCTCACTTTACGGAGAGAGAGGCAAGTCTAGACAGAAAGAGTCGTCTAATGTAAAAACTAGACGTTACTAGTACATAGAATATAACAATGAAAGCGAGTAAAATCAGCCAGTTTATATTGTGAAATAAAAACTTACTTATAAATTACCTCTGACTGTTAAAAATATAAGGATATTTGTATTTTTATTATTACAAGAAAATTTGACTAAGTTGAACTGTTTATAAGTTAAATGATATTTATTTGTGCAAACACACACACATAATTTTCAAATATTTACTAAAATTAATTCACTGACGCCCAGTTAATGTATTCAGTTTACAGACGAAAAGTTAAATTTCGTTCTTCTAGTAGTTATCAAACGGAACAAATCCTACATGCATCAAAACAAAGCTTCATCGCACAACTACAACATGATATATTATTACAAAATGTGAAAAATCGCTGTGTGACATAAATGTAACGCGAAGCAAATTCTTATATGACGTGACGTGTATGTACCGAAGTGATATCCCATCCCACCAGATCAGCCCCAGGGAACATGCTGAGCATAGCGAGCAGGGCACGTGGACAGCGAGGATCGAAGCACTTCGAGTGTCGTTGCTCCCCTCTGAACATTTTGTTTATATTGTGGGAACTATAACATGTAATTAACGCGCGCATTGAGCTTATTTACCGCTAACTACAACGATACGAGTCCACCGCACCAATGTATTAAAATCACAATTCTGCACATGCATCACATGATATTCGGAGGCAAATGGCAGTTATGTCTTCCCTTCCAGTCAATAATATAATTGGAACAACAGGCACAGAAAATGAAACATAATAGATGGCTTAATTCTGATGGGTATCTGTTGCGACAGCGAACGGTTTAGCGTGGTTTTCCCCCTCGACGATTGTAAAGTGACTGCTCCCCATAATGAAAAAAAAAATTACCAGTTATAAAATGCATTACACTTTTCTAGCTTATGTGTATTACAGTGAATCCGGGACAGTTCAAACACCGCTGGCTCATCTGTTCAAAATATATAACATTTAATTTTATACCGTTTATTAGTAAAAAGAGCTTTTATTAGACCTGGAGTTTCCTATATATTTAAGCTTAACAATATTAAGATTCATTAATGAAAAAAATATATTTAAAAATAACTTACAGATTTCTACAGCGCTCGGACGTCTCGATTGCAATAGTTTCTAAAACAATCATCGTTAGGAGAATTTTAGCTCCAGCTGTCCCTTATTATATACCACTTATTATTGCCCCTTCTATATACACACTAAAATTGTATAATATGTCAACAATATTTGAGGTTCAAAAAAGAGTTATTTTTATTTTCATATTAGAAGCAAAAAATAGTTTCTGAAAACGACTCGTGATAAATTTCATATCACTATCGCACAATGCATATAAATACACCCGATCATACGAAGTTTGACTGGATTATCGTTTGTCTGAATAATTATTTTCAATACACAACGTATTTTCATTGCACAACGTATCGAGTAGTTTTCATACGTTAGTATACTGTGATTTCAATGCCTGAAATGTGAATACATTCAGAAACAATCTGTGGAAAAATAACGATTGGCTATGTTGAAATCTTTATACTCATTTAAATACGATTGGACGTATTGAAGATTGAATTTAGATTGGACCCATTGAAGACTTATTAAATGACAATCTATGATCAACAACAAAGACGTGTGAACGTAAGTAATTTGACTCGTTGTGTATATGCCATATGTCCGAAGAACCTACCTACTGATATGAACGACTTCAGTAGTCAACGCCACTACTCTCCCCGAGAGTCAATTACGTGGTTGATTACACTGTTGGCCCGCAAACGGTTAGTTATCTTCAGGTAAGGCCAGGAAAAATTGTGCAAGCTCCAGGTATAACATGACTGCATATCGATTAGTAAAAATTCCTGTTGGAAAGTTCAAACTCGAAGAGCTTCTCCGCCTTACATTCAAAATGCACGACTGAAGAAATAAAATTTCCCGTGCGGGGTCGCTTATTGATTAGCTCTGGGAAACCATTGGAGAAGCTCCTGTGAAATCTGAAGCGGCCTGACGTCCACTCATCAAGAAAAAGAATAGAAAAAATGCCGGGAAAATACACATATTTCCAATATCCTTCTCGAATCCCCGCGCTTCACAAAGCATTCGAGAGGAAAAGAATATTTTCCTCCTGAGTAGGGATGGCCCTTCGTTTCGCTTCCACATCCTGGATAGGGGACCGCTCAATACAATCGGGATGCGGGGAGATCGGAGGAAGAAACCCAAAGGATGCATGCGTTGCGACCCAGGAAGGCCTAAGAAGCAATAATCCTGTGTTTGCGCGGAATATTTCTAAATATACCCACGCGTCTTCAATTCTTAAGACGTATTCTACATTACTTTCAGGATTTATTCCCTCGGGATTCTTGGAAGACACTATGCATGTAGAGTTTATTGAAAGGGAAGACAAGCTGATTACCTTTAACCCATTGATTCCGAGAAACGAAGAACGCGCATCAATTGTTCACGAGGAGGAGGAAAAGAGTGCGGTTTATAGATGAATGTGCAGAATTGCGATTGAATGGTAGTTTTCGAAGTAATTTGGCTCTCTTCATACGTAAGAGATACTACATAATTCGGCAGCAAACGTAATTTTTACCGAATGTTGGATATCAATTGCCCCACACATCTCTTAAATGCGACCGGGAGAGATGGCTCAGTGCATCAACCTGATGTCACTGCAGTCCCTCTGACCGGGAGGTCCTAGGTTCCAGTCCCGCCGGCGGCAGAATTTTCGACACTAGCTTGTCAGCTAGGTCGAATTCATTCGCTGTCTGGAAGAGAATTCTAGCGGCCGGCTGCTCAGATCGGTAGTTTTCCGTGGTTTCTCCGATCAACACCAGGCGAATGCCGGAGCAGTACTCTAACAAACGGGCCACGGACCGCGCGCGATCTTTCCTTCTTCCTTGACCTATCCTCTCCTCTTACACACATACTTACACTAACATGCACTACACTACCACACATGCCGGGAGACCGGTCGGGAGCTTACAGCTTGTCCTGGCTGGGGCGGTGCCCCGCTGGTGGGAGATACTTGTTTGAGGGGAAACCCCGCTAGTCGACGGTAGGTCGACGCCAGATCTCGCCATCCAGCAGGGAAAAGTTCATCGCCACCTCCCGAGGAAAAACACCCACTACACTGACGGGACGAATGACCAAAGTAGTTGACGCGCCCGGAAACACGAATCAATCAATCTTAAATGCGAAGAACATCAAGACGTTAAAATAAGTGAAACGGCAGGACTATGGAGTCAGAAAACATTTCACCACAAAATGCAACATGTACTCGTAATGCGTAAAGTACAGAAAAAGGACAAATGACGTGATAATTCAGGGTTTCACCACACAATACACAATTTCTGAAAATAGAAAGAACATGTTCTTGGATGTTGTTATGTTGTTCTTGAATGTTGTTAAATTTCACACTTATATTGTCGTGGTCGGAAAGAAGCAGCGGCAACAACGCGGGTCAGGAATCTCCTTCCGCGGTCCGGGAGAGGTTGCTCGGGGCATCAACTGATATCACTTCAGTGACTCTGATCGGGAGGTCCGAGGTTCGAGTCCCGACGGGGCAGGATTTTCGACACTAGCTTGTCAGCTTCGTCGAATTCAGCCGCTGTCTGGAGGAGAATTTTAGTTGCCGGCTGCTCTCATCGGTAGTTTTCCGAGGTTTCTCCGATAAACACCAGGCGAATGCCGGATGCAGTACCCTAACAAATGAGTCACGGACTGTGCGCGATCTTACCTTCCCCTGCCTTGTCTTATCCTCACCCATACACACACACACACACTAACATGCACTACACTACCACACATGCCGGGAGACCGTTCGGGAGCTTAGAGCTTGTCCCGGCTGGGGCGGTGCTCCCCTGGCGGGAGATACCCGATTGGTGAAAACCCCTCTAGCCGACGGTAGGTCGACGCCGTGTCTCGCCATTCAGCGGGGAAAAACCATCACCCTTTCCCGAGGGAGAACATGCACTACACTTACGAGACTAATAACCTGAGCTGTTGACGCGCTCGGAATCACTAACAATCCATCAATAAATCAATCTTTCCGCGGGCAACACGGGGAATGCTTCAGAGGTGGGCCTACGGCGGACGTCACCGCTGAGCAAGCGCAGAAGCCGTAGCACTCTTACGATCCCGACACCGCCGACACCACGATGGCCAGTGAGCTGCCGCTCAGCGGTGTATCAAGGAGAGGCACCGCAGTCGAGAAGCCAGAGAGTGTTCTAGAGAGTGTGATGATGCCGAGCAGCGAGTGGAAAGTTGAAGTACATAGTGTTGAACTGTGCGACGAACGTGGTACACCCTGGACTAAGGGACTGCGCTGCATGTTGGACATATACTGGGTATACGGCAACTAGTTTAATCTTTATTACATCTCCCGGATTCACGGAAAAGTGGCAAAGTTGGTTCTGTAATGTGGTACAAAGAAAACTGTTTTATAATAAATTGTGCGAGTTCTAATTGGGTTAAATTAGATATAAGGGTGAGAATTTATTACCACGTAATATATAAATAAAAATATACAATTTTCAATAAAATGTTTAAAAAATTTCCTTGTCCTTAGAGATTTTCATTATTTATTTTTTATGTTCCTCAAAAAGTGATCAAGAAAGTACATTAAAATAAGTCGGAAAAAATAAATAATTTCATTCGAAAATGTTTGCATTTCAAGATTTAAAAAAAATATTTTATGGAGCCCAGTGTTAGCCGCGCGACGAAGTGTCCATATATTCTTTCATTCGTACGTTTTTGAAGAGTAAATAACCTATATATACACTTTTTCTGGAAAATACTCAAGATGAAAGGCATTAACAATTATTTTTTCCTTAGCCGTTCTCCGGAGCCGAGATCGTTAAAGCGACAGCGTCCTAAGTCTCTCAGCTCTAAGGGTCGGAGTTCGAATCATGCTTCGTGAGTGGATGTTTGCTTGCTATAATATGGTGTGGTGTGGTTCTTCCGATCACCAAAACACAACTTTGAACCCTCTTCTTTCCCTTACCACGATATAAATCCTCGCCAAATCAGGCGATGCAGATAGGACCTCGGAGCCAAAAATTAAAATTGAAACATTCCGAGACGTTCACTCTGACAGCCAGAGCGAGTGAGGGGCCCCATTACTACGAAAAGTACATGAGATATTTGGAAGTGCAACGGAGTTGTATGTTCCGACGACCTGCAGAGAAGGGAGGAAACGTCGGGATGGAGGATGGGGCGGATAAAAACAGAAAGGTTAAACAGCGACATAAAAAGAAACTTTTCCATGTTTCTTTTATAAGATTTAATATATTCACACACGATGAAAACAGTTTAATATGAGCAATATGAGTTTAATATATTTAAAATTTAATATGCAAACAGTTTAATATGAGCAACAACTTCTTTACGTAGTTCACACGAATACAAGGGAGGACAGGAAACACTTAAAAATAATCCATTAGCATTTATTTACAAATGTTATAGTCAATTCGATTACGTGTTTACGACTCTTTGTGCCCCCATGCACTGGCTCGCCGCTCTCTTTTGTCTGGCATCAGTTCCTACAGTCTCTCTCCAAACTTGAATTCATTGCTTCCTTTATATCAATCCATCTGGTTTTTCGCTGCCTTATTATGTTGCCTTCAAGATATTCCAACTTCAGTGGCTTTTCCAATGAGCTGAGGCTGCTAAATATATCATTCCTCAAACTTTCACGAAGTCCGCTTTATACACCGTATTCGTCGAAATCTTGTTTGTCTTCGAAATACGGTCCATGATCTATATTTACAAACTGTCACCTTATGATATTTTAGAACAGTCCTCCAAAAATTAGGTATTCTATATTATTTTTCGGAACATCATGAATCTTAGCTACATCATCACCCACTGTACAGAAATCTGTTTCCGCAGTTACGCAATTCCTCGTTTCATCGACCCTTTTTGTTTCGAAAGCACAATGGTATACACGCGCATGATCTTAAATAAGAGTACAAGAAATTGTTAACGTTAACATGGAACTAAACAGTAACCATTCATCCCACTTTCCTGCACAACACAATTCCTCCCCTTAATTAACAGATGGAATATAATGAATACTCAATAGATAAATCAATGTAGAGAGTAGAGGCCGAATCTTAAGGACACCAGGGTTCCCTCACCAGACTTGCATCGGCTAAAGTTGTTGAAGAAGGCCAACACACGGAGCACAGACACAGCTTTCAAAATATTTGTAACTGAAATAATTTAACTACAAAAAATGGAAGTAAAAGCCTCAGGTCTAAGGCAATCAATAGAAGGAATCGTTCTATGTCACGCCCACCTCATGAGAATGACGTCGTGGAGCGCTATGACAGGAGCGAACGCCTTTTTCGAACGAATCTCCAGCGAAAGAAAGAGCGGCCGGGGCGGGGCCGTGCGGGTCGCGCGGGCGTCTTGGCTGCGTCGCGACGCGCGGTCCCAAGTTCGCGCGGGAGGAGGAGGAGGAGGGCGACGAGAGTGACGAGGTCGACGGTGACGACTGGGTCGACGAGTTCCAATTCCCTCCGTCTACGCACGCCGCACTCGTCCTCTCCCCGCCTCACACCCTCCCTCCAGCCCCCCTTCACTCCGGCCGCGCCGCCCGCCCGCGCACCGCAGCCACGCTTCCTGCCCACAAAGGAAAATTATTTTCCGAGTTTTGAAACTCTTGTAATTAGAGGCTACAACGAATGAACTGTGCGGTTGCGGTCGTCGCGCGCTGCCGTGGCGGGGACGTTGGAGGTGGTAGCGGAGGCGGCGTAGGGAAGGGCGGGAAGTGGTGGGGCGGAGCGGAGCGGGGCGGGGCGGGGCGGGGTGGAGTGGAGTGGGGCGGGGGCAGCAGCCGGAGCAGAGTTGGCAATGTCACTGGCAACGGGCACAGCAGACGCCGGGTGGCACCTTGGCGGCGTCGCGGCGGGGAGCGGCGCGGGCTGACTTCTGCGCTTTTGTTCCCTCCAGTCCGTTGCACGAGTGGGCGTGCGCCACGGAAGCTTGCCTGCCTCCGTGTATTCGCGGCGCTCGCCCGGATTCCGCTGTATTTGTAATTGCCACTCATGTTGATGTGCCCAGAGATTTTTCAGTATATTTATTTACTGGCGTGTGAAAGAAGTTGTTTCCCTTTGTCCCCGCGTTGTGGCACGTCGGTGATAACTTTCACGCGTGGGAAATCATTTGCTTTCGTAAAACAACAGTTTATATCATAATGGTAATAAAAAGAAAGCTAGAAGTCTAAAACTCCGTTATTTTTTATAATGCAAAAGAACACACTCCATTCATTGATATCAAAATATGAATGTATATGATGCTTGAGAAGACTGCCATTGTTCAAAATAAAACAAAAAAATACCTTGTTTTTGTCGTCATGTCTAAATATATTACTTTAAATAGAAATTTCAAAACAATATTTATTAACAAGTGTATTTTTAAATATTATACAACTGAGCTTTATCCTTCAGTCGATGAAATATTTTTTTTAAATTAGCAAATCCATCTATATATTTGGCATGTAAATTAGTACAAATGAACATGTTAGACCAGAGAGAGTTTGAAAGATGCTATCTGCCAAGAACACATGGCAATACGTACTCTCACATTGATATTCATATTGTGCGATAAGTGACCAAGAATATCGCAATATTCATTCATCATTTCTCGTTCAATTGGTGGGATAGATTGATATCGATGTGCGTGAATACATGTGTATATAAGTTTCGTTTTTTAGTCACATGAAGTCAAATAACCCTTTCCAGTAAAATTCCTTTTTGTTTTGATGGAAGATTCTTTTAATAACATTAACGCTGTGATATATACCTTAGTTCAACAGATATTTCAAATATATAATTTTGTGGTATTCGGAGATAAAAATTTAGCTTTACAGTTACTTAGAAATAGAAGTAAAATGTTAAATGATCGGGAGTATTTTTATGAACACAATAACAAATTTGTAGAAATCGGTTTTTAAGGTGCCAAATCGCGAAACTTTTCCAATGCGAGGAAAGCAACTCTCAAAGGCACAGAAACGCGATACCGCAAATTTCTTCGACAAACAAAGGTAAAGAATAATGAATTTCTTCGTAAAATCCTGCGTAATACGCGACGAACAGACGTTTTATGAAACAGCTTATAAATCGCCGCATTTCTCCGCTGAGATTTCCGTACATTCAATATCTCTAATTAACTTCACTCGCTCTCTGCTCGAGCAAGGCTTCAATATTAAGGTTTCATGTCCTGCAGATATAGCTCTTGCAAAACAAGAGACACTCAAATTGAGGTTATTAAGTAAATTAAGAAAGGATTGTGTACTGTTCTCATCGTAGGAAACTATGTATACAAAAGATATAATTTATAAATACATTCAATTTTAGATGTGTACTCATGTCTCCAGATCTCATTCTCATGCTTATAGACGATGTTATAAGACTTATAATTAAAAAACGTTTTTGAAATAAGTGGCGTTGGGATGATATGATTAGCAAGATCGCCAAAATGAAGGATTTTTCTTCCAACAAAGGCATGTGGATTATAAGCTAAATAGAAGGTGAGAAATATGCTGCTCCTTTTATTTGAAAGTACTCAGAGGTGAAGGGTAGTTTAGTTGGTGAGGGGAAAGTGCTACGTACATAAGCTGTACTCAGGACTTTAGAAACACAGTGATATAAAAATTGGACAGTCCCGTATGGTTTAAATGGCCCGCAGGCAATCTGATGTGCAACAAGTACTCGAATCTTCTGCTTTACTTGCATTAGCATTATACAGGCTTCGTTATATTCCTATACTTCGTGGCTTCGGTGGTATAACGCTTAGCGTATCGGGCTGTTGCACCCAAGTTTGCGGGTTCGTACGCCTTCCTTCGGAGAGGAAGTAAAGCCGGCTGTCGCCTGTTGTAGATTTACTACATGTAAAAGATCCTCAATCTTAAAAGACGCCTCTGAGCTAAATTTAACTGACCTGTTTCGACGCTGGAGTAATACCTTCTGTATCCACTTGATGGTGAAAGAGGCGTAGCGAAATTTGCGTTGTCAGACGGAAGAGCAGGTCTAATAGCTTGAGTCTCGCCACGTAAAGCAACGTATCATTGAACTGAATATTTCCAAAACCTGAATCGTACGTCTGCAAGTGGCATGAGTATTACGAGTAAGTTTATCCTCTCAATATATTGATGAAGTGACGAAGAAATCGACAAAAATAGTTCAGTTTTGTGCACTCGACGTCGTTCTATACCTAACCATTTAACTATTTCTTTAATCGACAGAAATTTAATAATTTTTGTATTTCGTGAATCTAAGAAAACATTATAAACTCTGTTTGGTATTTTACGATAAGTAAATATCCATTTACTGCATAGAAGAACATGATCTTTACAACTTGGTAGTTGATCACGCGCAATGGAGACAATGGCATTTTATTCAAATTTGATGTTTTGAAGAATTATCAAGACTATGAATACCAACATACATTACAGATACGGTGACATTTGTTCAGTCACAATAGTTATCAAATTGTTATTTTGTTAACATATTTTAATTATATTAATATAAAACTCACTACGAAATAGTACTTCATGTATACTAACATAAGCTGCTCGAAAAAATAAAAATAAGATAATAGACTATTTTACATCCGTATTAATTGCATTTCAGTTTGAAGAAGTCAAATTACGTCTATATAAGAAGAACTCTAATTTATGTGAGAAAAACTAGAGTGGCACTCGACACATCCCAGACATTTTGTAATACTTGCGTTACAACTTTCCAGTACTTTTTGGCGTTGAACAAGAAGCCATTCTCCTTGACCTTTGTCAGTCATACCTCGACAAGCAAGCGGAAGTCACTGCCTTTTTCCTCTCGCTTCTACGGGTTCAGGGCCGTTAGTACGTGGGATAGTCCCAAACGGTCACCCATCCAGGGCCCCACGGAACTTGGTGAAAAATTTTGGCAGGCTTTATTTTTGCTTATTGCGATACTCTGCACGTTGGAAGTTGATCTGCACAAGGGCACTGGCAGTTGTGTTAGAGAGTTGAAGTGTTACGAAATAGATGCAATCTGTTGCCTCCGGGAAAGTCTGTTACCACTGAAACAATACATCCCTGATGGTCGAAAGCCAGCTAGCGCAGATGGAATGCCACGACCGGGCGACCGGGACATATACGACCCTCGGACGGTCACACCGGAAGAATAAATATGTATTCTTAAAATCAGATATCCAAGTATGCCAGAAATAAATTATATTCTGCTAAAATGACGGGTGCTTATCGACTCTCAACACAACCAGTCAGATTTTCTGACCGGTAATATACCACACAAAGAAGTATCTTACCTTAATTTTTATTCCTGTAAGAAAAATGAAGGTATTCTTCTTTCCCATTGATGAACTATTTTATTCATTCCCAACAAATTCTGTTTTTGACGATTTATTCAATGTTAAAGTCTAGATGTTCTTGCTTCACTCAGACACATTTTGTCTTCACCTCTAGGGGATTATTAATTTTTGTCTCTTTGGGACAGAAGTGAAGAAATGATCGCATGGCATACTACACTCTTGCAATAAACTACTGAAACATTACGAGAAGAATTCTTCGGAGGACTCGTTACGCAGGTAAGAAACAATGAATTTATTAAAAGTTTTACAGCCAGAAACGATAAATTGATTGTTGGGTGAATACATTCACTACGAAGAAGCATCGACAAATTAGAAGACTTCTGGCGAGCAGGTGGTTGACAGGCTGCCCTCGGACGGGAGGGCCGCTGAGGCACGGCCAGTGCCTGGCCCAGTTCCCCTGTCGCACCGCCCACATCTCCTGAGTAGCCTTCGCCACGCTCGACATGCCAGCCAGGACTGCTTCCAATTCCGGCTTCCCAGAATCTCCGCTCTCCGATTCCCATCCAGTCTCACACTGATCGGGCGCGGCTGCTTTGAGGATCCCACGCTTCACGTCCGTACCGCCTTCTCTCATTAAGCGATGGCTCGCTTGTATAAGCACTCTTGCATAGTCTTCTTATTTTCCAATATTGGGAGGTGGTCTCAAAGTCTCAGAGAGGAAGGCTCGGATTCCACAGTATAAAATAATTAAATTTTATTTTTGAGGTACACCAAGGGCATACATAGCGAAATCAGTGTTCTTTTAGAATTAGTTTATAAACGAATGCTTGATAATAAGTAATTTTGGCTTTTAGACAACATGCCTCATCCAAACACAACTAGCATAATGAAAGTTTAGACTTTAAATGCGAATTATGAGAATGGAAACGTTGATGCACCGAAAATTAAACCTGAGAATATTTTGTCCTCGATGGAAACAAAATATCGTCCAGTTGCTAAAGTCTGTTTATTAAAAGTTTTGGTGAAGGAAATCCTGATAAGAGTAAAGGAGGTGGATCTGATAGACATTTAAAACATCGCACGATTTCAGAATAGGATTTATTAGATCTCTAGTCTTA
Source organism: Acheta domesticus (assembly GCA_031308135.1). Lineage (NCBI taxonomy): Eukaryota > Metazoa > Arthropoda > Insecta > Orthoptera > Gryllidae > Acheta > Acheta domesticus. The sequence goes on along the minus strand of JAHLJT010008446.1, from coordinate 118,052,068 downwards.
ATATTTTTTTGTGACCTAAACAGTGTTTCACTGAATTTTGGAAGGAAACTAATATGGGAATTAAACTGTTCTTCAAATGTGTTGCATTTGCTATCTTATTTGTTGTGATAAGAAAATTATTTCTTCAATTTTACCGTTGCTAACATTAAAGAACTTTCAAATACAAAAAAAATCAATTTTCCGTCCATGGCTTTCACAAATATTCATGAATCCGAATTTTTGTGCGAAGGTTTGAAAAAAAAACTTGTTTTTGATCAACTACAAGAGCATTCATAACATTTTTCTCATGACCTAAAAGAGTTTAGTGAAGGCCAAATTTCTACGTTACTTTTGCGATGCTTGCGGTCCTATTTTTGTATGAGATTTTCTCATCCGTTTATCGGTTTCGTGGGGTAGTAACTCGTCTTCTCGTTCGCGATACACTTTTCACAAATGAATACCCGGTGCTTACAGTTTCTCAAAATTTTATCTGAACAAAAGATGTGCTGTCCAGTGTAATACGTTAAATATAATTTAGTGAAACACAACGACCGAGAAAGGCTTCGAATTGTTGATCTGTTTCTTCTTCGAATTGTTGATCTGTTTCTTCTTCGAATTGTTGATCTGTTTCTTCTTCGAATTGTTGATCTGTTTCTTCTTCGAATTGTTGATCTGTTTCTTCTTCGAATTGTTGATCTGTTTCTTCTTCGAATTGTTGATCTGTTTCTTCTTCGAATTGTTGATCTGTTTCTTCTTCGAATTGTTGATTTGTTCTTCTTCGAATCGTTGTTCTCTTTTTTCGAATTGTTGATCTCTTCTTTTCTTCTTAAAAAGCAGTATCATTTGAATTAAATGCGCAGATGCTTAGAAACAAGGAAATGCTAATCATTTGTAAACTAATTGTAATAGAGAAAAAGTCAGTGTGCAAATGGCCATTGCACTTTTATATGAAATTGAAAAATGGTTTATTATAGGATATTGTTATTTGCAATTTTAGTTCTTAGGCGTACTTAAATCCAGTAAAAACTTCATTTTTCTCATCATTAAATTTTAACAGATTTCTCCTAAACATAAATATTTTTTTACTTAATTCACATGTTATCACAATACATAAGTTAATGTTCATTCAGTGGTAATGATACTTTGCAAAATTCCAAGCAAGTGCATACATTTTTTTGTCTCTATATCCAGGTTTCGTTGTGAGCTCTTAAACTTAAATTACAGTCTTTGGTAAAAACGTAAGTGCATATGTGAAAAACAATCTAAAACCTAGGTTTTGCCTTACTATATTAAAATTATATGTGGCTGAGTGTTGTGGTTATTATGATCATGTTACCCCCCGAATGTTTACTTCTCATTGCTTTCTCAAATACGGTATTAGATAAAATTTAATACATACAGAGGCCCAAAGATTCTAATTCGTGCAGTGATATGTTCTTAAAAATTTTACGTGGTCGTCGACGAACGCAGAACAAGAATAATGTTTCAGTAATAAAATCATTTTTGTACTTTAGTTCATTTGTACGGACGCTTCTCTCAGATCTACTATTTTGACAGAACTGTAATTCAACTGGCGACGTAATTCTGGTTGGTAGGTCTCGTTTGAAATCTCGAATTGAACGCTAACGTTTGTACCAATGAATTTGCATCTTTGAATACAGATTACCGGAGATATATTCGCCGAATTATACAGTTCCCCCTTAATGTAGTATATTCATACATATGCATAAACACATGCACATTTGAGTGTTTACATATTTGTAACTAATACTCAATAGTGTATTTAATCTTGGACAAATCAGATGCTAATAACACGAAGTCAGGATTCTATGTCCTCGTTGCTTGCAGAAAATGTTATTCAACAACGTACAACGTAGAGTAGTTTGTTTCGTCATATATTAATTTAATGTTATCCCCAACAGTTTTGAAAACTTACGTAACCTAAAAATTTATATTATTTTTGTTTCTTGGTATAATGTATTATTTTTCTTATCGTCATGTATGATTCAATATAGCAGTACGTAGGCATTGCGAAGAAAGCTCATTTCCATTACACTAGAGCGCTGATTTGTATTTTTTATCAAAAGAACCGATGTTTCAAAAGCTAAGTTGAACCTTGAACTTTTTGATACTCCAGAAAAATCGGAGTGATGTCTTATTGCTAAACAAAATTTGCTCTATTCGAAAGACAAAAATAAAGTACAAATTTTGCTAAGTTTTTGAGAAAAAATCTTTTAAAACGCATTTCTTAAAAATGTTCACGATTTTAGTCCTAATGACACAAAAACCGCTCTATTCTGCAAAGAATTTCTATGACAATATTTAAAAATCAAAACTTGTACTGTAGAATTCACTGAGAGGCAAACGCTGTTTTCAATAATGTTGCTGTAGAAAGGGGTGAAAACATTTTCAACCTGCTGAAGCGTGAGAATGAAGTTGCAAGAGCGAACCAGTTATCGTTGCAAGCGGTCCTTGAGTTCAAGTTAGCTCCCCTCGGGAGCAATGGGGTAAGCCTCGTCATGAAGTATTTTTTCTAAGTTGTCGAGCTCTAGCTAACTTGGTGCGTATGAGGATGTCGCGCGTATGGTTTGCGTTGCGCACGCGGGGGCTGTGTGGGCCAGCGCTGGAGGAAGGGCCGCTGCAGGGCGCGCCTGCAGGGGCGGATGGAGGAGCAAAAGCAACGGAACGCGCAGCGGCTGAGGGTGGGGTGGGCGAGTGGTGGGCAGAAGGGGAACTAGTGGCGGGGACGAAATTTGGGAGAGGAGTGGTAACTTTGGTAATTGGGTGTCCACCGGACAAGCAATTGAAATGCCAGATGACATTTGACAGATGGCATTGCCAGATGACATTAAACGTTCAAAATCGATACACAAGTTTTACAACCAAGTAAAGTCTTTTCGTGATTAAAACTACTCAATAATTGTCTATATATGTTCTAGGAGACTTGTATCCCCCAGGATATTTAAAGACAATCAAAACACTCATATATTTCAATAGAAATATTTTATTATAATAAAATGTACTCAATCCACGATTTACGATTGATGAAATGATTATTTCACATTTTCGAGCACATAAACTACTATGGACATTAGTCCCAAGTAGTGCATGCTTTTTAATAATTGGAGATGTATGATCTTCCCTCAACCAGAGTAGGATCTACACGTCGGCCAGCGGGGTTTCCCTAAACAGGTATCTTCCACCAGCGGGCCAGTGTCCCAGCCTGGAAAAGCAGGATAAGCGCTAAGCTCCCAATTGATCACCCAACAAGTGTGGTAGTGTAATGCATGTGTGTGTAAGTGTAAGTAAGGTGTGGGAATAGGACCAGACAGGGGAAAGAAAGTACGCGCGCAAACCATGGCCCGTTTGCTAGGGTACTTACAGCATTCGTCTGGTGTTGATCGGAGAAACCACGGAAAACTACAGACCAGAGCAACATTCCGTTAAAATTCTCCTCCAAAACCAAAAGAATAGACTCAAGTGCTATATCTAAAGATCGCTCTCCAACGTCGAAATCATTTGGCTTTCTGAATGACATCGCTCAATTCACTCACGACACCGCGATTTTCATGCCCAATCACTCAAATTATTTCATCTTCAAACACCTTTAAATAAAATTGACGACTCGAATATCAAAGAAAATCTAGAAAATCATTCGCCGAAATTCATTAATAACATTTGAACACCAAATCCACAACAATCACCCATTTCCACGGATCCCACACAATCAATCTCTCAATTACCTTGAGTTGTGTTGTGTGTATGACTCTTGGCTGGCCCCTCATACATCCTGGTTCATATCAACCGTTCAACTTCACCAAGAATTTAGATTGCTTCCCATGGTTTACCATACTGCCCTCTCACCTAACAATTTCTACTCCAAAATAAACACAATAACGCAAGGAAACCATTACGACTTACTCACCACTTACCAGCTTCCAACTATAATAACAAGTAGATACTCATTAAACTAATTCCATACCATATTCTGAGATATGAATTAATTCCACGGGTGCTCTGCGAGTTTCCTATATAATGAGAAGTTATCTGTGATTGTAATAATAGAATTGACGTTTAATATTAAGTGTGGCAAACATATGATGTAATATAAATAATACTAAACTATGTACATTCTTTGGTGAAAAAAATATATTTAAAAAATGTGCGGTAGTGTAGTACATGTCAATGCGAGTGTGTGTTTGGGTGTTAGGGTAGATGAGGGAACAAGAGTGAGAAAGGAAAGATCGTGAGCGGTCCATGGCCCGTTTGTTCAGGTACAGAATTCTTGAATACCTTGAATTCATCTGGTATTGATCGACGAAACCACGGCAAACTGCTGATCAGAGAGCGTTCGGCCGCTAGAATTCTCCTTCATACTGGTAACGTGGAAGTGACAACTACAGTAGCGGCAGTGTGAGCAGAAGTGGAGAGGACATAATCTAGGAGTGGTTGAGAAGGGACAATGATAGTGGATGGGACCGTGAAAATAAGCACTATGCCGACACATATGACAACGTTTCGAGAGATGTCGAAACGATAATACAGTAACCATCGTTAGCACGAAATCGCTTAAACACGGATTTCGCCGCAACACGAACAAAACTTCGGTCCAGGCAAGGGATTACAGTAATACGGATATTTATAATACTCGGATAACACGAATTTCTATAATACGTACTCCGATTATTTCGTTCCCTTGGAATTCGTGTTAATGAGGATTTACTGTAATAAGTTTATGAGGGTTTAAAGTACGAACGGTTGGAAGCGCACTGTCATTGGCGGTAGAAGTTTGCTGAAGAAATGAGATGTGACTACAACGGCAGAACAATTCAACATATCTGTATCGCGTTGGGTCAAGAACTTTGACCTGTACAATGACCTTATCTCCTTGGCACTCTGGTGGCGCTTGATGAAAATAAAATTGGAATTGTGTACAGGGAACACAAACGAAGACAAGAATGTACATTTTCTTTCTCCAGGAATGCCTCAAATATCACAAGGGAGAAAGGAGGAGGTGAAGGTGTACTAGTGAGAGGGGTATTGGTTTTCCAAGTAAGAAGTTAGGAAACTTTCTGCTGCGTCGACGTCCAGTAATGGAGATTCAGCCGCGGCGAAGAGGTTGGAGGGCGTCACAGACAGCACTAGCCGCTGCGCAGGGGCCAGGCGCGAAGCGTAGGCGGGCGTCAGAGCAGGGGCACAGTCGTGAGCGTGGGCGTGCGGCTGAGTGTGAGCGTAGCCATGGCCCGGGGAGAGCGTGGGTGGGAGCGGGAACGGGAGCGGGGGCGGAGGGCGAGGAGGCGAACACGGCGCAGCGAGCAGGCGCCGGAGCGCGGGCGGTGTAGCGATGTGTCCGGCCGCTGTATAATTCACAGCTGCTTCGGTTGGCTTTCCCGCGAGCTGTATAGCCCAATTAGCTCGGCTTCATACCTCGGCAGCGCGCCGGCGCGCCGCCGCACCCCGCCAACGCCCGCGGCGCCGCCGACCGCACGCCTCGGTGCCCGCGCTGCGAGCCGCTCTCTCCGGCTTCTCGCCCGCCCCTCCTCGCCTCTGTACCGCCTCCCCGCCTCTGCCCCGCCTCCCCGCCTCTGCACCGACTCCCCGCCTCTGCACCGACTCCCCGCCTCTGCACCGACTCCCCGCCTCTGCACCGACTCCCCGCCTCTGCACCGACTCCCCGCCTCTGCACCGACTCCCCGCCTCTGCACCGACTCCCCGCCTCTGCACCGACTCCCCGCCTCTGCACCGACTCCCCGCCTCTGCACCGACTCCCCGCCTCTGCACCGACTCCCCGCCTCTGCACCGACTCCCCGCCTCTGCACAGACTCCCCGCCTCTGCACAGATTCCCCGCCTCTGCACAGACTCCCCGCCTCTGCACAGACTCCTCGCCGTTCTCCGGCTTCTTCCACGCCTCCCCGCCCATCCTGTCACTCCCCGCCTCTGCGCCGCCTCCCCCGTTTTCTGCTCCCGTCGCTCCCCGCCACCTCCCCTCCTTCCCGTCGCTCTTTGCCTCTGCACCGCCAATCCGTCGCTACCGGCTTCTGCCCCGCCGCTGTCTGCCGTCCACGCACCCATCCCCATCGCTACGCAACGCCAACCCGCCGCTCTCCGGCTTCTGACCGCAACTCCCCGCATACATCTCCGACGCTCCCCGCCTCTGCATCGCCTCCCTCCTACTCCCCGCCATCCCCCTGCCTAATCCTGTCACACCCCGCAAGTTCCTTGTATCCCCGTCGCTCCCTGTCTCTGCAACGCCTCTCAGTTGATCTCCAGCGTCTGCTCCCGCTTCTCCACGTGCAACCCTTGCCTCGCCCGCGAATTTCATTTGATCACTTTTATAAAACGTTTTCGACAATTTCTGTCTAGATAAGTTCTCGACAACACTGATCCTGTAATAGTCATGTGACCTTTCAGCACTGGCAGTTTCATTTCTTTCTGAACAGTAATTTAAGTGCAACATTTTTTGTCTGAGTGTAGTTTAATTTTCATTCTAGCTTATTAATAAATTATTGATAATTTGTTAGAGATGTAATATAATCATCATAAACCAAACAATAATAAAAATTATCAAATTAGAAACATATATACATAGTTAATAAATCTATGTCAAATATGTGATTAAACGTGCTTATTGTTATATCGACAAATTGGGATTAGTGTGCATTTTAAAACTTCAAAGCTTGAGCTAGCAGAATCTGTTGATGTACTGAGAACATTTGCAGTCAATAGCAAGAGTATTTAATTTACCATGTACATGCACAACTAGAATTTTTTATGAACATCATTATTTTCTAAATTGTCAGTAATAATTTTATTACATTGCATAATATTTTCTCTTCCTATTTTATAATAATTTCTTTTACCTGAAAAATATTGGAGCCGCTATTCTGCCGCGAAGGTTTCAATGGAAGATTTCTTCTGAAATATTGACAGACTTACCTGCATTCTTTTAACTCGCAAATTGTCAGAAAGAATAATAAGTGGAAGTTTTAATGAATTTCGATTAATAGAATATATTAGTAGGCCTGGAAGCAGTCAAAATGATCAGTCAGTTAGGAACGTTTCTTAGGTTTAACATAATATTTATTTTTCGTGGCCATATTTTGAGCGATTCTTCTTGTGTTTTGGAGGATGTCAAGAGGTGACGATATCGGGAAAAAGTAAATTAAAAAAGTGTAAAATGTTCACTAAACGTTTTCTGTTCAGAAAAAAGGGAAGAAAAGGCGTAAGATAAACAGCGCGTTTCAAAAGTAACAAGGTGTATAATAAAAGTAAATATTTAAATGTTTGCCACCGTATTTAATTAAAATTATACATTTCCTTTAAATATGGTGGTAAAAATATATCTGTGAGTTGCCTATAGTATTTTATTTGAATTTTTGGAACCCGTACCAGTTGCGATAGCTCAGCGGCAACAACGCTGTCTCTGCAGCATGTTGGCCGGGAGGTCTTTGGTTTCCAGTTTTCACCTATTTTCAATATTATTTACATAACTTCAATATTATTTACATAGCTGGGTCGAATTCAACCTTCTTGGAGGAGAATTCGAGCGGTCGGCTGCTCTGATAAATAGTTTGCTGTGGTTTATCCGATCGCAGGCAAATGCCAGAGCGATAAACAGACAGTATATGTCTACCTTGCGCCTACCTCACACTTTTTACTTTACGAGGGGAATTCACCCCCGGGTGGGCCCCTGTGCGTTACCCCTATCCATACCCCCCGCAGACGTACAAGTATGCTCTTGGGCTAGTATCTGGGACCCGCCAGAACGCAGTTGATCCTAACTGTAACCTTCCCATACAATGCCCGGGTTGAGCCGTCCTGTCAGCTCAGAGCTCCTAGCTATCCAGGTTAGTACCAGGTTAGTCCAAACAATGTGCTGCTCACTTGCGCCGGGAACAAGTCCCTCCTCTTTGCCCAGAGTATCGGGCCACTGCCATGACGAAGTCAAGAGCCCAACTGGGGGCCACCCGAACTAAGGTTCGAACGGCTCGGAGCCCCCGTTCCGTCTCCTCACTGCCTGCCCCTTTAGGCTATTGACGTGAGTATCGCCAGAACCTGGGCAACCTGACGGGTGGTATGTCGTCGGACTTCTCTCTGTGGATTCCAGAGCATTCCGAAGAATCTTCTTCACCCAATCATGCCCAAAGGTCGACGCGCAAGGGACCCAACTGGTGCGTTACCGGAAGAGGCCTGGCAACCAGGAGTTTAGCATAGCCTACTCTCTGCCTCCATCTTTAAGCTAACGACGTGCGTGCCGCTGCGAAACTCAGGGTCCGGGTGGTCGTCTACAACTCTCCACCAGAAATCGCGGCAACCTCCGTCACCATGATTCCCCCGGCGGGAACACTGACAGGTCACGGACCTTGCACGATATTTCTTTCTCATTTACGCTCGTCACCCCGTTGGGCATGGCAAACTTCAACATTGGGTCATATTTCACTAAAACGCAATCAGCAAATATTAGATTAGGCTTAAACGTGTGTTTTAATCTCATGTTTTTATAGTTAATACAACTCATTAAATGACTAATACTATTAAATAATGAAAAATAGGGTAGTCAAAGAATAAAAGGAATAGAAGCAAAAATATTTATTTTTAATTCGTGAAAATCCGTTTTATTTTTTTCCCACAACACCTTTGCAACTATCACAAGTTAGTTCATATCTCTACTGGGAAGACAAACTAACTGCGAGTTGTTTTAAACTGCCTCAACAGGTGGAAGATACATGACTGCGGATCCAAGGTACACGTATGTCCAAGGTACAACACCATCCCCTACAAATTTCAAAATGCATTTTAGTATTTTCGATGATTCCCTCAGTACAGTAAGTAAGAATCGCAACTACGGCACGGAACGTCGTAGCCGTGTGTGGAAACCCCTTTTCAACGTGCACCTAGGGTCTGCAGTGATTGGTGCGCAGGTTATTACGAGAAGTATGACGCGCACCGGATGCCAATGCAGCATAGCGGACCTAGGCGCGAGAACGAGCATTCTCTTGGCGGCGGGTGCGCCCTCGTCTCCCGCCGGCGCGCGTTATGACCAGCACCCATGCGCGCCTACCTTCGGGTCTATCGCGACTGGCGCATTGGCCGCGCGAGGGAGTGCTTCCAGGAAACGGGAGCGACGGATGCTGAGGCGGTGTTGGCGGCACGAGCGGTGAGGGCGGCTAGAAGCGGTGAGGGCGACTGGGGAGGATGAGGGGCGGCTGGAGAGGGTGAGGGCGTCTGGGGGAGGGTGAGGGCGACTGGGGAGGGTGAGGGTGGCTGGGGAGGGTGAGGGCGGCTGGGGAGGGTGAGGGCGACTGGGGGAGGTGAGGAAGGCTGGGAGCGGTGAGGACGGCTGGGGTCGGTGAGGGCGATTGGAGGCTATGAGGTCGGCTAGAGGTGGTGAGGACGGCTGGGTGCGGTGAGGGCGGCTGGGGTGGTAAGGGCGGCTGGGGTGATAAGGGCGGCTGGGGTGGTAAGGGCGGCTGGGGGTGGTAAGGGCGCTGGGGGTGGTGAGGGCGGCTGGGGTGGTAAGGGTGTCTGGGTGTGGTGAGGGCGGCTGGGGTGGTAAGGGCGGCTGGGAGTGGTAAGGGCGGCTGGGGGTGGTAAGGGCGGCTGGGGTGGTAAGAGCGGCTGGGGGTGGTGAGGGCGGCTGGGGTGGTAAGGGCGGCTGGGGGCGGTGAAGGCAACTGGAGAAGGGGACAGTACGTCCAGTAATGGTGTGGATGGAGGGCAGTGGCAGAGGCGGCGAGGCCGCCTAGGTGAAACGCTGAGGGTGGCGAAAGGGAACGGTGATGAGAGGAAGTCGAGTGTGGCGGAGGGAGTGCGGCCGAGGCCAGCCTGGGCGGCGAAGGCGACTTTAAGAGGTGAGAGGCTGCGGGGATATGGTGAGGATGGCGAGGGTGGAGAGGGCAGTGGGACCGAGGCCGGCAGGGCCGGTGAGGGCGACTTTCAACAGTTAGGGGCTGCGTGGGCGATGGCGCGGGCGGTGAGAACGGTGAGAATGGCGAGGGGCGGCGGTGACGCCTGGGCCCGCTCCCCTCTGGCATGCTAATGAGAGCCCCTCTCCTGCGAATAGGATTCTGAAAGAAAGCCGCGAGCCAGATCGAAGTGGAGTTGATGGGAGCAGCGAAGGAGGACTCTGGGCTCAGCCGAAAGGGAGAGGCAGAGCGATGGGGTTGAAATCGAACTCCCAGTAGAGTACATCTTGAAGCGAATCTTCCAAGCAACGTCCGAAAAACCGCCAACTTAGTTTACGCGGTAGTAAGTTCCCGAGATAATGAAAACAGGAGCAGAGTGTACTTCTCCCTCAAACGTCACATACAGTCTTTTACTATTTTGTAGACTTTATACATAAATAAATAAAAAGTAATAAAGTATGTTTAATATTTGAAAGCAATGGAATCCAATCCTCCTGCTTTGAAACAACTCTTGTTACCAAGTTTTAAAAGTATGACTAGAAAAATATATTACACGCAAAAAGTGAAATTAAAACACTAATTTTATCAGGTACAAACCATATCAGGAAGGCCACAACATGTAGCCGAAACGTCAGCCATTACGATCAAGACGCGACTTGTCCCGGATTGCCTAGACAAAACCAATTCTAATGTAAAATTCTTAATTTTGGCAGGATATAGAAATAATTTACTCTTTACGTTCTCGCCATATCACGTACTTACGTAGTAGAGTATTATAATGATGCAGCGGAAAGTGATGATTCTTCGTCAGAAAATATCATATTAATGGAACCTGATATCGACAAAGTGGATGAATCTTGTTCCTCTAGGTAGTAAATTATTCCTCTAAACACATGTACTAGTCAAAATACATATTTTGCGGATTTTTGATCCCGGAAAATCAATTGACAGCAAACGCCTGCCATCTGCTCGTCTATAGTCAACGCTAGCGCCTAAAACGTTCAGACGATTTTGTTATCCATTCCCTCGGATATAACAAGGGACGATTATGAAATTTGTGCTACTCCCATTTCGGCGAATCTATATTATGGAAAAATTACAAAAAAAATAACATTGCAAAAATAGAATGTGGATGACAGATTTCTAACAAAATTGTTCTAAAAAGTAGACCTTTAAATAAAGTAATGTACAGTATTTAAAAAACCGAGTTTTCGCATAATTTTTCTTGGATATAGACTATTTATAAAAATAATTCTAAAAAATCACTCCAATTTTTCAAAAATTTTTTCCTCGGGTAGAGCAAAGAATGCTTAATAATAAGGCGTAAGCAATGGAGGTATATCGTTGAACTCCCTGAATTTTCGAAAATCCGCAAAAGTTAATTAGAGAAAGTTGTTACTTTCACTATATACTAGTGGCTTGCCACAAAAATGGTTTTCCAACACCACACAAATTGGTCTTTCAAAAATAGGCACACACACTGCTCGTGAACAACAAATAAAATACTCCCGTAAAGCATAGAATAAATTCAATATTTCAGTAAAAACAGTCTTTACAAATTCTGCTATAACGTAGTATACAGTATAACACTTCTTTACGTACAAAGAAGATTAAAAAGTAGTTTCATAATGCAATACGAGAATAGCAAATACTTAATAGAAGGTGGATTCTTTCTTTGAGCCTTGCTGTGCATCGTGTAAGCAGCGAAGTATTGAATATTCAGACGGTGCAAGGTAAAATAAAGGTGGAATAACTCCATAATTTTTTTAAAATTTTTCATTCAAAAACTGAAACTGTATCATTGTTTCCGAATTTTTAACGGGTCTTGGGTTTAAAACAAAACCACAGACACCTCTGACACTGGTGGAGGGTGCGTAGTTTTGTTGTAACTTCTGCGAGAATTTGGTAACATAGATGATTCAAAAGTGTAATTTTTCTGAACAGAAAATAAATTACCAACAAATTGTCTCAATTTCAGGCATCTGTAATATTATTAATTATTGGATTGGCATAATCAAATTTCACAACTGCGTAAGACATGACATACTACCAAGTCTCGATAGAACAGCTCTTGTCCTGACCTCAGTAGGCGGGAATTTCTCCTTTTCATTAAATATACGGCGGGGATCCACTAAGTAAAATAATGTATGCAATAATTGCAAACATGCGAGTATACAAGGACATATGATCTCATATTGCGCTTGAAATATCTACTCACTATAGAGGAATTAACAATAATTGAGTTCTCTGAGGGACATCGGTAAATTAACTACGAGTGGGCTAGTTCATAAAATACGTTAATTACACGATATCTCTTCTAAATCCATAGTTCGCAAACATTGCGAATATTGCCCCATCACACATCAGGTCAACTATAATATTCGTAGACGAAATGAATTTCTGCTTCATTGTGTGACATTGCGCAATCGCGAATGCATTGATAGAAACAGTCAGGGTGATATTAGAGGCATTCGTTATTTATTACGCTATTCAGTTTTGAAATGTCATTGGAAAATTCCACATTCCGCCACTAGCATTCGCATGTACAATTTCAAACTTGTATAGCTCTGTCAATACAACATACCATATTTCTTACTGTGAAGCGGTTAATATAACATGATTGTGAATGCAGAAAATAGTGAAACTCAACTGAAGAATACAGAGAGCACCATTTATCGCGCAATCTACACGGCGCAGGGGCTTCGGTCTGATGCACAAATGGCGATGTTGCAGCGGCTGAAAACGCAAGTGCTTTGTTACAAGATGGCGTCAATACCAGTTCCAGTTATTTTAAATCAAGAACTTGATACAGACATTTTATTTGAGATGCCATCGTCTACCTATATGCATCTCATTACTGAGCGCATATTTTCATACGGATTGATTACCATTTTGTGTTCTGTTATTGTATTCTAATCATTATAATATCTAATGTATTATGTAATGTTTTATAGGGAATTCATTCCGTCTGTTGTATAATGTTTTCAATTAATACGCCATTCGTTTTATTCTCTTACATCTAACTATGAAGACAAGTATGTATATAAAAACATAAGAGAATTTTAAGTATGTATTGTAATTTATAACAACTATTCCCTTTCATTAATGTTAACTGAATTTATTGCAATTTATTTTTATTCCTTGTTTTATAGTATGAAATTTGAAAAAACCCGATCAAGAAGGCGTAACAGCCTTTGAAACGTTGCTACCGATGTTTTAAAGAATTGTTATCAATATGTAAAGAGAACATTGCTATTTTAATAAATTGTTTGTCTATAAATATTTTGGAACTCCATTGAATTTAATAGTTTATTTATTGAACTAAAAAAATCAACATATCTTTGTTGTAAATTGTTACCGGCACAAAAAACATCAGATTCTGTTAACACCAAACATCTTGATGTTAATGTGACTCGAAATTTAAAAAATACAGGAGAGCAATGTTATGCTTCTCTATATTACAAGAGGTGCTGAAAAATCAATTTCATTCCTTTCATCCAGACGTGCCGGCGGCTCTGCTCCAGAGTAGCTCACTGCGTTATTATGAAAGACGGGCTTCTTATACTGGAAATATTTAACTGTAATGAGACATTTAGTGGAATGAGAAATTTAAAAGAAGAGATATGATGACAAAACAATTAGCATATACGTTGTTAGATTGTTATTAAAGTATGCCCGAGTATAAACTTTCGGGACCCATATAGACTGAGAAACATCGAAGAAATCTTGAAGAGCAAAGTTTCTTGAAGAACAAATATCTTCTACACTGTTGGGGTAATATATTGTTTTGTACAAAACTCAACCCAAAAAATAATAGCACGAAAAATAATTCATTACACAATTTTACTTCACAAAAGAATGAACTCTCTGTTAATAACTAATGTACCTAATAAAAAGTTAACTCATACTTCGAATAAATAATTCACCCAAATATCGAATAATATTCTATGATTTTACTAGCTAAAAAA
>JAHLJT010008446.1:117988650-118033896 GCA_031308135.1 Acheta domesticus | reverse complement strand
GTTCGAGCTACTATCTCGGCTCGAGCCGAGAAACTATCTCGGCTCGAGCGTACGAGATCGCTCTATCTCGATCGGCTCGCAGTAATGAAGTGACAAGCGCTTACATGGTGTGTCTGATGAAGCAGTTCATAGCTCGCGGTGTTCGCCAACTCTTAGAGATGAGTTACCATGTCTTCCCGTTCCCTGTTGCCTTCTGGACCATCTAGATTATATAATTATTACATTAATAATACGCTCATTGTAGCAACAAAAGTGAACTTTCTTTTACAACACCTCGCAAAATCATAAGGATTTTACGTCTCTACATGAAATGAAACATAAGACAAAATACAATTATTAAGAACACATAAATTTTGGGGAAAGTCTCAAATAACAGCAAATGAAATAAGCACTGTAGGTTTATTTTTCCGGGAAAGTGTTCATTATTATGGAAAATTATATCAAATAAAATGAATAACATTTGAAGAAGAATTTCAGGAGAAACGAAAAAAAGAACGAAGGAAGATATCTGGAATATAATGGAATTACGATGAATATGTATACATCAGAAATCGTATTTTCAATAAATTCTTCATTCCTTGAGGTTTGATTAACTTTTACATCGTTTTCTTGGGATACGTTGTTCTTCCATTTCGAATTCAAATTTACATAACGAACTTTGCCATTCGTTTCCATTCAATCCGTTCATTCGACTTAACATGCATGAATTGCACCTCAAGTGTAATCAACTTCTACTGATAGAATAAAAAAATGATTCTACATGCTTGTTTTTATCACAGTTAAAAAGATACGTCGTTGAATTATATTTTTGTACATTTTGAACATTTGAACATTTGCAGGTATTGAATTGATATGAACGAGACAACGGTTTTGTTATTCTAGTTGATTTCACATACTATACTAATGCCACTTCCTTATTTTGTTTTCACTCACGAAACATTTTAAAATGACTGAACGCAAAACATTTACATATGGATGTTTGTGTCATGAATATTAATCATTTCTACATGTTGTTGAAGGTTTTCAGGAGAATTCATTCATCTTATTTTTTATTTGCTTGTTTTGTAAACGTTTCTCCGCTTCTCAGAATGACAAACAGTAGGTCTATTCTATTCAGCATTCCGTGAATAGTAAATCCAATGCAGTAGAGGAAAATGAATACAAAAAACATGATTTTTTCTTCTAAAGATACTGTTGAGAAGAAGGAAACAACATTAAAAAGATATCTGAACGTGAATCCTTCAGCTGGTGTAAAGGATAATCTTTTATCGATGTCAGGACGAACGCGAAACACATTATATTGTATTATTGAATGCGAGTGAAATGTGAGAATGATATAAGAGGAAACCCCAGTACGTGTTGGTTAAAGAAGAGGGGACGTTTGAGTGAAAACTTTAGAACGGTGGCGGAACAGCGAAAGTTTCCTTCACGATGAGATTAAAAAGTAAGACGTGAGTTTGATGTTTAAGAAATCAGTTTGACTGAAAAACAATGCAAACTTCTCTTGTCGAAAAAAAGAACACGTAGCGTCGTGAACATAAAGAGCACCCAAGAGACCGTAAGAGCCGTCTATTCAAACAAAATGTGCAGCTTCTATAAAATCCTTGTTCCTGTTTTCAGCATAATCAATTTTAATTCGGATAAAACGTTTAGTAAAAAGTTTCCAGAATGTTTTTAATAAGTGTTTCATTACTTTAAACATTTTTATATATACGCTGATATTAAAAAGATGTTCGGATTTAAAGAATTACTGTTTAATCGGAAACGGAATATCCATGAGAGAAATAGTGGTAACAAAAAGATTGTGCACTTTCTTTAGTTGCGAATGCAATACAAATATTAGTTGAACACAATGCAAGAATGAGTTGTTAGCAAATATAAATGCATGCAACAGACAATTATTTATCTTTCATCAAACGAGTTGGACAGTTTTATATATTATGTATTTTCGCTAATGTAATGCTATTGCTAAAAGGGAAAACAATGCAAGAGCATAAATTATTCCAATATAATTTTCCATCACACATTGGAAATTCGTTAATATTTTAGTCTTGACGAAAATCGATACTCTCGGCTCGGTGAGACATAAAATCGAATTTGCCCGGAGGAAACAAGAAAATCAGACGGCAGACGAAACGGGAGCATTTGTGTCTTTTATCTTTACATCTCCTCACTATTTGTCATGAAATAAGTCACAAAATTGATTTTCAGTTTCCCATGGTTATTTTCAAGCAAAATTACAAATAATTCTTGGTTTCCTAACGTGTGCTCTCATTTACTTTCCTATCTTTCATCGAAAAACTTAGCAGTAACGTTTGCATTCAAATCGTAATATAAAGTTCAATGATTGAAAAGCATAATTAAAATTTGAATAACAAATATTGACCAGACTATAGAGGAAAACAAAACCATTTATGGTAAGAAATATACAAATTGCAACCTTATACGAAGGCTTGAAAATACTAACCACAAACCGCTAACAACTACCAATCAAAAACTTTCCACAATATGTAAATGAAATTTAAAAAAAAGGAAGGTCATATTGTTTCGAAAATGTAAGGAGAAAAGACACTACACTAAATAAAGGGCTCTACGGTACAAGCTTATAAGCAAATTTAACCTTAGCAATACCAAGGAATGAAAGGTCCCAGACATTGTCAAGGAGGTGGGAGCAGCCTCCAGACCCCAACGCTCAATTTTTTATTTTATTGATGTTTTTGACGATTCTGATAAATTGACATATCTAATAAGATTCACGTGAATTTTATTAAACAATAAAAACATTACTTAACGACTGGCAATAAAAATGAAAAAATATATTTGACTTCCATCAATATTTGTATTTATTGGCACAACTTATATTTATCTAAAAAAAGGTCTTAACATTTAACAAAAAAAGGTCGTAAACAAATATTTTTAAAATGAATTCCAAAATGTCTTCGAGTGAAGAGTATGTATTTATTTATCAACAACCGAAACGCTCTAATAACTCAAATTATAACAATCACTTGCGATAAATTGCATCATAATTTGAACGAAGAGTGCATAAAAATAAAGATGTAAATGATTTTCAGCATTCCAAAAAATTGAAACCTATATCATAATATACATAGAAATAATCATGAAATGCTCTTAGTTAACGTTTCTTTTGTTTTCAACGCCGTTATTACCCTAACTAATGTATTAGACCAGTGGTTGCCAACTCAATGCTCTGTGACGTCACGTCCACCAGGTATCTCCCACCAGAGTGGCACCGCCTCCGCCCAGACAAAGCTCCCAAATGGTATCCCGCCGTATATGGTAGTGTAGTGAATGTGAGTGTGTTTGTAAATAAGGGATGAGGAAAGAACAAGGACGAGGAAGGAAAGATTACGCACGGTCCTTTTCTGTTTGTTAGGGTACTGTTCAGGCATTCGCCTGGTATTGATCGGAGAAACCACGGAAAACTGCCGATCTGAGCACTCGGTCTCAAGAAGTCTTCTCCAGACAGCGGCTGAATTCATCTTAGCTAACAAGCTGGGGGTGGAAAATGCTGCCACCGTTTGGACTCGAATCCCAGGACCTCCCGGTCGGAGACACTGGTGTGACGTTAGTTGATGCTCTGAGCCAGATTTGCCGGTACCTTCGCGGGAGAAACCAAGATCAATGTATTCGCAAAGATGAAAGATGGGAAAATGAAAAAATCAATACGGCCATCTTGAGTGGATGAGAGTCTTTCTTGGAGTTTTCAGGTGCCGCGGCAGTAATCTATGGAGTGAAGGATTATGTCGGCGCGTCTTCTGGGAGGCCATTAACATCACTCCTCGTTGCGTGGTATTGATGGACGCTCCTCCAATGACAGGTGCTATGAAATTATATTACCTATTTATTGATTCGAGTGCTTTTGAGTGAATCTTTTTAGGGCGGCTTCACCTCGTTTTAACGATCGATAGGATGGCTTCATCACCGATTCCGGAACCAGCAAAGCACTACGTTCCGGGAACGTGCCACAATCGGGACTCCAATTTTAGGATCTCCCGGTCAGAGGCACTGCAGTGACATCAGTTAATCCCTTAACCACATTAGCCGGTTCTTCTGTTCGATGTCTCTGCGGCGTGCTTGGACCGGAGGATAAAGACAGTAAGATCTGTATAGTCGCACGACACAAGCGACTTAATCTTTTTCTACTTTTATTAACATTTTCATTTTCGCTTGTTTTCTTTTACCTTACAATGATGGTCCATAAGTTTTGAAAGAAGACATTTATTCATACTTTTATGAAAATTTATGCATGTTTCCACTGAGTACGTTTTGCGTCTAAATGACACTACGTTCATTTGAAATTCCTTAAAACACATTGAACTACAAAAGGTGAGGTGCCATGTTCAATAAATGACCCCATTAGATACCATTTTTCAGAAGCATATAACTAACATTAATTCTGTTTTTAGCCAATATTACAACCCTGCATTTTCTGCAGACAGATGCAACTTTAAGCAGCTGCGGAATATCGAATAAATATCTGCTTTGAAAATAGAGTCAGAGTGTTTTTACCTTTCTGAAGGTAGATTGTATTATATTTATGAGGTCGGACGAAACATTGAGATTTAAAATGGCCTCCCAAGTCACTAAAGCGATACCTAGTGGCATAAGCTGCATGGTGACAAAGTGCGGAAATGGAGGTAACTGCCCTGAAAAATTGTCGTCCAATAATGAGGACGAGAAGAGAAAAAGACGACAGAGGGGAGAGGAGATCTTCCGCTTGATTCCCAGGCCAAATATACGCCGACAATTGTTACCACCAAGGGCTGCTAAATATAATTATTACACAAAAGTTCCCTTTTTATGACATACGAAACATACATCTATTTGTTTTGAATGAAACATTCAAACAAGACGCATGGTCAAATTTCATTACTTCTTCCGTATGTGTCCTTTAAATTGTTTACTGTTTTTAATTCTTAGTTTAGTCTGACTTTAAGCTCATTTGAAAACAAGGCCCCAATACTCTTGAATGTAACCTTGCTTCCACAGCTACTGTTTGGCCCGTGGTGTGCAGGAGGCGAATGAAATCCACTTTCCACAACAAGGACCCTTCAGCACCTGCTTGCGCGATGCAGCTCGAGGGAGAACACAGCCTCCCGAAAGCCGCCATGCTAGACGACCTATTAGCACCAGTATTGACGTATTCGACGTAGGCCACTGACCTCTATTGTTCCCGTACCAATATCACTGCGGCTAGCTGTGTCACGTACTGTTCACAAGGGCCCATTCAATTTAAACACAAACGATTTCAGCCACACGCTTGGATATGTCAATTACCACATTTTCCTCCTCCTGTGACAACTGATTTTATTGACTCTTCAACGAATTGGCCACTGAATATTGCAAATTCGCAATTTTGAATTGAATTGCTAGATATGTGAATAATAATCCTTGACATACAATAGAAAACAAAACATACAACTAGAGTGGGGAATGTAAAATTGTACAAATACAGTGCACAGCAAAAATGTTTAATTAAACTGAATGTAGAATTCCTAGAGCTATTCCATATTGTTCTATTTTCAGGAATATCGAGAATAAATTTGAAATCCACGTTCGTGATGACGCATTTATCAAAGAATTAGAGTTTTTCATGAAAAGTGTAAATTATTTTTAATTAAAGTAGATTTCGTAATTTCTGAAAATACTTTTGTGTTTTAAAATACCTGCGGAAATGACGTCAGTAATGTTTTGTGGGCCACATTTTTCTATTTAGATTACGACTGATTACACGAGTGTTCGTTTCAAGTACAGAGGACTACAGTGCTTTCCTGACAAGTACACCTTTCACAATTAATCATTGTAAGATTTTTCACAATTTTTTTGACATTAAGCATGCAAGTACGCCGAACGTTGGATTTTCAATGCATCCAAGTGCCACGTGAGATCACGTCGGGTTTCATATATTTAACATTGTTAAGACGAATACAAACTTTTGCGTTCCATATTGTTCCGTTTCACAACTCAAAGAGTCTATGCACAAAAAACAAACTAAAAGTAGTAAACTTCATTAATCTGACATAAAATCCATTTGACATACTACCTAACACTGTAATTCAACTCAGCATGGGAATTAATATTGGTATAAAAATATAAATTATACTGGCTAAGTGAAGTGAATGTAATATAGCAGGAGTGAATGCGGGTGCGAGTGACCTTTGCACAGCCACAGTACGTGACGACCCTCTGCGATTGGAGAAGCAATGCAGTCGATGTAAAAGCTCTCATCACCATACGTTCCGGTTTCTGGCGCCAGATTGGTAGCTTTCGAACGGAATGGCTCCCGAAATGTCATCGCCACACGAGGCTAACGCCGAAAATGAGACCTCAAAATGCGATTCAAAGCAAAGCCGGGAACAATAATCACGAAATCAACCGATAGGCACTAGCAAGAACAAAGGAAACGAGCGACACTATAACACCATTGACTTTCTCGTAGTTCAGAGCCCAGTAGAACTTCAATGAATCGTCTGTCACAGGACCAGAAGGATAATCGAAATGACGATTAAGTGAAACAAGTAAATTTATTGCAGAAAAAAACTTTTTTCTTTTCCATTATATTATATTTAAAAATATACATACTTTAAAAACGTACATACCACAATCGAATCTACTACTATAAAACTTTTTTTAAAATTACTATTGTTTCAAAAAGTTAATTCTTTGTTACCAACCGGGACAAGGTATAATGATTGACTATTTGATTGGTGTTTCAGGCATATCAACTGCTACGGTAATTTGTCCCGTTAGTTGAGTGGATGTTTTATCGCGGGAAGTGGAGGTGATTCTTTCCCCGCTGCATAGTGAGATCCTGCGACGACCTACACGTCGGGTTGCTGGGGACTCACTCATAAGGTATCTCCTCCCTATAATCTTAAGGAATTTTCTCATTTACTGGAATGGTTTAGTCTTGTTTCCTGTAATATTTACTATCTTTGTGTTCGATCAAACAAGTACATTTTCATAGTTTTACACTGGTCACCTCTTAATTTAATTGAAATGAGACTTGAATAATGTCCTAGAGGAGCATAATTGCTTTTCAAGTGGAAGTTTTCGGGAAGCAACTTGGAGACTTTTTGAGAAAATGTAGTTTTGGTGTTTATAAAAACGAGTCATTTTCAGCTCATTTACTCTCGAATACGCTCGAGAATTCTAAACATGAGTTGAATTACCAGTTAATGACAATATCAGAAATCTCAATAACAAAACACCAATAAGAATTCTAATGGATAAAATACGCAAATATTATACTTACATGACAAACCGCGTGCGGTACGTTGCAGGGTTCGATTTACTAATGAATAACGATCGATCGGCAGTGTCTAAAATCGTGATTTGAGTGTCATCCGGTTGAAAATAAAATGAAGAATAACTATGAGCTCAATAGTGCGACACCAATTATTGACACGAAAACAACAAAAATGTAAGAATGCGGCACTGAGTGTCGCTACGTGCCCGGAGTGTTAACATGGCTGATACATCCAAAGCTAAGTAAAAAAAATATCGTCATAATATTGCGAATATTTAGCGTCTCTAGGCTTAGAAAAATATATTTGTCCATCTTTGGCAAAATTGCCAGAAATTCATGAATTGATAAAGATTTAGTTGCCTTCCAAATAAGCGAAAGGAAAATGTTTTGTTGCATTGCATCGACCATACATTCTACTTTAAGTATTTAATGAGAAATTTGGCCCGTTTTTGCCTCTTTCGAAAAAAAAATTTTTTTTTAAGTTCGTGCGATCTTCTTTTCCAGTATCTCAGAAAGCGACGTTAGACATATTTAGAAAGAACTTAGTCTTATGAGGGAAACAGGGTACAAGAATATTCAAAAATAGTTTTTTCTTGAATGAACGTATTAGAGTATTAATTAATTGTTATGAATCCTCTGAGAATGAACATAATCATTTAATTTCTCAATTTGTGTCCCAATATAAGCAGAAAGGTCCGAATCACACAGAATATGCGATAGATTTATTAATATAAATGAAAGATGGCTTCGGGCATCATTGTACTTTCCTATGTGTAAAGACAGTGTCAGTGAAGCATAGATCTCTAGTTCCAGTAACTTTCTGTCATCTATCGTCCGTCTCGTTAGCAGTTGCTAACAAGAAATCACGAAGACAAAGAACGATTGTCTGGCAAAACCCACGCCCATCCTCTACTACATATTGCAGACCAATCAGAATGCAGTTGGCACTCAGATAACTGCTCTACAACCCACTATGATCATATAAGAATATTCTTTTAAGACACTGTTTGATATTTGCTATGATTGACGGGAAGATACGAAATGCCCTTACAGACACGAAATTCACACAAAAATGCTATTTCTGTGGAGCGACTTCTAAACAATTTAATGATATCGAAAAGTTCTAAATATGGAAGTTCACTCCCCATATTTAGAATTTGGTATTTCAGTACTGCACACTTGGATTCGATGCTTTGAGTGCCTGCTGCATAAAGCTTACAAAATTTTACTTAAATCATGGCAGGCACGAGGAAATCCAAGACGATAGTGTATGAAAACAAGAACAAATACAGAAAGAATTCCAAGAAAAATGGGTTTATTAGTGGACAGACCAAAGCCTAAATTTGGCAATTCTAATAATGGTTAATACCAGAAGATGATTTTTTGGGAATCCTGAGATATCGGGATGTGTAACAGGTCATGATCGGGATCTAATAGAACGATTTCGCATAGGGCTCATCGCCATTTCTAGTGGTGGGTTTCGTATTCAGAAAAGTTTCAAACATTTTGTGTTAATACAGCCAGGTTATTTCTGGAAAAATACCCTTAGTACTGTATGACGCCAACATTACACAAACTTCTAATTCATGGTCCAGCAGTGATGGTGAAATCTTTATTACCTATTGGTCAGTTATCCGAAGAAGCACATAATGACGTTAATAAATTTAGAGAAGATTTTTCTCGTAAGTGTGCCATAGGCAAAACCAAAGAAGACTATTTTTACCGACTTCTGGTGCCATCTGACCGTGTCATCACAAGTTACAGACCACTTCCTGCAAAGAAAATTGAAGAACTTGCGATAGAAATTTTAAATATGATGTTGCCTGAACAAGCACAATGCGAAACAGAAGATTATGATACTGACGAGTCTTCAGATTCATTATGTTGATAAGAACTAGGTCATACAATGACAATACACACAGATAAGACAATCATTAAGTATTACCTTTACCTCAATAACAGAGTTTGTATCAGCAAGTTTTGAAACAACGTTTCTACAGGGTGGCCCATTTAAATTGACAAATCAAAATAACCCGAAAAAATATGCAACGTACAAAATAATGTCAAAGGCAAAAATGTAATATATCCTAGGGGCACACCTGTCGGACCTAAAATAAAACTTCCTCGCTCGCACCTTGAGGGTGAAGGGGGAGCCAACTTTGAAATTTTAAATGGGAACCCCCACTTTTATTGCAGATTTGGATTCCACACTAAAAAATACAGTTTGGTCTAAAACATTTTTTGACGTGTATAACGCACTGTAATTTGAAATTAACATATATTGTTATATTTTGCTTTATTTACGTTTTTATCATCTTTTATTATCATCTCAGTCCATTACTGTTCTTCTGTTCCCTTAAATTATTTATTCTCAACATTGGAGGCCTCCTGGCCCACTGTGCGTCGGAGGGAGTGGGGAGGAGCAGCGCGAGCACGCACGCGGAGCGGAGGACAGATAACGCCCGGAGCCCCGATTGCGCCGCGCCAGGGCGGATATCGTGCACGTAGCCGTGGGAAATGTCGATCCGTCAGCACGGAGCATGCGATTGCAAGTGTGATTGTGCGGGAGATTATATGGATGAATAAGTCTTCCAACAGAATACAAAAAGTGAAATGAAAATATACATTCGTACATAAATGAAAAGAATAAATGGATGGATGGATGGATACATCTCAAACATTACAACACAACCGCAAAAATATTGGTACTTCTAATGTTTAACTGTATAATTTGAAGTATAAAAACATTTGTTACATAGTAAAACGTTCACATCGTAGAAGACACACAGTGTGCGTAACGTTATATTTCCGTCATAATCGTGAATCGTGACAGGATAATGACACCTGAGTTAAAAATATTGGTTCCTAATGTTAAGACATTGCTTCGACATTCATCTGAAAATAATCAGCAGAAATTGCGGGTAGAAATGGTTACAGCAGTACAACTAGAACTCTTATCCGCAGTGTGGCAGCGTGTGGATCATCGATTGAGCTCTTCCTATGCCCGAAATTTATGATTTCCTGGTCATTAGAGCAGCAATTGCAATTGTCGCAACAACATGCACGAACTGATATATGTAAGTGCATTTCAAGTTCGTTGGTTTAAATCGAGCTTTTCGTTCGTAACTGAATGGGCCGTCGCAACGCTGCAGCATAAACGTTACGTCCCTCCTGCGAACACTCTCTTGATCAGAGTACTGGCTATGAGAAAATGAAAAGACAACATCCAGATAAAGTTCGTAATCGCGTGCAGAATCATAGGCGAAGAGAAACATGCGGACGAGAAGCCAAGAGCCTGGTGAAGAAAAAGGAGGTTGATTAGCAAAATGAAAACGCAGAGGAGAAGGAGGAAGGAGGGAGAAGGGAAGAGGGAGGGGGTGGTATTATACAAGTATTTATAAGATATATAAGGACTTATATACGAAATTTTTCTTTTCAGATATTTTTTCTCTTTTCAAATATATTCGTTCGTCGTATTTGAAACTTTGATATTTAAATTTATTTTCAAACTTACCAGCTTATGACGGCATTGCATCCCACTTAAGTATTTAGAAGTTACATCGACGCATTTTCTTTACATTATTTTCTAATTAATTGTACTTGTATATTATTGTGCGATATTTTGTCGTGAATCTCATTTACTCCTTCACTATTGCTTTTCGTGTATCTACTGATTGAAAGAAACTTACATATAACTCGAATTTATATCAACAAATGTAAGGAATCCACATACCTTCATATACAAATTCCGTGTAAGGATGCGTTCGAATCGTTACTGGATCTGAAGTTATGATTATTCAGTAGGATTTAATAACGAATTAGTACGTGGCAGATCTGTGTTTAGCATGGTAGTCCAGATTATCGAGATCGATGCATATTCGATTCGATGTTCCGTATCTCACAAACTACAATCAGTTGCAAATAGCTCTTAGCTACATCTGAAGTGGTGAAAACGCATTTATTGAAATGCGAGGACATATTTATTGAATTTGATAAATCACGAAAACGAGTCGCAAAGCTGCTGCTCAGTGAAATATTTGTTCAGAGATCTAAGTGATTATTTTGGTACTCTCTATTAATTTCGTCACTCCACCAATTAAATACTATCCTAATGAATCGACTGTATTTATATAGATATAATTTAAGAAGTATACAATTCATACCTATGTAAGATATTAAATAATTATATTCTTTTAATATAAATATTAAAAGAAATATACTTTAACAGTCGGTATATTGCGAATTTAGAAGAAAGTGAAAAGGTGTGTGTGGGGGTTCGTTTGCATGGCCTTATTTTGAATTTCTCTATCAATGAATTTATATTAATATTTTCATATGCTTTCCGACATGATTCGTGTCAATTCTTATAATATTACATTCAACGACGAAATCGAAACAAACTAAATCACTCGTAAAAACTATCCCTTACCTTGCTTACTGAGCTGACACGTTCTGTGTATTTTCAGCTGGCGTACGGTCAATCTGGCGGGAGGAAGAACACGTTTTGCAAAACATTTCAGTATTCAGCGATAATGATCTCTTTTCGAACCCGTCAACGAAAGCATCCACTAGCCTGAACAAAGCAGACAAGTAGATTTTTAAATATGTCAGGTCATCAAAGAGTGGACATGGGGAAAGAATAAGTACCACGAGTGTTTTAGAGAAAAATGAGAGAAACTTTCCAGTGCCATTTCTGATTACAAAATTTATGTATGTATTTATTTGTTTATTTATTTGTATAAACATGTAAATCTGGAGGGTCATGAATAATTAATGCTACTAATAAGATGAAAGCATGTTTTACAATTTTACAAAAATTGCCATGTTCTTGTTTTCTGCACTGAGGGCATGCTCAGAAATTACAAGAGTGAATCTCATTTAAATCTCTGAGTTTGGATTGATTCATTATAGAATTCTCATTTTTTGAAGTTTTTCATATCACTAATTGGTTGTTACCAACAAACTATCAAGTTTCGTTTGCCATACTCAACCGCTTACTGAGACTGTACTTATTTGCAAGTTTGTTATTCGTAGAATTTGTTGTGCTAGAACACCAAAGCCAAAGAAATCGTCTTTTACTAATGTAATAATGTTGAAATGTTTATTTAACCGAGCACTTGTAGAACATCTTTAATCTATTGAGGTTCAATGACAAGACATTGTTTCCTTTCTTCAGTTATTCTGAAATCTCTGTCACAAGGCAAATAGCTGTGTCCTGTGGTCAGAAATTTAGGTTCAATGTCAGTCGCGGCTCGTGGTTTTATAAATGGGGAAGGCTGCAAACGCATTGCATTACATTACAGTGCATTGCATTACCTGCATTGTATTTCTATTAATAATAAGCTTGATACAGACGATTGAGAACGACGCGAAATACCGTGAGATATTCCATCCTGGGGCCAGTTTCACAACGGTTACAAGTTACTAGTACTAGTAATCACAAGCACTCGTAAGTTCTGTTTCACAAAGATTTTGACGGGCCCCAGAAGACAAGACCTCATGCGTCAAGAAAGAAAAACCCAAGTACAGCGCTCCTACCGCATACTGGGAAAACTAGTTGAAGCGCAATGCTACTCGCGGAGCTGCACAGTAATGCTATCTGGTGAGCCCGCCGTTCTTCAGACCCTAGGCTCCACCGAAGGCTGTCTCGCCGCAGCCTTCGTCCGCTGGAAAGCGTTTGCAGTGAATGCATGACGTCACGCCTCCTCGTTTATACAGGCCTTATGGGAGAATAAAGTGGGAGCCTAACGCTTCTCTCTTCCCTGTCAACAGCCTTAAATGCGTTACGGACGACCGTTAACGAACCGACAAAGAAAAAAATTGATATGATTGTAACATAATACAACTCAGAATTCCATTATTAATTAATAAATACATTTGCAAACATATTTTTAAATTTCTTTTGGACGGCGATTTCTCTAGGAGAGGCTCCGCCTTACAACCTTTAATGACGAGCCGCGCCTATTCAATGTATTCTTAAGTGTACAAGTATTGTTTTGGTTGCGGCCTGCACAGTGATAGATCCATATCATGAAATCTCATTTAGAGGTTATGTGGCTGTTCATCACTTTATGCTTTAGGCTGTATCACGAGAGAATATTTCATTGCTATCTCTGAAAGATATTCGTGAAGATTATCGTGAACGGAACCACACCAGATGGCTTATGAACTTGTACCTTTCTCCAAGCAGCAGTTGATGGAGTTCTACTTTGCACCATGTAGCGACAGTTTTCCGACCTACAGCGTTTATAACGGATACTTACATCCTTTACCATCGCATAGACGCACATCCTTTTCTTCCTCAAATATAAAATTTAATTTTGTGGCACTTATACCATTCCCCGTGTCTGACCTTCTATATTTTTGAAAATATTATCCAAATTTCACTAATTTTATCTCATTTTGAGAATGACAGAATTCTCATAACAGTGGATTGGATTGATTTCGTAGAATATTTTTAGAAATAAAAGGTAAATTTAACATAAATCATGAAAACGCAATTGTAATAACTTTTAAACAGTAAATTAATCAGCATATATTTCATGTGAAGGAAGACATTCCAATAATTCATTCAAAATAATTATGCTGAAAAAACATGCAGACTCTGATAGTAATTTTAGGTAGTTTGGTGCAATTGGTTTCCCCGCTCCAAATTTTCGTTGAAAATTCTGAGAAAACTCTTCTTCGTTAATACTTCCGGGCGCGCAAGTCAACCTTTTTGCAAGAACTCTCTTTAGACCCAATAAAACAATGGATAGGTACACTCTCAACCCAATTCTACACGAACCTACCATCCTGCCCCACAACGAAAATTTAAGTTAAATTCCACTGCATATCCGTATCCAGGAATTAAAAGTCGGCATTCAAAAGACATACTTCAACATCGGTAAAATAACAGAAAAGAAATTAGTTAATAACAACAACTTAGAAATAAATTCGAGTAGTTAGAAGACCCTTCCTGGACACTCCTCTGTAATTAGTTAATGTTTAATTGTAAGTTAAAAAATATGTAAAAAATGATGTATGTTATAAACTTTGTATGGAAAAATATGTATGATTCAAAACCTTGAAAGGCCTAACACACAGAAAAAAGTATTAATAAATTAAAAATGATAAGAAAAAAATAACCGTTTTGCGATGCACGAACAAACGGGCAGCTATTGTGCAGCGTTGGGTGATAGAGGGCAGATGGCCGCCCTAGTAAAGCCGGTGAGGCGGCGCGGCACCATTTTCCTGCTTCGGCACGTGCGGGTTCGACCCCTAAACTAGGAACATTGCCTCTGTCCCTGCAGTGACTTTGACCGGGAGGTGCTGGGTTTCGAGCCCCGACGGCGGCAGGATTTTCGACTGCCTTGTTAGCTAGTTTTATTATTCATTATTACTAACTAGGGTTATTAATTATTTATTATCACGAAATTAAAAGTGTGAGCACAAATGGAGCTAAATCAATTAAAGAAAAGTAGAAACTGTCAAACAACTATCAATTACATTTGAAGTTGTAACGTCAACAAAACGGATGAGACTATGTTATTGTCCATCTCTAATTGAGATGATCCAAATTTTGGTGGTTTTGCTGCTGGCGACGACGGTTAAAGAGGCGAAGATCGATATAAAAGGAAGGGTTCCTGGAAGGCCCCGGGCGCGGATGGCAGAGGCGAACGGGCAGGGCTGCGAGCGCTCACGTCCAAGCTGTTAAGAAGTAGGCGGGCAGCTGCAGCGATCCGCCGATCTGCCGCGATGCCGCTGCTGCTGCTGCTGCTGCCGCCGCCGCCGCCGCCGCCGCCGCCGCCGCCCCCGCCGCCGCCGCAAGCACCGCGGCAGCCCTCGCCTCTGTCGCGTGTTCAGCGCCACATGCCAGAAATCGTGCCCTTAACTGGCCGCCAGCCAAGACTGCGCAGGGTTATCTCCTAAATTACACGAATTACAGACCGACACGGCGCTTGTGGAACACGAGCAATTGTCAGATTAGGGGCAACTACACGTCGATTCCCACTCGATGCGTCCGCACCGGACGCTAATATTCGGCAATATAAAGAGATTCGGCACACCGGCGTCCCGCTATCGCCTCTAATCGTTCTGTCTCGTAGATGAGCCGGCAATAACCGCGGACGGAGGTGCGAACCGTCATAACTCTGGCGGACAGGACAACTCTCAAATGCAGATGATTTGACATTTCCGTGTTCTCAGTACGGCTTCTCTCAGCGATGCAAACAAAAGGGGCTTTGAAAGTCAGTTTGTACCACACAACATGGAGGAACTATGGTGTTCCACAATTAGTTCGGTTATATTTCCTGGAACGCGAGTACTTAGTCTTCATCACGCATTTGAATTTTGGCACAAAGTGAATCTCTGAATGGCTCACGAGTTTAATATCGGAGTGAACCAACTTTCTAGCACTAATAAAGCTAGTTCTCAGAAGTCAAATAGCGTGTTCACATGGAACGGAGGAGCAGATAACGTGCATACCAAGAAAGCAGTGAGTCATAAAAAGTTAATAGTAGAGGAAACGAGATATTAGCATTGTTGGCTAAGTCTCGAAAGTAATTATGGAGACGTTGCTATTTATTTTAGAAAAATTAAAATTCTCTAGTTATCATCACTGCAAAATTAACTTTTCACCCTCTCTGTATTTAGTTGAGGTTTTTTCAAGAAACATAAAGCAGACGAACAGAAGAATTACGTCCATCGCCATTTTCTAAGAGCAATAATTTGACTCTCTGAGAAAATTGTAATGTAGAATGCACAAATTATAAATAATTATTAATTATAATATTAATTAACAAATTTTATACATACATATTTTAGAATATTACACAATACAACACAGTCTTTAACTTAAATAACCTCCGGATGCAGCAAATATGGAAAACAAAAAGCATATGGAAAAGTTTTAGAATAGTTCTCTTGAAAATTCACTAAGAAAGAATTGTGGCAAACTGTTTTCATCTTTAGTGCAATACGGTATAAAAAAGGAAATATTTCTTGTATTTTAAAATGAATATCTTTGTGCATGAATGGACCCTAATGAAATTTGTGAAGGTCTCTCAGAGGTAACCTTCAGTAAGAACGTAATGAAAACATGCGTCTCTAAGTAATTATTGTGATTTAATGGAAGATTTATTCAGATAGTAACCCGCAGAAATTTATTTAGGTTTCAATTTGCATCCACTGGATCTCTACACGTTTGAAATGGTTTTCAGTAATTTTGGATTTGAGAAGAATATCACAAACATTATTCTGTGAAAGGGCAATGTTTTAAGACCTTTGGTAATAGAGATCTGTTAACTTATTTCATGAATTCAATAGCCATTACTAAAGATTGTATACTTGTAACAATTTTTTGTACAGTCTTTGCAGTTTATGGAGTTGAATAAACAAGTTTTTAGGAACATCTGAATCTTGCAAGTTGGGAAGAAACGGGCACTGCGAACGGATTTTCAACACTGGCTACATAGTTGGTTCACGCACTGTCTGGATGAGAATTCTAGAAGCCGGCTGTTCTGATTGGTATTTTTCGGTGTTTTATCGATCAATACCAGAGGAATGTCGGACCAGTGCCTTAACAGACAGACCGCACGCGTCCTTTCCTTTCCAATACTTGCTTTCTCCTCCTCCCGTACACATTTACAGTGTCTCTCTGATCGGGAGGTCCTAGAGCACTGGTATCAAGGTCTTCTATTGGTGGCAGTGGCACACGTCGTATCACCGTAGCATGCCACGAGTTCCTCTGCGTAACTAGCATCGGGAAAGGCAACTATTAGTAACCCCGCCGTTTGACATTAGGGATGGCGTTGTCTCTGGTGGGGGGTTATGAGGGGCGATTTCGTCGTGGCACTCATGCCACTGACTGCCGCTCGTGGCATCGACCTTGACAATCCTGTCCTAGAGTGCTAGTTTCGACTATGGCAGAATTTTCAGTACTATCTAGAGAGCCAGGTAGAATTCAGACACCGTGTCATCTGGAGGAGTACTCTCGCTGCCGGTTGCGATGGTAATTTTTCGTGGTTTCTCTGATCAATATCAGTCAAATGCCGAAGCAGTACACCGAGAAATAGGCCAAGGACTGTGCACGATGTTTCCTTCGTCCTTCCTGTCCTATCCTCACCTCTTACACACACACATATATTTACATGCACTAAATGCCCACTCATGTCCAATGAGGAGCTTCGAACTTGTCTCCGCTGGGTCGATGCCCCGCTGTTGGGAGATACTTGGGCGGGCAAAACCCCGCACACAGACATGCAGGACGGCAGCAGATCTCGCCATTCGGGGTGGGAGAACACCGCCAGCTCTCTTGATAAGAACAAACACTACACTTACGGGGATAATAACCGTAACAGTTCAGGTACCGGAAACACGAGATAATCAATCAGAACATATTTACACTTCCACGCACTACACATGACGAAAGCTTAGTGCTTGTCCCGGTTTGGGGGTGCTCCACTGAAGGAGCCACCTGATCGGAGAAACCTCGCAAGCTGACATGTAGGTCGGCACCGGATCTCACATTCCACCACGGGGGATCACAGCCACCTCCAGGTTTATAATACACACGAGACTAGGACTGTGGATCATAGGAGGCGCGCCCGGAAACACTAATGAATCAATCACTCTTCATTATTGTAATATAACGGGAGAAAAAGAAATAATCTTCCACAAACAAATTTATCAGTTAACCACAAACTATTTGTCAGTTACAGCGGCAGGTTTGTTTCGAGGTATTTTAACACATCTTCAGTACATCCAAGTAATATGGCCAACATGAATCATGGAGTGCTCCTTTCACGCTGCCATTTTGTGCATTTATTTATTAACTTTATAATAATAAATATGTTTGTTAATAAATTTGTTTGTGGAAGATTCTTTATTTTCCACCCGTTATATTACAATAATGGAGTTTCACAATATTTCTGCGGAAACCACCGAGTTTATTCAATCATTCTTCCCTGCGCGGCGATGGGGCAATCGAAGTGCGAGCGATTGCATCGCGGTGCGTCGCGGGGGAGGGGCCAGTGGCGCGCCCCAGGTGCTGACTCACCGCCCAGCCGCAGCTCCGTGGTGCCCTGCACCATCTCGTAGTCGTTCTTGGCGAAGCACTGGTACATGCCGCGGTCTTCGCGTGTCACGGCGCTGATGTGCAGGCGCGCGCCGCCCGGCCCGCCGATCCGCACCCTGCGCACACACGCACACGCGCCGTCAGCTCAGCGCCGCCCCGCCTCGCTCCTCCCATGTGCGAGCTGCTGCCTCAAGTTGCTTTACTCTCAATTACATTTAGTTTCATTAAATTATCATCAGAAACTGTAAGAGGTAAATATGACGAATGGGAAGAAGTATAATTAATAATTAATTATCTATAATTATTACAGATAATTGCTTACTAATTATAATTATTTGTATCAGTTATATACACAATAGTAATTAGTACTTGATAAGTATAATTGAGGATGCTGCAGAAAAATGTTACAAACTTCTCATGCAGAGACTCAAAAATGATTAATTTTTGATACTAAACATTGGGAAATTGCACATAACAAAGTTACACACATGACTTCTTCCATTAATTTTTAGGCTACTCCGTAAACACAGACGTTCGATGGAGTCAAGGCGATTGCGTGTACCTGTCACATATACGTACTTGTGTTTTTATTTCTTGCCGCGTTGGAACTTCTCTTCACGACGGAATATCTCACGGTATTTCGCGTCTTATCGGTCGTGCCGATAGGACTTGCATGATCGCCAGCACTGCTCGATACAGTCGCGATCAGGCGACTCCTAGCAGCGCGATCGAGAACGCCGCGAAATACCGTGAGATATTCTATCGTGAAGACAAGCCCCCACACGCCAAGAAATAAAAACCTAAGTATACCTTGCGTAAGGATTGCAAAAAATCAAGGGCAAATATCACAAACGTAACTCTGTTTCTCTCAGAGTTGTCAATGGCAAAAAGTGGTCATTTCCGACCCCTGTACATGCCTCAGGAGTTTGTGCCATTTATTCTGAAACAATTTTGTTTAAGTATTTGAGGACATATTATCTAAGAGCGACAATTCTAAAAAAATCGTCAATATTTTAGTTAAGTGAACAAATACATTTAGAAAAGTTTAATTTTACTAGTAAAGACTTTACCCCTTCCGGGTGCAAATAATGGTAGTATGTGATATTTTGTACGAAATCGACATTATTTGCTTATATTAAAGGAAGGGAATAGCTCTCTCCATTTTCCAAGCGGATATAAGAACAGAACATATGGCAATGATAATTCACTCGTACTTGTGGCTCCGATACCGTCGGTGCGCACGAAATATGACTCATCTGAAAAATTGCCATTTTACTGGAAAATGGTTTTAAACAGATTGGAACAGTTTATTTCGTTTCGGTGACCAATATTCATCACACATACGACATGAAATGTACATCTAATTATTGACCTATTCGTCTACGTTAATAACAAGCCCTGAAGCGGTAATCTATCCCTGTGTATCAACGAAACGTACGCTTTGTAAAAATAAAAAAAAAAATTAAATAACTGGCGGTACTCTTTTTATTTTCTTCACAAGGTCATTCCTTTTTAAAAATAATTCACTTTAACATTATTCTAGCTTGTGCAGACTTCACTGTGTTAACAGTGGTATCATATTACTTTCCCTACAAAACGTGAAAGGTCAGCTATAATTATTTACACCCAAACATATCGAAAGCAATAAAACAAAAAATGATACAAAAAACAAAGGGTACGTCCACATAACGCGTCCTTTGACATAAAATTGCATACGTTAAGTTGAAAAACGCATGTGCCACTAGACGTATATGCACTTGTCTTTTACGGGAAGAGGCGCAATATTATACGCGACTTTTCTTTTCGACAAGAGACGCATCGAGAAGCCCGAAACGTGTACGCTACGAGCGCTATCACAAGTATATAGACACATAATGTTATCCAATTCAAATTTTGTTTTCAATTTCTGTCTGTGAATTAGAAATTTATTTAAATACATTTTGTAACAATTTTGTATCTGTTTAACCTCTGATATCTTTTATAGGTTGCTTTAAAAGATGCTTATTTTTGACTAACTACATACCACTCATAAAGTATCCTACTTTTACTTTTGCAGATTGTATTTTTTTTAACTAATTTGTAAACATGTGACATGTGGTTAGG
Source organism: Acheta domesticus (assembly GCA_031308135.1). NCBI lineage: Eukaryota > Metazoa > Arthropoda > Insecta > Orthoptera > Gryllidae > Acheta > Acheta domesticus. The sequence goes on along the minus strand of JAHLJT010008446.1, from coordinate 118,013,464 downwards.
CGGAAGAGCGAGCCTGATGGGCCCAGCCTCGCCATATCAATAAAGGAATTATTATTATAACACTGAACGAAACAAAAAGAGGCATCATGTAGACGGAACCTCACACAAATTAAGACGATTATTCAAATTTAAATGCAAAGAAATTAACAAATGAGAAATTAATTTGTGTGTATTAAAATAAATTTTTCTCTTCTGACGATTGATAATGTATCTTTTAATGTGCTTTTTGAATTCGTTGAAGTTTAATTACCTTACATCAGATCTAAGTATAATCGTGGATTTAAATACAATGCCACGATTTTAGATTTTAGTATGTTTTTACTAAATATGAGACAATAGATGTTTTAGCAATTCGCGGCAAGAAGATTTGCATATAGTCAATCACACTAACATTCTTATCGATGTTTTTATTAACATCATTATTAACATCAGCTTCTTATTAACCGGGAATTATAATGCCTGAAAATCGATATTTTGTCGTCAGAATGTTAATATTAAGAACCGTAAATTTGTTTCAATTAAATTAGCAATCGATCATATATGTATATAAGAAAAAATGTAGAACGTAATATAATACTATTCATTTTTAATAGTTTCTTATTTTTTAAAGGATAATCCAAACACTTCTAAAGCAATTCTGTTTTTGGGGGTTTCTTACTGTTTTCGAACAGAATAGTCTGATTTACTGTATTGCAAGTTTTGTGTATCTAATATTTTCCCAAATATTTCTTTCCTGAATCCAACTGTGTTAAAATTTTTGTAGTAGTGTTCATTATAGCTTCACAATTTGACACACAATTTCCAAAGCCATATTATTTTTGAATCAATAAAATATTTTTTTCCCAAAAAGATAATTGTTTTCAAATATTGTTCTAACAATTTGGATGAGGATGGAAAAACTGATATTGGTCTCTCAGTATATACATTAAGGCTGAAGTCCAAACTAAGGCTAATTTGCAAATTAGCGAGCTTATTTACACATTAGCAAGACAGTTTCAATAAAGCTGTATGTATGATGATAAACGGATCATTTCTGGCGTATACAGCTAATACGGGAATTAGCCAAGGTCACTGGCTAAAATAAGGCGATCGTCTGATTCTGATGCATCTTGTGCATTCGCGAGAAGCATTTTGACATAAAAATGCTCTGGAAATGACATGCATGAAACGGCGTGGTTTCAGTTAGATTACGTTGGTTGGTATAGAGTAAATAGAAATTTACGACTTACCGAACACAAAACTACACTTCTCTCACTAGTCTTAGAAACTTCCCAGTAGCTATCTAATTCATCCTTGCCACATGTCTGCGATCCTGCAACATCGCAACTTACTTCACCCACCTAAGCCAGTTCGTGTTGGCTACTGTGCATATCATCGGGCTTCAGTCCGAAATATACTTTCAAGCTGTTCCTAGTTCAACATTACCAACCTATTTTATGTAATGTGCTAATGAAACGGTTATATCGCGAATTACCCGTATTTGGTCATCAGCCGTAACATGTACATTACTTTATTACCAGATTGCATTCTGGAATGACAGAAGCATGTTAGAACTCTTGAGGAAATATACCTTTAGCTAAACAGAAGTTAAATGTGTGAGCGGCCAACAGTAATACAATTAACGCAAAACTCAGAATTATTTTTATCATGCACCAACTTTTTGAAATGGAAAGTGGAATGCGCAGACGATAGTGCTTTTGTATGCTCAAGAAACGATCTTCATTGTTAGTTGTAAATGTAATATTCGAATCTACGACCCTCTGACTTAAAATGATACAGTGTTTCTGCCTTAAGAGTTTACTTTAACTGGAAATAAATGTTATAGCTGAATTTGTTAGAGTTAATTATATTGTTACTTAATAATTCAATTTATATTAAAAAAAATATATTATAATCCTAGATATTGTCCTAGTGTAAACATATCCGCTGAATAAGTTTTAAATCAGAAGGCGGTACAAGAAAAAAACACGGTCTACCTCTCTTGGATCGTAATAACATTGTATTATGGAATAATGAGAAATGAAATTCTATAATATTTCACAAATAATGTAACCATCTGAACTTAACTTACTCAAGTTTTCTTCGTATTTCTATAAAATATCAGCTCCATTTTTTATTTAATCTTATGAACACTCAGCTTTATTATTTATTCTACCTTTTGCATTAAAATTAATATTATTTCCATTACTACACTTGCTCGTCAATTTTACTTCGTAAATACCTACTGAATTAAACGAAAATTACTGAAAATTACCAAGACATTTTGCATGTCTCATGTATAGCAAGAATGCGGTATGAGTTTTTTTTCTTCCAGTACACGTGAACTTTTGCTGATTTTTCAATAACGTCGCTTGTATAAACTCGGTCCCATTCTCTGGCCATCTCCCAAACGATTCCGCTTCAGTGATTTGCAAAGGCAATATCAACATTCGGATGAAAGAGATTTTATGCTCTGAGGGAACGTCCGAATCCTTTGGCTGAAATTGCTGGTTATGAATTACTGCATAGCTAACATGGATAATTCTGCACATTGAGAACTCGAAAAAGTGCACGGATATTATGTAATAAATCAAGTCATGGTTATCAACAGATTAAATAACAGCAGAAACAAGCATGTACTTTCCTTTTCGTAAATTTCATGCTCACGTAATCAACAAGTTCATTTCTCAATGCAATAGAGATTTATACATTTTTAATTAATTTGAAGTAAAACTCAATTTTATTTTATTTTTTTCATGTTTCCAAAATATATAATTATACAAAATAGCATCTGTATTGTCAAATAATTTGCTTTGTAAGATTGTGTTACAACACATCTTTCATTTTTAATGAAAAAAATTGGAAAAGAGTTTAGTGATAATGATGAGTATGGTTCTGAACACATAATTGTGCAATAGTGAACATGTATTTTTAGTAAATTTTAAGGAAACCCACAGAAAGATTTCCACATTACATCATAATACACTTAAGGTTTATGAAAATAAATTTACTGTCTTCAAATTGTAATAATTAACCATCAGTTTAACTAATTAAAAAATGAAAACAGAATATTACTTTTTAGTTATATACATTAAACCTGTATTCCACATTATCTTTCGGACAGTACCAGAAGTTATATCCCAGAAGAAGTAGTTCATTCCATCATCAATACATTAATAGATTTGATTGTTTGATACTTAGTTTTATAACGTTAAAACGTCACGAACGTTAAAAATGACTTCATTTGAAAAAAAAAATACATTTATATCTGTAACCGTTTGAAATACTTCACTTGATATTCAAAATGTACATGATTCACGTGTATTATTTCTCATAAGACTAGGCACTTTTTCTTCTTTAAAACTGAACACGAACCCGTCAACTTCAAAACAATTACTTTCATGTTTCATCACATTTTTATTGACATCATTACTATAATGATGAGAAATATAATCTTAAATATCTTTAGTATTAATATGAATGACTCTTGTAACAATATCAGAGGTACAAGATGGTGTCAAGTTCAGAAAAAGTATTGATTTACGTAACAAATTTATTTATTTATTTTATTTTATTTACGTTAAAAACAGTTTAAAACTGTGTGTGACGAGCTATGGGGACAAGTGAAATTTGTGCACGTTTTCATAATTCTGTGATCTCTATCCTAAACCATATTCTAGTTGAATTTTGAATACAATTAATTACTTTTTTTCAAGTTCTGTTGACAAAAATATTCGCTCCTATATAATAAAATATTTTTTCAAAGGTAAATTAGCTATAAATTTGTGCCCTTAACCCTAATGTTCTTCATGAAAGAATAATACCTTTTGCCGCGACAATATGGAAAACAATAATTTCAATAACTATATTTCCTACTGAAATTCAGAAGACGTGCACAAATAATGAAGTTACATTTATGACCAGAAGCAAACAAGGCTCCATCTCAGCATTTGCTCAAAGGATCAGGGAAAATGGACAAAAAACCTCATCGAGATGGGTGCCATCAACCCAGAAGCAGTGGTACAGTACTTGTTACAGGTTCTTTAGAATTATACAGTCCAAATGATAAATAATTACATTAACTATCATTGTTAAAATTAATGTTACTTTCCTTTTGATGCTCGGTATAGTCTCGAATTGTATAGAAACAGTTATGCAGCAGAAAAGATTTTACTTGGGACTTAAACTTTTCTATTGAATTTAATCGTTTAATGTCATCTGGCAAAGTGTTGTAGAGTAATGTACATGAATTGTATGTGAATTTTTTGTAGTGAGCTGTTGATACTGCCACCTGATGAATACGATTACTACGTCGTGTGTTATACTTATAGACATCGGCGTTTGCTGAAAATATATTCCCGCCCTTAAGTAAGTCATTTTTGACAAAAACTACTGATTCGTAAATCAGGAGACAAGGTAATGGTAAAATTCTTAGATTAATAAAGAGAGACTTACAAGAATCACGTGGGTGGAATTTGATTATTATTCGTACAAGTCTTTTTGTAATCTGAAAGTCTGAGAGATATAAGATGTGTTTCCTCAGAATATTAAGCCATATCTCAAGCGGGAATGAACATTCGCAAAATATACACTACGAGCTGTATGAAGCTGACGGAATTTAAAATAATTCTGAACGCGTAGCATAATGAGCTTAATGTCGTGTTCAATTCTTTTAAGTGGGCGTTCCATTTGAGGTTTGACTGAATTGATAGACCGAAAAAGTTTGATAGTTTAACATCAGTCAATGGCACGCCGGCATTCTACAATAGCATTCTACAATAGCCTGCGAGGTAAAAGTTTGGAATTTGGAAAATGCTAAGTTCATTAGGAGATAACCAAAGTTCACGTAAAGCAAAGAACATCCATTTGATTTAAATCGCTCTGTAGAGCAGCCTCGATAACTCAGTTTTATTTGAAAGGGATTGAACAGTATGGTGCAATATCTTTATTTTTTGCAAGTACCTACACGAATGTTTTTCTGCTGCATCTGACTGTAGTTGCTATATATTTACTCCATTTTTGCCTCGAGTGCGTGGTGGAGATTGTAATGTGTCCCAACAGTCACAGGTTGTGAGGAAATGGGGGCGTCATTGGTAGTGGGATTAGAAGGAACGGGAGTAGATTCGCAGGAGGGGGGTAGAGGGTTTGGATAAGGGTGGGGGTGGAGAACGTAAGGAAGGTGAAATGGATGGATTTTTAGCAGGAGACTGCGTAGAACTGGAGTTGACGATGTATTGTGCAAGCTTCTCACTGAATGCATGTTTTCCAGGAAGGTTATATTTAAAATTTATTTAAAATTTATTTTAATTTATATAATATATTTTTTATATTATATTTAAAATAGAAATAATTACAGAGAAATCCTTAAAATATTTTAGATAATTACTTTTGTGCTGTCAGATATGTTTAGTTTCACCAATGATAAACACAAAAAAGAAAATTATTAACAAAATTCTCCTTTTGAAGGTTGAAAGAAATTGGGTGCAAGGATTAAAAGGCTTGTTAGCATGCTTATATCAGAATGCTAGTGCTCTTTGAATGTACCTGACAAACCAGCACATTTGTGACCATAAGCAGTAATGACATGTCCTGAGAGTTAAAATATTCAATGGTACTTGACTACGTCAAAAGTACATGTCTCCCCTATTATTTTCTAAGGAAGACTTCCCTAATAATTGCAAAGGAAATGCAATAATATTTTAATGACGACTGGACAGTTTCTTTAATTTTACGGTGACCAGATTCAATCATAATCTGAAACTAAAATTCTATAATGACATGTTTATTTTCCTCAGTAACTGTCAGATTGAGGAAAGCAGATGAGAATGAGATTTAATCAGATGAGCAATTTTTTTAATAAAGATAACGTGATTTTCAAAACGAACTTATAGCTAAGAGCTATAAACATTTATGTGTAACGTGAAACAGAAGAGTCCATATCGGAAATGACTGATAGATTTGTTCAGAAAAAAATACATTCTACTCCACTTCGTTATGTCCCCTGTGACTACGCTCAGAAGTCAACGTCCCAGACATAGGAAATCACTTTTAAGCTTGTGACTCGTGTCCCAGTCTATCTGCGACGTTGACATTCGCTAATTGGTGAGCATCGAACGTGCATCGTTGTATTTGTGATTTGGAATATTAGACTTTAAACTGTCTTTGATTACTGAGTGAATGGAAATACTTTAGATAAGAAATTACAGTAAACAGAAAGTTATGACTTCGATCGCTTTCGTCGACAATGGTATTGCAAGACACAAATTTAATGTTTATCTAATGAATTAAACAATAGAAATATACTTTTGCTAATTAAAACTATAAAACACATTGGAAAATCAATCCATCCTCATCTATTGTTTATGTGACAATGTTCAACGAAATTCATTTATTTGTGTAAACAGAACATTGAAAAAGATTCATTTTGACTTCAATTCATTACTTTAAGCTCTCATGGAAGTTCAGTGCCAACCTATCTTATGTAATGCCAGCTACACCAATGTCTGTGCCAGCAAGGGAGTTGGTTGGCACATCTTCACTTGATGACCTTTACGGCTCTAATAGTTTGACATTCACGAATAGAAGAATACCGTAATATATCCTAACAATTGACGTTTGTAGTTGTACAATCGAACTTGTCCCATATAAACCGGGTTTACGTAAAAAGTTAAATCCCCCATACTGGGTCCAACCAAGCCCGGTCTCCCTTTCCGTAGACACCTACAGTCCCTGGAAGCGGGAGCCTACACTCCTTATAGGAAGCTGGTTGGAACATGGAGAAATTATATATTTATCCGACACGTAATACCTTTAATCGTTAATTTAGGGGGGATGACGATGATGATGATGATAATAATTAATTGTAATGATAATAATGCCGGGCCCGTGGCGCAGACGGCTGCAGCAGCCATTGTCCTGCGCCGTGGTGGCTGAAGGTTCCAGTCCTGCTTAGGCGTGATTGTATTTGTGACTGTCACTTCACCTCTCCTCATCCTAAACACCTCACAATTCATAATTCCAAGGCTTAATAACCTTGTCCTACTGAGGGATGCAGCCGAAAAGCTGATCCCTATAATTGCACATCCCCTTACTTCCCTTTCCATAGGAGCAGAATCTGGTTCTGAAAACACCAAAAGACAGATTCCTTTTTGCCCAGATTAACTGAGAAATAAAGTCAATAATATAATAATAGTAACAATAATAATAAACAAGACAATTCGGCCCCGTGGCCGAGATCGCTAAGACAGGAGTGTCGCGGCAAACTCGGACCAAAGGGTCGATGGTTCGAGTTCCCGCCTCGGACATGGGTGTATTTGTGTATGTCTGTATGTGTGTGTCGTCCTTTCATCCCTCATTATCAACATTATTCCATCTTTCATACCCTCAGGGCTAACAATCCTAGGGGAGAAGAATGGTATCTAGCGTAATGTAGATCCACCCTGAATTACACACGCCTATCTCTCCGGGCCTCGGAAGATGACTAGTAGGGTGGTCATAAATGGCCTATACGAAAATAATAATAATAATACAATAATAATAATAATAATAGTAACAATAATAATAAAGAATGCAATCAAGGGACGCGGGCTCACCTGTAGGAGGAGGCCTCGCGCAGCGGCAGGCCGTCCTTGGCCCAGGAGAGCGTGGGGGCGGGCAGGCCCGCCACGCTGCACGTGAGCTCGGCCGGGCGGCCCAGGTCGACGGTGAGCTGCTGCGGGGCCACGTGCACGGCCAGGGGCGCCAGCACGGCCAGCTCCAGCTCCACGCGCTCCGGAGCCGCCCGTGTTGTTGGCGTGGCACACGTAGCGGGCCGGCGTCGCGCAGCTGCGCGTTCTGCACCACCAGCACGCCGTGGCGCATGTGCACGCGCTCGCTCGGGTACACGGGCTCCAGGGCCCCGGGGCGCCGCGCCCGGCGTCGCCCAGCGCCGCCGCGCCCGCGCCCACGCCCACGCCCATGCCCGCGGAGCCGTCCGGCGCCTCGCGGTGCCACCTGCGCACGCCACAAGCCCTCACTTTAGGACACACACACATCTCAACAGACATTATTTATTTATTTAGCCTATGGCAATTACACATGGCTCACAGTACAGTAGTTACAATATCAACACATGTCAAAATCAAACTATCACCAAAAATTACTATATCGACTGACAAGCACAATAAAAAAATTATAATAGTAATGAGAAAATAAACTTCAAGCACCCATATGTCCAGTTTAAATGTCGACACATACAATCTAATAGGTAGCCTCTTAGATTGTAAGGGTCGACATTGATTAGTTGTTTCCTCTAACAGACATGTTTCTGAACTGGAGAGGGCGGCTCAGGGTATCAACTGATGTCACTGCAGTGCCTCTGACTGGGAGGTCCTAGTTCGAGTCCCGACGGTGGCAGGATTTTCGACACTACCTAGACAGCTCGATCGAATTCCGACGCTGTCTGGAGGAGAATTATAGAGGCCGGCTGCTCTGATCGGTAATTTTCCGTGGTCTCTCCGATAAATGCCAGGCGAATGCCGGAGCACTACCTTAATAGGCCACGGACCGCGCGCGATCTTTCCTTCCTCGCCCTTGTCCTATCCTCACCCTTACTTACACATTTACATACACTACATTAACACAGATCGGTAGATCGGTCGGGAGGTTAGAGCTTATACGGGCTGGGGCGATGCCTCGCTGTTGGGTATATACCTAGTTGGGGAAAACTCCGCTAGCCGACGGTAGGTCAGAATTGGATCTCATCATTTAGGGGGGAGATCACCGCCACCTCCCGAGGGGAAACTATGCACTACATTTACGGTGCTGATGAACTTAGCCGTTGGAGCACCCGGAATCACTAATGAATCAAAACATTAATGATCACTAAACAATGAGAGAATTAGTTCCGGAGCGTCAATTGCAAAGGCCATTAGTCCCGTCCTGTAAGTGCATCATTGTGCCCATATAGTGCATTCAAGTGTGTGTTCTCAAGATGTAAGGATAGGACAGAAAAGAGGAAGGAAATATTGCGCACGATCCCTGGATCGTTTGTTAGGGCACTGCTGCGGCATTCATCAGGTGTTAAATAGAGAAACGACGGAGAATACCGATCAGAGCAGCCGGCCTCTAAAACGCCGCGAGACACCGGTTGCACTCAATCCAGTTGTACAGCTAGTGTCAAAAATCCTGCCACAATCTAGACTCGAACCCGTAGACCTCCCGGCTAAGTTATAGTTTCATAGTTACACATGGGCACTGCAGTAACATAAATTGAGAGTCTGAGCCGCACAAGTCGGTGCAACAAACATGAAGAGAAGAAAATAATGTGAACAACTCCCGCACGCTCACCGAAACTGCAAGGAATTTAGGGTACACGATGAACCCAAGACTACTTACACGCTTCCTTTTGAAGAAATTGTGGAGATTGCGCGCTTTGTGTTTTCTGGCTTGTGGCACCGCGAGAATTAACAATGAACACGAGTGAGTTTGCCAAAATACTCGAATCGTTCGTCAGCGTAGCGTGTAAATCGGTCTAAGAAAGGAAGAAGAAGGAGTTGAAATATGGTTTTACACAATTTATGCATTAAAATATATAATGGAAATACTTTAACGTTTTTGATATGATTTATTTAGTTCAAGAAGAGTAAACACTCTATGTGACGTAAGGGGAAGAGGTACCATCTGTGCACGTTTTCTTGAGCCACGAATCCCTTCCTAACATTTTAACTATTAACAATTGAAAGATAATTAGCAGTTTAAAAATAAAGTAAACAAAAATAAATAATAATAATAAAATTAAAAAGCATGAGAAAAGCATGAGATTAGCAAAGTTTGAAAAAATTAGCCATTGTCACTCATGAGTTACAGAAAGCTTGGTTGAAACTCACATTGGTAAACGAATTGCAAATTTAATTCTTCTGGATTACTAAGAAAATAGTAAGATACCTCCGGCTCTACTCCTATTACAACTAGTAAAAGGAGAGCTCAACAAAACGTGCGCTTAGTGAAGCTACATTTATGTCCACAAGCAAAACAAGTGTCCATCTCATCATTTGCTTAATGGATCAGGAAAACTGGACAAAACTTGTTCAAAATGGGATCATTGACTCGGAAGCTGAAGTACATTACTTGTTAAAGGCAAATTCATTCATTTTCAAACATTATACAATTTAAATGTCAGCTAACTGGGTAGTAATGGCTAATGGGCAGTGGGTATTTTTTCAAAATATTGACATGCATTAGTGAACCATCTACCTATATAGCCTTGGCAGTCAACGTGTTAATTAGCTAGAGCTTTTTTTTCAGAAGGTGGCGGTTAACCTCTACACCATAATCTATTTTGAACCATACTCTAGGCGAGGGTTCCGCTGAACTTGTCCGCCGGGTGTGCCACTGTGGCCGCCATTCCGCTACCAATTCCGAGCGATGCAGCTGACGTTTGGGCAAGACAAAGTCTGGCATTTGTGCTTTGTGGAATGAATGTCCAACTATCTTGAATGACATTATAACCCTGTCAAACGTACGTGTTAACAGAAAGGGAAATAATGTATATACTTCATATAAGGCAAGAATGTGTAACACAATAAGGCAGTTTTCATATCCTTTTATTGGTCGTCAAACTAGTGTGATTTTTTAATTAGCAAAAGATACATATCAAGTTTTCGCCTTCCTGTCATTGCCGATAAAAATAATCTAGCTCTCAATCTGCATTAAAAGTCCCGTTCTCGCCAATTTTTTACTCCGAATTGTTTCTTGTTCGAAACAGTCATGTCGTATGCAGGGAAAATGACAGCACCAAGGGACGTTCCGATTCTACCTATTCGATTCCAATTCTTGCTGCATACGAATCCGAAAAGCCGGAATCTAATCAAATAAACTCCTGAGTTTTTATTTTCTCGCCCTTACTTCGCGAGAAGAGAAAGTATTGTTATCATACACCAGATAAAGATGAATTTTCGACAGAAAAACTCTTATTGACCTGGTACTGGCCTGCTAACGAAAATGAGGATACTTCTTGTTCCTATATACAGTAAATTACTAGTTAGTAATGTAATATGTTAAATTTAAGTAATGTAATATTTCTTTTAACATTAAAAGTAATTTAGAAATACAGCAAATAAATTATAGAAAGTTCAAATCGTTACGTTTTACTTCTCACAGAACGTTCACTGAATTTCAATCCATTTATATTTGAGTATTAATAATGTACAGTAAATTAATTTTGAAATGTAAATCCATTTAGCAGATAACACTATGAATATAAAATAGAAACACACAGTGATTAGACTGTTGCTGACAGAGCACTGAAGAAGACAATTTATACGTCCTATACAAACAATATTGATATGTATAATTACAACAGCAATAATTACGAAGACTTACAGTATCATAAAGAGATCATAAAAATCAAATAAAGATCAAATTAAAAATCATCAAAAAATCAAATAAAGATCATTATAAACATCATAAAAGACCATCATCATAATAAGAGAGAAATCATCAGAAACCTTCTCTGCCGACATACACGCTAACGAACATTTCATCCTCTGTAGATTTATTTTTTAGAATGTTACAGGCTAAATAACCTTTCGATTAATTGCTATGATTCTAAATTGCGAGTACTCACATAAAATATTTCTGGAATTAATCTTTCGTATACCTGCTTTATACACAAGATTACATATTATTGCTACCACGAGGCTACTAAAAGGCTTCCGATTGGGGGACTAATGATTTGAATAATTTACTTTTCTTGTAAAATACTTACATGCTCCGATCATGCATAATATTTATCACGCAGAGGATATTTCGGAAATATTTATATGGTAATATAACTTGACAAGATATGACTAAGAATCTTTCTTAATGCTTCAGATAACAAACAGGAACTGGACACAGCCTCTTAACCGGCCTTCGCTTTAACCGACCGCCACGAGTTTGAGACGTCTCACGCACATGTCAATCAAATCAGCCAGTCTGAGCAGTCTCTGCAAGCAATCAACTATTACTTGCAGAGATATTATATATATATATATATATATATATATATATATATATATATATATATATACAGTACACTACTGGATTTGATTTTTATATTTATTTTCACAAAAAACACCGTGTAGAAACTATAATTAGGCAACGTATGGAGGAGAAATATAATCCGCAAATGTTTTCTTGATCTTCAGAATCCCTACTCCACCCTTTTACTGTACATAATGTGAGATTTAATGTGAGAACGTGAGATTTGCGTAATGCCTTATTTAGTAACGCCTGATACATGTGAACGTTAACGTACTGCAATTACGTACTGTAGACATTTATCTATATTAACATGTATTAAGGTCTTTTTTCCGACCAAAAAAATTCTTCCACGGTACGTTTTCTTATTTACACACATGATATTAACATAAAGTAAGCCATTTTCTTAGATTTTACTCATAAAACAATTTCAATAGTACATTTGAATGGTATTGCGACGATTAAACCGGCTAAATGTTCCCCGGCCTGCGTGCCGTCCAGAGGTGGTCGGATAGGAGGGAGTGTACAGCAACACGAAGTGGATGGATCCATCGCGTCAGCGAGCACGCTACCCGGCCCAACTCGACACGTAACTGCGCCGTTTGCAACAGGGGCCTTTCAACTTCCATATAACGTGGTGGAGACCATTACAGTGGCGCGCTGTCCTCTATCACCTTCTTACAGGAACTAAAATACGAACTGTTGCCAACGATACTTTTTTTTTTTTTTTTTTTTACATTTGTCGCGTGTTTCTCACGACGCGTCTCCTAGCCCCTTGCGGGGCGTTGAGCGCATGGAGTAATCCTCCCTTATATTAATTATTTCTAATTTTGGTGGAGTAATCCTCCGTTACTAGCGTCAATAGTCTGTGTCGTCTAGAGGACCGCCAGGTAGCATCTCCGCGTACGCGCCTCACACCGCGCGCCCCTGCGTCACTACCCAGCGGCCAGAATTGGGAAGGAATAAGGAAGGGGGGAAGGTTTAGGACACTTCACAAAGGTTGGACTAGCCCTTGTGAAGCAGCCGAACTCGTTTCGTCGGGACAAATTTCACATGAGGGAATCGACGGGAATCGAACCCGGACCTCAGTGGTGAAAGGCGAGCAACTTTGCTTTGAGCCACGAGACAGCTATTAATACTTCAAACGTGCGTGGCTGCTGCGTAGGTTCGCGTGACGCAAGCAGGCGCGTAATGTTACAAAAAATAGCGTCGATGTTCGCGCTTTCTTCAGCGGTTTCTTATATGTATATTTAATGATAAATATACAATATATAAATATAATATATAAAATATACAATATATAAATAATGATAAATATAAATAATAAATAATTGAGCAGTTTAGAAGACACTTTTCGTATTTCTCAGAAATCAGACAATTTTTATGTGCGGAAGTTGGCGAGCTTAACCTGCACCTGTACCCGGCGACACTAGAGCCTTCTATAGTAGCCACCCTCAAGCGTTGTCTCCGGTTTTGATGGGGAGTTGCAAGGCTCTGGTTTGCAAGCGCCAATCCAGGAATGAGCACCACCCGAGGAGCAGCTCCGCGCGCCGCCACCGCCCGTGCGCACGCGCTCGACCTGCTTGCCGAGACCTGGAAACTTTCCCGCCTATCAAGCCGGCGCCGCGCCGGTAGCCGAAGTTCTTTACAAAGCTCCATGGTCACGGAAGTCAAGCAGCTCGACTCACTGCGGTTTACTGGTTGGGTGACCGACTGGAAACTCCGGACACTAACGGCGCTGAGTTTCTGGCCGATAGGGATAAAAGGCATTGACTGACTTCATACGTTCAAGAAGAATTATTCTTCGCGTGGAACGCCAAAAATGGCTTCTGTTACGCAAGTATCAAAATTTGAAAAAATCAATCCGAAACTTTCGTATGAACTGGTTCTGGATTGAAGTTTGTACAGGTAGTCTCAGATTAAATGTTAGAAACTTCTACGGCTTTTAAGGCGTCGAAGATTATATTTTTACCAATGAACATATGGTGATAAGTCCTATGTAACGAGGTTCTAAGTGTGCCGTTCGTTCATGATCGGTAGGCAACTCATCATACACTAGTGTTTGACACGAACACGAAATGTCTTAGACTGCGTCAGAGCGAGTACTTGTCAATCACCTGTATGGCGTGAGTTGTCTAAAAATCAGGGAAGTCTCACACAACGTAACTCGTGAGAAAAAAAATGTGTGGACAAGTGTATGATAAATACTTTAGAATCCATTTGCACTCCACTCTGTCACATGTCCAAAGGCCCTTGACTATCATATTATAACTAGTTTATCAAAACTAATCGAATAAGATTATTTAGCAGGGAGCAAACGCAGCTCAGCTTCATCAGAAGCCATTCTTAATAGTTTACTTCTAGGGATTCATTAAAATTAAATAATGGATCAGTCAGATTGAAATTGACAATTTCGAGTAAAATTAAACATTTTGAATCTATTTGAAGTATCTTGATTTCGTAATAGAGAATGCTTCTTATACGTTAAAAGATATGTCCGTCCATAAGCGAGAATTGTCAACATTGTCAACATATAGAGACTTGTTCTTTTGTTTCATATCATTGCTAAATTCAAGAAATAACGATTTGATGTGACATAACACAAAAACAATAAAAGAAAGAATTTTCTATTCAAACATATTCTTGCCATTTGGAAGAAATGTTTATATAAGGAAGAGAATTAAAAAATAAATAATAACAATAAGAAGAAACTAATATAAACATGATTCAAGAGTCGGTGTTCGATATAAGAAAATCTAGCAAACATTTTCGTATGAAACCACTTCTCATCTCGCGCCGTGTCAGCTTGCGCGAGTACACCCCTTTCTGGATTTGGAGGGAAAATGAGCGTGGAATCCGGGAAAGTTGCCCATGCTCGCAGGAGCGCCGGGCTGTCCAGGCGGGCAAGTAGCTCGTGCGGGCACTATTCGACATACCCGCTTTAAGCAGCCTCAGCAGAAGGCTGGGATTATGACAGAAAACAGAACACTGTGTAGCGAAGACGTGCATGGCAAGTAAATCTCAGGTGATTTGTCGCATGACGCTTTGTACAGCTCTCTCCTCCGTGATGGCCCTTGGCATTCTGTCAGAGGAGTCCGAGAGCAGCTGCTCGCAGCGGGGAATGGAAATGGGGGCGCAGAAGCTCCGCGCCCGGCCGCGTTGCCACGGCCGCCGTCGCCGGGGGCGTTTAAAAGAAGTACGACCCGACAATTGCACGGGCTGCTCGCGTTGCGCGCATCCTTCCGATTCAAAAGAGTCCTCTGACGCGGTTTGGAAGACGCGAGAGCTGCCTCGTCCGCAGTTGTAGGAAAGCCTCCGGGCCACATTATCCCGGAGTACAAAGCCTGTGGAACAATGATTGTGCCCGCGGCAGTACGCGAGGGCGCGTTGAAATGCCACAGCCAGGGACGGTGATGTTTCCTTTTTTATTTTACTGGGCCGACGGAGGTTTGCGTCTTTCTCGTCGTTTCGAAGCGTGTGCGGCGAGGTGATCTACACTGAAAGGCTACTCTACTTCCACTACGTAAGAGCGTTCACGGAAAGGCCATTGCAATGCGTGATCAAAATCCTCGAGTGGCTCACACGTCTTACGTTCAGTTATAGTGCGATTTTCGTAACTTTGCCCCTCAAGACCCATTTTCACGATGGAATATGTCACGTATTTCGCGTCTTTCTCAGTCGTGCCGCTAGATATCGCGTGATCGCAACCCTTTCAGGCAGTGCTTCCGATCATGCGACTACTAGCGGCACGACTGAGAAAGACGCGAAATGCCGTGTGATATTTCATGGTGGCCATAGGGGCTTGAGAGGCAAAGTTGGAAAAATCGCACTATAGCTGTGTTTATTACACGTAGTTGAAATATCAAATGTCAAATAAATAATGCATATCTTACATTTTCTGAACTTTTATTTGATTTTTTGTAATTTCAATTCACAGCATTCACATCGCGTAACGGAATTACAATCATAGTTCCAAAAAATACGTTTGAACACAATAGTTGAAAACATTGTCTATTTTGCCGTACTTTATCTGTAATATGGAATTAGTTCCATTTCGCAGAAGTCAGTTAAATATTGGTTCATATTGTTCCATTATAACTTCATGATAATTTTTATTTCACGGAAAACAATTATTCAAAACATTATCGTTATTCACTCAAATATTTCAAATTACAGTTAAAGGTTAATTAACAGAGCCACTTTTCCACGAAAAAAAACCCTCAGTGGTGGTAATGGAGTTCAGCGAAATATCGCAGGATTTATCTCCCCGATTTATATGCAGCTGGATATATTCGACGATGTCGCTTGAACTGATAAATCTGCTAACGTGTTCGTACGCAATTTTCGTGTTCGTGGTTGAATAATTAATGAAACAACATTAATTACATTAAGATACATTTTGGTGCCACTATAATGAAAGCAAATCCTACGCATGTTCCATGGCACTCATCAAACAATAGTTGGATTATAAACCAATTCAATTGACAAATTCAAATTGAAACACACAGAAAAGTTGAATATAAGAACTGTTGATTGAGTGTCTGTGTAATCTATGAATCAATGAGTAGAAATAGACATCTATTACAGTAGTTTTTTTCCTCATGCGAGCGCATAAAACATTTAATATTCCTTAGGACAATCTTCAACAAGTGGGGCTACAATAGCTTATACGTTCTAGCATTACTTCTAACATGTGCAATTTTCCAAAATTCAAGGACTTCAAGGAAAATTGGACCTGCACTATATAAATCGTTCTTTGCTATCCGTGTAAAAAAATTTTAAAAAATCGGAACTGTTTTTAAGTATTGGTTTTATGAATCACATTACTTTCAAACATAACGTATGCGAAAACAACTAGCTCCTTTCCAAAACTAGTGAGGCTACAACATCATATACTTTTTCGCATTATTTCTAACCCAGCAATTTTAGAAAATTCAAAAATTTGAACAAAAATAGACCGGCGCCATTCGTTTAAGGGCCCCGCCTTCTATCCGTGAAGAATTAAAAGAAAAAATTTGGAGCAGTTTTGAAAAATATAATTTTAAATAAAAAATGATTTAAAACATTGTACACGACCTTTTTAAAGAGCTTATTTTTTACAACCGACTTTGTCAGCGCAAAAAGTCTATATCTTCAATTCTGTAATTTGAAATGTTAACTTTCGCAATTTTCGAAAAAAAGTGGAGCGTTTACCGCAAATGGGACTAGCATCATTTTTTACCGCCCCTCATTACATATGAGGAGAAAAATATAAGAAAAAACTGGAGCAGTATTTTAGGAAAAAATGGTAAACTTTTTACTTGCCTGTATTTCACGCAAAATTACAGGAAAACAATTCATGTTTTCGAAAAATTGAATATGAACTTTTTTACAGATCTTTGTTTAAGGAACAGTTTTCGTTAAGGAAAAATCTCTGTCTTCAATATTGTAGTTATGTAGTAGACGCCCAAAAAATTGCAATTTTGCAATTTAAAAAAAACGGGGATTTCAACGCACATGAGATATACACCATCCTCTTAAGCGTTCTTTACTCTATCCGAGGACACAATTCAATCAAAAAATTTGGAACCATTTTTAAGAAAATTTCGAAAATGTTTTTGAGGCTTTCATGTAAAGTATCCTAAAAATTCAAAATATCTGTTTGCAACTCCCAAAGCCTCGAGTTCGTTTATATCGGTCGAGGAATCTTCATTTTGGAGAAAATCGCCTGAACGTTTTTAGAGGCTAGCGTTGACCACAAAGGGACGGATGGACCGAGAGGCGTTTTGCGTCAACAGATTTTTCGGTATCAAGAACCAACAAAACATGTATTCTGGCTACACCACGTGTTAGAGGATTTTTTCTAAGTTTAGTAGAGGATTTATCAATTTTTTCATTACCAGAGCCCGGCAATGAGAGTTTTTTCTGCCGAAAATTCGCCTCTTTTCCGGCGCACGATTACAAACCTTTATCTTCTTACAAAGTTACTTCGTAAAGCGAGAAAGTAAAAATAAATATCAATATTACGATTAACACGAAACTAATACATCCTCCCCCTATGTAACGCAGCATAACGCTGCGTCAAACCCTCTCCCCCTCTTTAGAATAACGTATTTATGGACGACCCTAAGTAAGGGTGAGGATAGAACAAGGGAAGGGAATGTAAGATAGCGCGTGGGTCGTTCTTAGGGTAGTGCTTCGGCATTCGTCTAGTGTTGATAGGAGAAACCAGAGAAAACTACCGGACAGAACAGCCAGCCGCTAGAATTGTTTTCCAGACAGCGGCCTGAATTCGATCTAGCAATCTACGAGTAGCTTGTGCCGAAAATTCTGTCACCATTAGGATTCAAACACCGTTTTCAAAAACTTAGAACCACGAAGTGAGCACAATGATAACGTTTTTTATCTGAACAAAAGACACGAAATGAGGTACTAGGGTTCATGGTATGTTTCCATGATGACCGACTGCTGTTTGATTTATATTTATTTTGTCCATTAACAGTCAAAACTCTATGTGACATGAGGAGAAGTATAATCTGCGCACGTTTTCTTGAGCTCCAGAATCGTTTATCGTTTCTTTCTAACCACAAAACGCTGAATGCTGAATCAAAGTTTCTAAAAAAGCGAAGCCAACATTTAAAAACTGAGAGTTTTTGCTCCCGGGTAACAAATAAATAAACTACAGATTTGATTTTTTAGCATTTCTAACCAAAGGGCAACCCCATGCACCCGGCTCTACTCCTACCACACCTAGAAGAAACAACAAACAAACAAAAGCTTCAATAAAACCTACGCTATATTTATGATCACTAACATAACAAAAGCAGTCTCAGCATTTGCTCAAACGATCAGAGAAACTGGACGAAATCCGGACCGATATGGGGGTCATTTATCCAGAAAATGAAATATATTACTTGTTATAGACATACATAGGTTGGATAAAATATTATGAGAATATTGCTGTAACTTAAAGTCGGCGTGCTGCCATCTGTCGTGACAAAAGGAAGGTCTATTATTACACGAGAGTGTGCAGCGAGCAGGAACAGTACTCTGTCAGTCTACTGCAGTTGTGTAAATTGTTGAAATTCACAGCAACAGTACTGGCGCCCAAACGTCATGTTTACAAAGATAAAGCAACGTTCGTGCCTCAAAATTGAAATGGTACGAAGTAGGAGTAAGCAAAAATGTTTTCAGGGACTGCGAGAAGCATTTGGTGATGCCGCGTTACCATATACCACTGTCGCAAGAAGGGTTAAAGCGTTCAGATTACACGATTTAATGAGATGTGAAGGATAATCCCCGTACAGGACGATCTGACATGAACTCTTGCGCCGCTGTCAATTAAAGATTCTGGAATATCCAACTTACTCACCCAATAAGAGTCCCTGTGATTTGATCTCTTCAGCAAAATGAAAGAAACACTGCAAATAACCCTGCACAATACCAGAGAAAAAAATATTCATGCTTTAGCAATATGAGACATGAAAAGAAATACACGCACAGATGGTGCACGACGCCTTCCTAACATTTGGCAAAAGGTCATTTATAATGGATGCGATTATATTGAAGGGTGTGTAAATGTAAAGGCATATGTCAATAAAATCATTTCAGAGAAAAAAAATCTTATTACTTTTTATCCAACCCATCTACTAAGTGTTTTTAAAATGATAAAATACTCATGTAAACTAATGCATTATATATCATTGTGAAAATAAATTTTATTTTTATTTTAATGGTTAGTATAGTCTCGAACTGTATAGGAACTGTTTTGCGGCAGAAAAGATTTTTCTTTGAATCTTTATTTATATATCGATTTTAAGTGTTTAATGTCGTCTGGCAAAGTGCGGTAAATTATTATATATGGATTATTTGTAGTGAGTTGTTGGTACTGATAGCCATCCACTTATTTCTTGCAAGCTTTTTCTTTCTTCAATCTAATAGTTTGGGTACTATATGATGAACTTCCTCAGAAGGGTTATGCCATATCTCAGGCTGGAATGTAAACTATGCAAAATACACGTAAACGAGGTAGATGATGGAAGACAAATTTGAAAAAATTCTTAGAGTCTAATTCAGTTTATGAATATTTCATTGAGATGTGATTGAACTGAGAGACCCAGAAACTTTGAATCTGTTACATCAGATAATTGCTTATTATTCATTTCGAATGGTGCAAGAGATTGTCGGTTTAAAACGCAAATATTCATTGAAACCGTTTTTCCTTCGTTAACAATTAACTTATTTCAAAACTAATTTGAAACTTCTGAAATCGTATTATTTATTATTTCTTTTTGCAAAGAATACTCATGTCTTTAGTAAACAGATGTGTCCTTTTGTTTTTAATGGACGAGGGCATAACATTACGTATAAAGAAAGAGGACAAGCCTAAGATCGAACTCTGGATTTTCCATGCTCAATTGAATGAAATAGAAAATGTGATAAATACTATGCTTTCTTGTCAAGTACGGTATTTTCTCAACTTTTTGCTATCGACACTGAAGGTAGGGGAATATCCAAAACTAGTACAATATCACGAATTTTCTATGAAGGTAATTTTGAGAACAAATTTTATGGAAAATGATGTCGAAAAGCTTTCGATGGATCTAAAAATATTCCAGTGAGTGTTTCTCATTTTCGATTATAAAAATATCTTTAAGAAAAGAAAATTCAGTGTCCTTAGATTTTGATTTTCTAAAACCATGTTGAGGGTCCAACAAACGTTTCATTTTTCCTGAGAAATTTCCCGTTCGCATAAAGAAAAGACTAACATTCTTGAGAAAACTGACTAAAGAGAAATTTTCCGATAATTTTGAATTTTATTTTGTGCCTTTTAAAAAAGAAACTTGATTTTTGCAGTTTTGAAAATATCTGGAAATACATCCGGGTATATCGAAAATATGAATTAACGGGTGTAATAAAGCAAGTGCACTAGTTTTTAAGAAATATTTCAGAAATTCATCTAAACCAGAAGAATATTTATGTTTAATTTACTGATTATTTCCTGATGATTTTACTGAAGTTTCGGAAATTTTCAAAAATTCGTGTTAAGCATCTTTTGAAACACATGTGTTGAATTTAGTGTTTTTAGTCCCTCTCGGAAATAACCTCAAATTCTCGAAAAGCGTTGGTGGAAGAGGAGTTGTAACTTTCACTGGATTGCTTACTTCTCTCATATACTTTAAAATAACAACATCTATAACGTTTCGAGATGACATGGTCGTATTTTTTACGACATTCCACATTGCATTTAGTTTTGTTTCTAGCGTTAAAAATCCCCTGATCATTTTCATTATTTATGTCAGTGCTAATAATTTACTTAAAATGCTTTTGTATTTTCGGAATTAGACATGAAACCGGGTGATACGTTGTTATGTTTAAAAATAAAGTAAAGAGTACATTTGTTTTCAAAAGGATGTTCGAATTCCTTGTGTTATCCAAGTATTGCTTTTCCGTGAAATGTTTTTCTCTTTTGAGAGGAAAGTACGCGTGAAACGAATGCTTTGAGAAAAATGAATTATATTTTTCGTTCGTATCAACAGCGTCCCACGATTCCTGCACGAAGTACGATTCTGCATTTTGACTATAATTGTCTTTATATATCTATTTAATTTTACTTCAAGTGCGTGGTTGAATGAAGTATTGTGTGGTCAGCAGTGGCAGCGGGGTGAGGCAGCAGGGGAAAAGGAACGAATAACGAGATACTCGTAGTATAAGGATTAGATTCGGGAAATACAGGTTTCGATGGTGTGACGGTTAGCGTGCCGACATGTCATACCCGGTTCAAAACCCGATCGAAGCCGTGGATTTTTAAGGGCGAAAAAAATCCTTCGTACGCCTTCCGCGGAGGGGAAGTAAAAGCCGGCTGGCCCATGTTAGTAGATTTACTTGCATGTAAAAGATCCTCAAGCCTAAATGACGCCTCTGAGCTAAATTCAAATCACCTGTTTCGTCGCTCGAGATAATACCTTCTTTCTCCGCTAGGTGAAAGGAGCGTAGCGAAATTTGCGTTGGTCAGACGAAGAGCGGGCCTGATGGCCCGAATCTCGCCACGTAAAATAAGGCATTAACTATAACTATAAGGTATTTTGGACTGAAGGCAACCCGAAGGATGGGAGGAGAACCAGAAAGTGTGGGTGAATTAGAATCCTGGGCAGTACACTGTGAAGATTGTGTGGTCTGAAGGCGATGTCTGCCTATTAATAAGAAAACTTTCCACAAAATGGATAAGCAACTTGTTATCCAGCGGTAAGTTTGATATTTCGCCATTGATTTTGAAATATTGCATCGTTACTCCTAATATTTTCTCATATTTACAATATTATAGGCTTGCGATACCAATAGTAATAACAATAAATCAATAAAACAAATAAATTTTCCTTTTCTACACAGCATGTGCATATTTGCAT
This sequence comes from Acheta domesticus, assembly GCA_031308135.1. NCBI lineage: Eukaryota > Metazoa > Arthropoda > Insecta > Orthoptera > Gryllidae > Acheta > Acheta domesticus. The sequence goes on along the minus strand of JAHLJT010008446.1, from coordinate 117,991,100 downwards.
ATTTTGAGCATATTTGAGGTGAACAAAGATATATTATCCTTTCCCCACCTTTCGTTCCACCACTGTTCATCAGCAATTAAATCATAACTTCATCACCAATTTATCCACCAAAATTATTCATCTCGAAGTATGGGCGAAAATGATCTAAGCGGGAAACTAAGGATCACGGAAAGTAACATACAGATCTACAACTGATGGGCATTGGGCAAAGTACTCAATTTTACTTTCTCGCCATTCGTAAGAACGTATTGCTGCCGTGCGCCGGAAAACAACGTATTTTCGGCCGGGATCTGCTTTCAAAAAGTGGATAAATCTTGACCCTGTACTACGAAGTTAATTACTTCCTCTAACACGTTGAGCAGTCATATTTTGTGGTTCTTGATACCGAAAAGTCGATTGAGATCAAAACGCGTCTATTCGTGTCTCTGTACAAAGTTACTGCAAAACCCGTTCAGCCGATTTTCTCCAAAATTAATATTCCTCAGTTGATTTGAAGGAACCCGAGGCCCTCTGAGTTTCAAACATATATTTTGATTTTCGGAGGTTCTTCACATGAAGCATCAACATTTTCAAAATTTTCTCAAAAAGGCTATATTTAATTAACTTTGTTCATGGGGTAGTGTAAAGGATTCTTACAAGAGAGGCACAGGTTACAGTATCGTTAAAATCTCTGATTTTTCGAAAATATCAGTGTGCCTGTTTGTCACTATGTTCGAGTGTCAGTATGTCTTTTTGTGTATGTCTGTCGGTGAGAATGTGTCTTTCTCTCTTTATCTGTCAGTGTAAGTGTCAGTGGCTTTGTCTGTGTCTATCTGTGCGTCTCTCCGCCTGCCTGTCCGCGTATCTGTGTGCGCCCCTCCGTCCGTTCTTCCGATTGACCGTCCGTTTGTCTGTCCGTTTGTCCGTCCGTCCGTTTGTCCGTCCGTCCGTTTGTCCGTCCGTCCGTTTGTCCGTCCGTCCGTTTGTCCGTCCGTCCGTTTGTCCGTCCGTCCGTTTGTCCGTGCCGTCCGTTTGTCCGTCCGTCCGTTTGTCCGTCCGTCCGTTTGTCCGTCCGTCCGTTTGTCCGTCCGTCCGTTTGTCCGTCCGTCCGTTTGTCCGTCCGTCCGTTTGTCCGTCCGTCCGTTTGTCCGTCCGTCCGTTTGTCCGTCCGTCCGTTTGTCCGTCCGTCCGTCCGTCCGTCCGTTTGTCCGTCCGTCCGTTTGTCGGTCGTCCGTTTGTCCGTCGTCCGTTTGTCCGTCCGTCCGTTTGTCCGTACGTCCGTTGTCCGTCCGTCCGTTTGTCCGTCGTCCGTTTGTCCTCCGTCCGTCCGTCCGTCCGTCCGTCCGTTGTCCGTCCCGTCGTCGTTTGTCCGTCCGTCCGTTTGTCCGTCCGTCCGTCCGTTTGTCCGTCCGTCCGTCCGTTTGTCCTTCCGTCCGTCCGTTAGTCCGTCCGTCCGTTGTCCGTCCGTCCGTCCGTTTGTCCGCCGTCGTCCGTTTTGTCCGTCCGTCCGTTTGTTCCGTCCGTGCAGTCGTCCGTTTGTCCGTTCCCGCCGTTTGTCCGTCCGTCCGTTTGTCCGTACGTCCGTCCGTTTGTCCGTCCGTCCGTCCGTTTGTCCGCCGTCCCGTCCGTTTGCCGTCCAGTCCGTTTTGCTCCGTCCACGTCCGGTTGTCCGTCCGTCCCGTTTGTCCGTCCGTCCGCTTTGTCCGTCCGTCCGTTTGTCAGTAAGTCCGTCCGTTTGTCCGTCCGTCCGTTTGTCCGTCCGTCCGTCACGTTTGTCAGTACGTCCGTCCGATTTGTCCGTCAACGTCCGTCCGTTTGTCCGTCCGTCCGTCCGTTTTGTCCGTCCGTTCCGTCCGTTGTTCCGTCCGTCCGTTTGTCCGCCGTCCGTTTGTCCGTCCGTCCGTTTGTTCGTCCGTCCGTCGTGTCCGTTTGTCCGTCCGTCCGTCAGTCCGTCCGTTTGATCCATCTGTCCGTCTGTTTGTCCGCCTTTTTTGTTCGTCTGTCCGATCTGTATGCGAGTTAATCACTTTTTTTTGTAGTATCGAGTAGCTAGTTTTATTCGTAGTATGCGAGTATAACGATTTTTGAAACATGTGAGTTTTATATGCTAATAAAATATGCTTTCATAAATTAGCTCAATAAATGCGCAATTCTTTAGAAAATATAGGTTCTACCTATGTTTTAGAAAAATCGTGACCAAAAAAACGTCATAGTTTCTCAAAATGGTTTCAGAGTTTTTATTTATATATTTTGGTCGAATAGAGCAATGTTCACTTATTAATAAGACGTAGGTTTAGTTTTTATTTAAACTCTGGAATTTAATTTATTTTCTTAACCTGTACTATACCTTTCAACATTGACTCAAAGATTTTTATAAAATCAATCTATTTTCGATAACTTTAAATCATTTCATATCTTTTTTTATACATCAGTAGTTATCGTGTAATTTCAATTTATAATCTTTTAGAAGT
>JAHLJT010008446.1:117915921-117987650 GCA_031308135.1 Acheta domesticus | reverse complement strand
GGGCGGTGGAGCGTTGGGGAACCCGTATCAGGGGAAAAGTTTCCCCACATGTCGGTCTCTTGCGGTAAGGGGGACTTAGTGAAAATGAAAGAGCCCTTATATTTTGTTATGAACCGGTCATATGTTTTCTAAAGAGTTATCATTCATTTATCTTTTAGAGATTTTCTTTCTCTCTTAATAATAACATATATAAAACCACACACTTGGGATCCACATTTATATGTATATAAAAACACACACACACTTGGGATCCACATTTAGGACAAGGAAATGGGTCAGTTTTTTGTTTATTAAATGAATGTGGAAGATATTAAAGTGCCCAATATTTAGCCTTGTAATTTGGACTTGTTGAAATCTACTGAGTTGGAGGTCTGGGAGTCCGTTATCTTCAATAACGGATATCCTCAAGAAGTGAAGTTTAAAGAAGGCGGTCATTTTTCATTCCACTATTTCGTAACCATAGTTTTAAGATATACTTTGATATCGGAGAGAACTCCCTTTACACCCTTGTCCGATGTTGATACTGAAGTTGCTTCTTTAGTCGCTTTGTCTGCTTTTTCATTCCCGTCTAAAATTTTATTTCCTGAAATCCATACAATAGAGATGAAGACACCGTTGTTTACTTGGGAAAATAAATGTTCTTTGATTCTTGGAATATGGTTTTTAGAGAATTTGTTGACAATTGCATTCAAGGTAGCCATGGACTCAGAGTGAATATCTCTTTTGCGATTTTCTCTATTTTAGGAGACTAATTGAATGATTTAAAGAACGGCCCAGGCTTTACAAGAGAAGCTAGAAAAAATATTCCGGTAACCTGAATGTAAGGTGAGGAATTGTGGAAACAATTGCACAACCCGCTTTGCTTTCATATTTTGATTCACTCGTAAATACCTTTTATAAATCATGATCGTCTTCATAAAGAGAATTGAGATGGGATGCAACTATTTTTGAAGAGATTAAGGATTTGGAAATTGGTGCAGTCATTATATTAATCTGAGATTTAAAAAATTGCCAGGGGGCTAGGTTGAATCCTTCTCGGTGGAATGTGAGGAATTTCAAAATTCAATTCATCTTGATAAGTTGGGATTTTTCCTTAACTGGTTTTGGATAATTCACATGGATTGAATTTTAATCTGTACGCGATACATACATTTCATACATGTGTACGCAATAATTACATTTCATACTGTAATAAAATGTACAATTAAATAAAACGCACACAAGAAAATTTCGGCAACTTGATGTTTTTATAGGTCATTCAAATGATCTAAGTAATACACCAAATAGATTATATAGCAGTTATATTTCATTTTATTGCAGAACACTTTCAGATGGTCGTAACGTGACAGCAAAATAATGATGCTGATCACGAAACCGGCTACCCGAAGGCACTACCAGCCTGTAATCAACTTCGGAATTCTATATGCTCTGCGTCACCAATTAATTTCTGCCAACAAAATAATTAAAATCATGCAATTTCAACTCGGTATTTTTTGATGTTTCTATATGCAATGTGAAGTATTTTATCCTGGAGTATTAATTATAATTGTGTTTTTATGAATATCCACTTGTATTACAAAAGGAAAATTGATTTTCCCTTCATATATCAATACGGGTTAAATAAAAAATTATCCTGAACATGTGAAAATATAATTAACATTTTCTCTCTTTTTAGTTGCTGATCAGCAGTTTATGATACCACCGATATCAAGAGCGGCGAAAAGAATAAGATAATGGAGCTTACGAGGTCTCAAAGTGCAATTTATTTACAGTTGTACGACATATTCCAAAATGTACAATAAAGCAGTTTTTTAATGTCGGATTTCAGGATGACGTGGAATATTGTCAAACGCATGGTCCACCTACACACGAAATTTACATATCACAATTACCACAACGTCTGGTGTCCGCGGCGAGCGGGCTATCGTTTCGTGCAATCAAGAACTTGAAATTTAAACCGTCCGAGTACAGGGAAATGCGACAGTAACAACACTGGTTGCCATATTTAAGAAATAGTCCCACACGAATAAAGGCAGTTTATTTCAATCACCTCAACAGCCCACTCTCTCTCCTCTGACGTCACTTTCACTTGCATCCCGCATCTGACAAAGCTCACACCAAGATGAGCTCTCTTTACCAACAGAGTTGACGACTTCCGCATGGAATACGAAAAACCTTTTCACGAAATGCTGGATACCTTAGACGTCCAAGTCTCATATATAAATGCATAAGATAACCGGTGGGCCCAATTTAGTGTATCTTGAATAATGTACACTCATCGTCATAAAAAAAGCTGCATCCCGAAGGATGAAGCGAATTGCGATCATTGTTGGCAGGCAGGTAGAGGGTACCACGCATACAAAATAATTACACTTTCACATTTGTAGGACCAACATTTATTGCGCTACAAGGCCATAGAGGGTACATGCTAGTATGGCGTGTGGCCGCCATGTTGGCGAACACACGAATCCAGATTTCGTGGCATGGAGTTGTACAGGTTTCGAACGGAGTCCTGTGTTCGTCCATCCCATGCAGCTTGCACCTGAGCATGCAGTTCTTTGAGATTGGTGGGTAAGGGTGCGGTCCTGATCACGCACTCCATAGCACCCCAAACATTCTTGATTTAGTAGAGGTCTGGCGATACGGCTAGCCATGGCACAGTATCCACGGCTGCAAGGCATTCTCGGGAGATGGGTGCAGTATGCGGACGCGCGTTGTCCTGTTGAAATAGGGCATGGGCGTGGGCGTTCACGAACGGCAGAGCCGCCGGTTGCAGGATCTCCTGAACGTACCGTGCGGCTGTCACGGTGCCTCTGAGTAACACTAACGGTGAACGGCCACCATGGGATATCGCGCCCCACACCATCACCAGGCTGGCGGGACTTGTGATGGGATACTACAAACCGCTCGTCGTGACGCTCCCTCACTGCTCTTACAGACACGGACCCAGTGATCGTCGGCATCAAGGCAGAAGCGGGACTCGTCGCTGAAGATGACTCTCTGCCAGTCTGCATGGTACCAGGTCCTTGGTTCCCGATACTAAGCGAGTCTGTAGCAGTAATGCTCTTTTCACAAAGGTTCCACAATATAGAAACAATTGAATGACATTCATCGTTTTCCTTTCAAGAAATTCTTCTTAGGAGAATTGCACAGTCGCGAATACAGCCTACTTGAATAAATTAATCTTCCGTTTCCCTTGGGCACTGTTATATAAATTTTCCCTTCTAAATTAGACTTTCCATACGCGACAAGCCGACAGGTTTCATCAATGCCGAAAGCTAGTCCTCAAAATAAGATGAGACACCATTTTTGAGTGCAGCTTAAAGTCATAGTCAACATTTACCAATAAACGAGTGTACTTTAATTGTCTCTAACATCAATAATTGTTTGTACCCTTTTAAATTTCTTCTCATTTTGTGTCGTTTATTTGCCCTCGCAAAACATGCTGTGGAGAAACAAAGCATTAAATATAATATAATTTGCCTTCAAGTACATTTCTGCAACACTTTTTTATCAAAAGAAAATCTACTTCACACTACTCTAATATCTACCGTCGAAATCTTTAATTTTATGGTTACAATTATCTTATTCCATCGGAATAAAAGTTAAAAGTAAGACAAGCCAGAAAATATATTTTATACTTCAATTATAAACGTGAATTTTTTATGCATACGAGTTGTTCGTAGAACTGATTTAATTTTTTAGATTCGAATTTAAAATGTCGATTGGATATATCATTTTGTGCGTGATGTTTCAACGAGCTATCTGAAAATTTAAATAAAAATTAAATATTAATGACAAAAAACAACACGTATGTATTCGCTCTCGGGCACTAGCAATAAGACCATAGGGAAATTGTCCGTTTCAAAATCATACTGTTTGTAATTATTCATTCGTCTAATTCATTTTGATCGCATGCCTATGCCATTCCTGTACCCTGAGAATATCAGGAGGGACGGGGAACCCCAGAAGAAGTTGCAATATAAGTGAAGGAAAATTTTATTTATGTGAGAACTAATAATACATTTATCTAGCAAAATACAACAAACCCTCATTGAAACGAATTCTAAGGGACAGAAATAATCGGAGTTCGTGTTATAAAAATTTGTCTTATCCGATTATTATAAATGTCCGTATTACCGTAATCCCTTGCCGGGACCGAAGTTACCGAAGTTATGTTCCGGTTTTCAACTAACTTGAGACCTGTACCATTCTCTTAAACGTCCTTTACTCTAACCAACAACAAAATTTAATCAAAAACGATGGAGCCACTGTTTTGAAAATGGCCCAGGGATTTCATGTATAGTACCCCCAAAATTGAAATATCGGTTACAAAATCATCGGGCTGCGACATCAGACAGATCGATTTGGGATTATGAGCCGTATTTATAGACTACACTTATTTTGAGGAACGCATAAGTGTTTACTGATTCGTATTTTCAATTCATAGTTGTCACTTAGTGTTTGCTTAAGCATAGACTTATTCTTATAAGTGAGGTCATCTGTACCCTTAAAGGAACGCTTATTTTTCAACATGGATAACATAAATAATTTTGATGAGTTTTTGGAGTATATTAAAATCAATACGTAAGATCGTATACCGAAGCGGTATTTGAGAGACATGGAAAATCCTTTAGAAATTTATAGTCAACAAGAATTTAAGAAGCGATATCGTTTTGAAAAGGATACAGGACAATATTTTGTAGGTTATCTTACGAGGATCGTATTTTATAGGTTATCCTACAATGATGATCACCATGCACCATATGAATATGTTTTTATCATACCATACAGTAGTGTCCCTCTCATATCACAATCAAAACAATATTTTTTTAGGTTGCATATGTTTATTTTTATCTTGCCTATAAAAAATAGGCAAGATAATTGCATAAAGGCGTGAAATAATAGGCAATGTAGATAAAAATTGACATATGGAACCCAAAAAAGATCTGTTTTGATTGCAATATGAGAAAGATACCACTCTATGGAATAATATTAAATGAGATAGACAATCAGTTTTAGTCTCCTCTGTTTAACAAGAAAATTCCTGGGAATATTTTCATGAATTGAATTATATTCTGCTGCAATTATTTTCCTCGTGTCTTTCTTCTTACGTGCAGAAACAGCATCTGATTGTTTTCAACGTTTTTGTATTTCACTACAATTTCCCGCAGTTCAGCACATTCCTAACTCTTTCCTTTAGACATTTTACTAAATATGCAAAATCGGAAGAATTCTGCCAATACCAATTCTGCCAATTCCGCACACGACAACGCAGCGAAACGAAAATTATAATTTCTTTATTGTCGACACGTCTGTCGATGAAACTGGATGTTATTCACACACTTAAAAGAACCATCAAAATTTAAAAAAGATTGACACCTTCTAGATTCACATCTAGTAACCAATAGAGCAATGTTGTCAAATATTATACAACGAAATATTGCCGGAGTGCGACTCTGGAATAAGTGGGATCTATGAATACGAAACTGTCATAAGAGTCCTCTTATTTTAAGGAATTTTAAGGAAACTACTCCGTGGCGGGAAAGTAAAAATTGGAGTCGGAAAACTACCCGTTTTTCTGAACTTATTTAAATACACATTTTTTACAAGAGGTTTCATTATGGAAAAAAATTGTCAACAAAATAGTACACCTGCAATGTTAATATTTTGAATTTTTCGATAATTCAGAGAATTTGCTAAACATGAGACCTGCGCCATTCTTAGAGTCCTTTGCTATATCCAAGGAAAAACCTTGGATATATTGGAACCGGAAAAATTGGAACCGTTTCTAAAAATTTTTTAATTGCTTATATGTCATGTAACATTACGCAAAAACTACTCATACTCCTATTTTCGAAATACGGTACTTGATCTTATTTAATGATCTATACTTGAACAGATTTTATCAATGAGATAACTATATCTTCAATATTGTAGTTACAGGAAAACAGAGAAAAAATTGATACGTTTGGAGATGACGAAGAATGGGACTTGCACCATTTTTATAAGCGTACTTTGCACTATTTTAGAAACGTTTGGAGTGATTTTGTTACAATACATTGTTAAATTCTTTTCAAACTCGTAGGGCCTTAAGTTAGCCAGATCAATTGGGGAATATCAATTTTTTCTGAACTTTTTAGGTGTTAGCGTTGACCATGGACACACGGTAGGCCAGACACAGACGTTTCGTCAACCAATCGTGTTTTCGGTATTAAAGACCCTCAAAACGTGGATTCTGGATAAAAAGTGTTAGATAAAGTAATTTAATACATATTAGAACAAGATGTATCCACTTCTTGTTACTAGGACCTGACAACGCAAGTTTTCTTTTGGAAATTGTCAATTTGTGTTGCAGAATTACAATTTCTCTTAGTTATATAAATTACTAATTTACTCAAACAGGGAGAGGTGGCTCAGGCTATCAACTGATATCACTGCAGTGCCTCTGCTCGGGAGGTCCAAATTTCGAGTCCCGACGATGGCAGAATTTTCGACACTAGCTAGCTAGATAGGTCGAGTTCAGTCGCTGTCTGGAGGAGAACTCTCATCAGTAGTTTTCCGTGGTTTCTCCGATCAATACCAGGTGAATACCGGCGCAGTACCCAACCACACGGGCCACGGACCACGCGCGATCTTTTCTTTCTCTTCTTTGTCCTATCTTCACCACTTACACACACACACACACAAAGACATGCACCACACTAACACATATGTCGGGAGACCAGTCGGGAGTTTAGACCTTGCCCCGGCTGAGGCGGTGGCCCTGTGGGAGATACCTGGTTGGGAAACCCAACGCTAGTCTACAGGGAGGTTGGCGCTGGATCTGACCATCCAGAGGGGGAAGATCACCGCCACCTCTCGAGGAGGAACCACGCACTACACTGACGGGAGTAATAACCTTAGCAGTTGACGCGCCCGGAATCACTTATCAATCAAACAACTAATTTAAATAGCGAGTGTGAAGTACTTTGGAGGTTTTGGTAGATACCTAGGAATTGGGGAAAATTAAAAAAAAAACAAAAAACAACAACAGATACGATGAAACAGTATCGGTTTTGAGAGAAAAATGCAAATACTTGATTGTGTTATTCTGTTTGATCTCATACTGCACGTACGGACTAAATTCTCATACTCAGAGCATTACTGCTTACGACACAGTTGACGTAACGCGACAGTAGGGTACCTAAAGGGTACCTAAAGGGGTCATCCGCCATTAAATATTTGCATTTTAACTGTCGCGTTATAGAACAGCAACGTTTTCATATATTCTTCGTATGTAAAGAACTGTTGTGTTGTATATATGCTATACTATGTTATTGCAATATTTGTGAAGTCTGTTTTTGTTAAAATATTTATCAGTTAAAATATTTATCAGTGGTACAAACGAGTGTCTTTGTTGTTCATGCGTAGTGTGCGTGCTACGTTTTGGAAAACTCTTTGCGGTACGTGTACGGCAAATTCGCATATTAACAATTTTTAATTAATAAAGACTGGAGGGAATTACAAGTTTTCCTCCATCAATTCTGAATAAAAGTAAAGTAGGAAAAATATTTTAAAAAATACAGAAAGTTCAATATAGAAACTAAATGTGTCTTAGCTCTAAAATAAGTACTGATCGTCAAAAAATGCGTTTAAAGGCCGTACAAAAACCCACGCAAAAGGTATTTCTAGAGGAAACATATATACTGGAGTAAAATGCCTGAAGCCGTATTGAAAGACCAAATCAAGAGGGCAATGTTCGGAATGCAGTAATTACGACTAATTCTTGATTCATCTCTTCCCAACACAAGGTGCGACATGCCCCGGGCATGGACGTGAAAACTCACCAGTAGTTGGGCGGCGGGTGTCCCTGCGACACGCACGAGAGCACGGCCGTCTCGCCCTCGCGCACGGGGCCCGACGCCACGCGGTCGTTGAAGCGAGGCGGCACCACCCCGTGGTGCTCTGCAACAGACGCGCTACAGGTAAGCACACCACACGACAGCTTACAGTACTGAACAAATAACCCTGAGGGTTTAGACACAATCAAAACAATGTATACAAGACAAAAACTTTGGAATCAAACTTTAGGTTCATCCGCCTCGTGGCCGAGATCGCTAAAGCAGAAGTGCCGTAGTGATGTCGGTCCGTGGGATCGCGGGTTCGAATCCCGCCTCGAGCATGGTTGTATGTGTTCGTCCTTTCACCCCCCTTCATCAGCATATCGTTCCATCCTCATACCATAACGTTAAATCCAATAGTGGTCGCTAATGACCTAGTAGTTGATGCGATCTTAAATAACAAAAAACAACAACAACTTTAGGTTCCATAAATTTTTATAAAAAATCTGTTCCATTTTGCAACGTTCCATGTAAAAGATTCATACGCCACTTCAGGTATTCAATTTCCATCGCTCAAATTGTACAGTTTAGCTATGAGCATGGATGATGATAACGAGTACCATTCCCTTTCGCCAAGCGTAGGCTAGAAAGAGGTCTTGCGTCTTTACGCCTTCCTCTCTCCAGGGCAGATGTTGACAGTCGTGGGATGACATTGGCTACCATTGCATGAAGAAAGGTAGGGCGATCATAGGGGGAGTGCATGATTACGATAGATGAAATAGTTGTGATTCTGGCGATGAAATGGTGTAGTGGTTTGGGAAAGCAAACCGCACTACAATCACATGGTGAGAACAACACCGCCTTCGTGAAACTCGCATTCGCAGCCTACCCTGACAGCATACGCTTCCGCGGCCGGAGACTGTTGCTACTTGGCTGTACGAGAGACGTCACGTCCTAGGGACAGGTGTCAACTCTTCGGTCGCCATTCCCTTCTACCTGAGGAAAGTCGCAGTATGGCGCTCGAAACGTTGGCACCTAGGACGTGGCGTCACCCGGACAGCCAAGTATCTACTCAGAGTCTTCCGCTCCTCGTACGTGGCCGTAACCCCAAGCCCCTACGTCACCAGAGGAAGCAGCTGCAAGTGTTTCAGGACTGAAATTGGCGAAGATCGAAGGTCACTTGATATATTTCTAATGAATTTTAAATTCATCTCTAACTTGAAGTTAATAAATAAAATGTCACAAATGCGATTAGAGTGTTCCGTATCTATTGACTTCCACTTCCCTCGTTTTCACTCCTGTCACATATGGGAAACCTAATGCCTACCACCTTTCCCCTAATTGCGTACGTATTTTCTTTGAATGGCCTCCTTTTTATTATGTAATATTGTACACAATCTTTGAAAGTGGTCTGGTGGAAAACTAGGCCTAATGGATGGAGCCTGTGTATGTAGGCAGGTGAAGCGTAGATGCAGGTTTGTGGACGATGATCTGTGTTGTTCAGTGTCAGGGGCTGGTTATTGAACGAAGCATAAGAAAGAACATCCTACCTTCACACCTGATTGTATTAACTGAAGAATGGAAGTATCGAAGGCACTGTGTCGATATGTGTTTTTACAGATGAATGCTTACAATGATTCTGTAAATCATCGTTTATCCAGAAAGGTTGTAAGCTTCATCTATATTTTACCGTTTGTAGTGATGACAACAGATAGCACTGCGTACTATGTTTCAATAGATTTTCCTTAGACAGGCTATTGGTACCAATATGAGAATGTCATCACAGTGTGTTCTAGTTTGTTGATTATTGACTTGTAAAAAGGATGTAAAGAAACACTCAATCGGACCTCTAAAACCACATATTTCCGGAAGCTGCAGAACATGAGCGAAAAAATCGTTACTTACCAACTTGTTGGTAGGGACAAATCCTCTATGTCCTTTTGTTTTCAACTAGTCTTGTTTGAACCATCCTTACTCATGATAAGTTCTGTCGCAATTGTCAAGATATTATTTAAGAATACATAGTATATTGCTCAGGCCATTCAGTTTAAATAGTGTTTTAATGAGTATGTTGCATATATTCAGCGGACATGAAGGTAACGAGGTTGCCGTATTTAAGAGGTTTAACAGTATATATCACTCACAAAGACATTTATTAGTATGATAGTATGGTACAATAACAGTCCCCGGAACACAACAATGATAAGATTTTCCTTTCGTTTTGATATTCCTTGTTATTCGTGAGGTTTTTGGAACCATAGATTATAATTTCTGTATCAGGAAGCACAGCTTTGACTTTCGATAGAAACTTTTCCATTGACGAAAGAAGATCAAACTGATGAAGACAAGGGCCCAAAATGACATGCAGAATGTGATGACATTCGCAAAACATTATCCTACTTTAGAAATTATTGACGTCCAAGTGACATTTGATCAAATTCTGGGACATATCACAAATTGGCACAAAACCTCTCAGCACTAAAGGCTTAAATGAAAGAAAGGCAGTAAGAATAAAGGTTAAATGTGTAAATCCTACAATTTTCCAGACAAAGTAGCCTTTTTCTGATATGAAAACATAAAAATAAGTTAGCATCTAGAGAAAGGGGAAACCATCAAAGAACTAAGAATTGTTGGTCTCTAAAGGATATTAATGTATGTATTTGGCATTTTAGGATCGGATTAATTTGACTTTTGCTAGCTAGCTGTGTTCCAAGGCCTGTGGTTTACCTTTTATTTAATATCTCAACGTGGCTGGTATCTCATGAGCAATCAATTGTGCGGAGGAGAAAACCACGACAGATTCTCTATAAATATATTTTTCATATTTTTCTTGTTCATCTTTTAGATTTGAATCTTAAGACAGATATTGAAAATCGATACACGGAGCAACGTTAGAGGGAAAATGCTGGTTAGTTTGGAAACTGAGTTTATCCTCTGTTGACCTCAGACCTTTCTCAGATACTAGGAAAGAGAAAATAACCCAGGTGCGTCTATAAAAGATTTCTAAGCATTTCCCATTGACATCTTACTCTGAGAAATCATCATAAAAAATTCTCAAAAACATATGTGACTCTGGGTTTCACTACGAAAATTCTTTTGAAAATTTAAAGATAACATTTTCTATTAGTATTGTCATAAATGTAAAACATTTCAGCGCAGGAAAGTCCATCGTTCACATCAACCATGAAGTTTACTGCAAGTGGTGTTGAAAGAAAGATTTTTAGAATTTCGTTTTTGAGTTAAAGAAAGTTGAACTCTAATCATTGTCATTTAATTGCGGATGCTACATGAATCAACAACATATCAAAGAAAAAGAATACTTACGTTATCCTAGAGACTTTTGTATATTTTGTTCTGAGTTGACGTTCATTTAAATTCATATGAGAAGCATAATAATGTGTTTTGTTACTTGTTTTGTGTACAATAAAACACTAATTATAAAGCTTATGATATAATTCATTGAAGTATTGGCACGTGGTAGTAGTACAAAGTGAAAACGCCAATCGATTACAGACAGTATTAAACACTCAAAGACAAACGAGAGCCTCAGCCGGGCTTCTCACCGGCAGGATCTACGGTTGGAGTGCCGACGGTGGCGGATTTTCGATTCTTTCTAGATAGCTGGATCGAATTCAACCGTTCTCTGGAGGAGAATTGTAGCGTCCGGCTGTCATGAGTGGTAGTTTTCCGTGGTTTCGCCGATTAACACCTGGTGAATCCTGGAGCAGTAAACTAACAAATAGGACACGGATAGCGCGCGATCTTTCCTTCCTCTTCCTTGTCCAATCCTCTCCCCTTACTTTCACACACTTATGTCCTATAACACCACACATGTCAGGAGAACAGTCGGGAGCTTAGAGCTCGTCCCAGCTGGGGCGGTGCACCGCTGGCGGAAGATATCTGAAGAGTGAAATTCTGCGCATGCTGACGTGTAGTTTGGCGCCGGGTCTCATCGACCATCAGGGGAGGAATATAGCCAAGTTCCGGAACAAAATTAATTACTAAATTATATTACTGAATTGTTAGTTCTGTAGCGTGGCCAATTTCATCACGTGGTTCGGCCTACGCAATTAACTTATAGCACTTTGAATGTGCTCAACGCATAGTTTTCGACTAATTTTATTGAAAAGTACTCTTTTTGCCGGTCACGTCTAAGCCTCCCTTAATGTTTCGCTACGCATATCGACGTTCATAATGAGGCTACAGCTTGCGGCCTACGGTATTAACAAAACATTCTTGAGCCTGTCGAACGTATAATTTTCGAAGTATTTCAGGCCAAAATACTTTTTTAATCAATAAAAACGCGCATTTCTCATCATCTTTCTCATCAACTACGAACAGAATGTACTCGTCGCCGCCACTCGTTCCTTCCTTTCATTAATCGATTTTGGGTCGCTACGATGAGGGATAATATCTAAAAAATCGCCGCCCAAAATCACAATAAGGAAACAAGAAAACAGAGTGTGCACTCAAAGATAGCAAGCCAATATTCGTAAAGTTGAACACCCTTGGTTTCGATTCAGTTTTGATAACCGAGTGAACAGCGCACTACGCATAACAAGTTCTGCGCAGAAATACAACTTTTACCTATTTCAATCAAATAAAAAGTATTTAATAGTTATGAAAATTTAACGCTTGCACTTTTTGAAAATTCTCACTAAAATTTTGCTCCAAAAACGTGCTCAAAAACTTCAATGTCTAATTTTTTATGAAACCATACATATTTGTTATGTGGCTATATGACATTCAGAAACCCATCCACTGCTACTTTAACTAATACACTAAATTATTCAAGGTAGCAACGTGCACGCCCTGTCTCCCCAAGTACTATCTCATGTAGTGTAAGTTATTCAAGGCTTTGGCTGCGATTACATGAAACTAACATAGGTATAATGACGCCGTACGACAGAAATCAGGAGGATTTTATACGTAGTCTACAACACATTCTGATATATATTGAACAAAATCACTATATTTTCCTAAAAAGCAGTATAAGGAATACTGGTGTAAGAGAATAAGGCAATTTTTCGCGCATGAAACCCGTGATTTCTTGGAGGTCTGTGAAGTTTATTTCACAGAGCCTTTTGATTGTGTAGCGAGTTCTGCCAATGGAATTGCTCTTACCAGAGTTGTGCGCTAGTTGTCTCCAATTCCCGCCAATTACAGGCAATTGCCTGATCGCGAGGGAAAGTTCTATTCGAATGACTAACGATAATAGCAATAGCAAGCTCGTTGTGGTGGCGTGCCGGGCCCACATTTCGGAGTTTCCGGTTTCCGGCCGGCGAACTCGATGAATACAAGGAGAAATCGCATCCCGAAATAATCACAGTTCCATCGAGGGCATGATTGCAACGTTTCTAAATGTATTATGGATACGTCTGCATGTACTTAAAGTTATTCAATTTTCAACTAGTTTGCTGCAAGAATACACTAGTATTTTTGCTACCACATTAGAATAAACAGAAGATGAAGATCAGCCGTGGAGTGTTTAAATCACATTGATATTACTTGGAGGAATACAGGATTAACTAAGACAAGCACACAGGATTGTTTTAGTTTCAGAAAAAATATTTGGTTGGGACGTTCGTAGATTGCTCATAGTTTACATGTACCGATATTCGATTCAACATTTCGGTTTTATTCATTCTTTAATCATTGCTATTTTTTGTTGAATTTCCTAAGAATGAATATGAAACAACTTACGCATTAAAGTGTCATTTTAATGACAGAGAAATAGATTTTTTCTTTTTTTAAATTCTTGTGTTATAAGACACCCATGTAGTGTGAGAAGCTACAAAACTAATTACTAAGCTTGTAGTTTTGCACAAAAAATTTTGATGGGAAATGACTTGGTTGAGATTAATACAGGTTTGCTGATCGCACATTCTTTTTCAGTTTGGATATCTTGAAACCGACGATATATTTTCACGTTACCAGGGCTCAAACGTGAAATTTATACCTTGCTCACCCCCAGTTGTTCGATGTGAAAATAAATCGTTAGGTATATTTCTCTCTCACAGAGCAACGAATGTGAACGCAACTTTCCGGGCACTGTGTATGCCCAATAATAATTTGCTGCCGCTTCTGTATTCTTGATTGCTCATTGATGATGCAGAGCGTACTGCATTATATTATCGGACTGGTCAAACTGTTACGCCTGATGCATATCCATGACTTCACGCGCGACGGCTGTAGTTTTCACATTACTCTAAGGCCCATAGGGATGCATTTGTAATACAATTACTGCTCTGCCCTATACTCATGCTCTTTTCTTATTACAATTGCATATAAGTAAACATACTGAATAAATATTTGCGAAAGTGCATGTATTCCTGCCTAAGAAAAGGCATAGTATCCTGGGAAAACGTATTGTACAGTACTCAGTATAGCAGTTTTTTTATGTTGCAGAAAAAATCGTAAACCGTCCAGGTGATAAGTGCAAGCATCTCTTGATTGAGCTTAAAATCTCATCATTGATTTGCCTCTTAATTTACGAATGAGCGGTTGTGCCAAATCTGACTTACTCAAGAACAGGTTTACGGAATACAAATAAGTACCTAAAATTCTGTGATCGCAGGATAAAACGTTTTAAGTCAAGTTTTGAGCACCACACTGAGTTAAATATAATTTGTGTGATGTAGTTATCTATATTTTATTCGCGTAAGAAACTGAAGTCGAATAACTCCTTAAGGAAAAAAGTCAGAAAGTACAACATATCAAAGTTATTTTCTTCTTAATCGAGTAAAACTAATTAACTGACATAAGCTCTGGTTTAAATTTAAAGGACATACGTTTAAGTGAAATGAACGTCTACAAATCACTAGAAAGTTGTGGTATCTCCCACACACGCCGGTGTGTGTGTGTGTGTGTGCGCGCGCGCGCTGGTGTAACTCTCCACCGGGGTATTCGCAGGAGCATAGGCTTTCCCTTGCCGGACAGTCCCTTCTCAGGGGTATGAAGCTAGGGACCAGCGACAGAGTGCCTGGCAAGTATACTGCGATTTATTTCCAGCTGACAGGTCAACAGTTGTTACGGTGTCATTCAATCGGTAGCTTACACGTCATTACAGTGACGTCATTTTGGTGACGTTCAACCTTCCGATTGGATGGCATCGTAACAGCCGATTTACGTCAGAGGCAACTCTAAATAAATCGAAGTATATCCGCCTGCCAGTAAACCACTCCTTTGCGTGCTGCCACCCGTTGCCAGGACCGTCACCAAGCCCCGCTCAGAATTTGCTTCGCCGGAGGGATGGTACCCACTGCGAAGCTTTCCAGCATGTACTGCGTCAAACTGCGCCCGCACGAGCGCCTGGGAAGCCCGACGCTCCTGTAGGCACGGGTAACTTCCCCTGACTGCGCTCTGATTTCCGGATTAGTTTCTCGATTTGTTCAACAACTGACGTTTGATTTATGTTCATGTACTTTACCTATGTGTATTTATTACCATTTCGGGTTTATTTTCTTTTAAAATTATACCTTATATAAAAAAATTGTCAAGGGGCAATAATTTATTTGAATGAAAAATGTTTTCCTGGTTTTTGTTTTGTGTTTTGTTTAATTAAATCATTTAGTTAATTTTTGTATATAGCAATTATGTGAAATAAATTAACAAGTCTCTGTATGTTAAGAATATCCGCTTTCTTAAGTTCTGTTTTCTGATACATGTGGGAGGAGTCGTTGGTGTAAGTATTTTGCACATCAGTACTATCCAATTAAATTTGTTTTTTTCTTATGCAAATAGTAACGGGGAAGAAAACTTCTGAAATACTTCTGTTATGAAATATTTACAAAACTTCTTTATTCCTAATTCAACTAAGCATAGTAAATGAGAGGGATCAGGGATTCTAGAGCTTAAAATATACGCAAATTGTACTACTCCCCTACACAACAGTTTTCCATTTTTACACTACACAAATAAAAAAAATATTGACTTCTACACGAAATGCATTTCGTAATTCCAGCCGTGATTCTAGATACTATTATATTCTATTTTATTTATAGATTATAGAAATATCAGTTGACACAATCGATATGAAATAATTAAAATTAAAAAGTTAAAATAATAAAATAATTTTCCAATGGGATGCAAGTAAATATTTCTCTTCCGAAATTTTCTCCCTTTTCCCTTCTCTATTTCCGAAGCGTACATTGCTATACCACATTCACAAATTTACCGATATCACGCACATCGGAGTCTTGGAAAATATGAAATTTGTAATTCTCTTTTCAATAAAATTCAGTAAGCATCCGAATAAAATCGACACGCTCAATTTCTTGGTTAGGTAGGCCAGTGAAAGTCATTACATCCAGTGAAACTCGCTGAAGGTTGTTGCACATCAGAAGCACGGAAATTAAGAAAATTATTTACATTTTGGGGGGAAATTGTTAAATTGTGGGTTTTTAGTTAATTTATTGTACAGGGTTGTTTATGGTATTCTGTAAATTTGACGATACTTAATAATGAGGAAAACATGAGAATACTTTTATAGGTCGGAGAGAATTCATGGAATGTAATAATAATTCATCATAAGGATTCATGCAACATCGTACATTTTTTAGATCATATTAAACCGAGGTAGATAAATATATTTCTAAGAGTTATAGGAAAAAATAATACGCCAACATTTTCTTTGAGAGAGACTCCCTCTTGCGTAAATTTTAAGTAGCCCCAAGTTTCAAGTGGTACAAAAAGAACTCAGCCACTACCTACAGGAAACTCAGAGTTTTATGAATTTATGGTAATTACATTAGTCATCCCTTTCCCGCAGTGAGTAGATTACAAATACGTCGGCAGAGATGGCAAAGCGGGACAAACCGACCTCGCGACCCCTGGGGAGGCAGGCGATGGAGGCTCGTGCAACGTGAACTCAACGCAAACTAGCGCTACATGCCCGCCGCCAACTACACACAGTGAGCGGCTACTGTTTACCAATTCTCTCTCCCTCCCTCTCTCGCTCTCTCTCCCACCCCCTCTCTTTCCCTGTTCTTCCCTCTCCTCCCTTTCCATCCCTCTCTCTCCCTCCCTCTCCATCCCCTTCTCTCTCCGAAGCTCTGGACCGCAATTAAGGGAAGGTCGCGAAAGCTTCGTATCAAACATATGCACCTCATCTATGACATGGGTCACAAACAACATGCACTCGATTTTCATTATTCACAGACGACAACTTCAAATATGCTTTGCTGTTTGGATGGCAGAGCAAAAGTCTTTGGATAATATGAAAGAGAATCGGAGTAAAATAGGCGAGAGAAGATGAACTACTGGATGTGTCACGTTTGTGAATCATTATTACGTTTCAGAAAAAGTGAAAAAACTGATTAATTTTACAAACTCTCTCGCTACAAAGCATTTAAAACATTGCTTTTGGGAATTCAACGGACATGGAGTTTGTTCAATATCCACCTTCGTGACTCTATTTTCGAGAAATATTCTTATTATAATATTTTGAATTAAATATTATTAGATTTAATTCACTGGGAAAGTATGTTGAACATATAACAGTTATAATATTTTTTTTTGCAAAATCTCAATATATAAGATCGGTAGTGTTAAACAATCAAAAATTTTATTATAAAATACTTATATAGTGTAGATTTAGCAGTACTGTTGGAACAAGCTTACTTAATACATACATTTATAAGCCAGTAGATTGGTATCAAAGCTATATTTCTTGTCTAGCTCTAGACTGAATATGTCATTTGAGTTTCAATGTGAGATTTTGTGTCTAAATAACAAAAACCTCGCATTTCTGGCAATTCTCACCAAAAAATGGTGGGTGGTAGGGGATCGGTGTATAACGGATGTGCTTTGGCCTCAGATTCACAATACAATCATAACACTTGCGTCTCAGTGGGCAAATAGATAACCTAGACTCCGCCATTGATATGGAATTATTGCATCGCGAAGCGTTATAGCAATCGTAAGCAATATCGACATCAACAGTGGGTGAAGTTGGGAGAAAAGTTTTTCACATATGTTTAGGTCGAAATGGAAGAACTTCCGATCTGTTGCGACAGGGTGTCCTAAATTCCCATAATTCCACCTCCTCTCCATTACCATTTGTTCGGGATGTCCGGGGATGAAACGTCGAAACTTCGAAAATAAGCTCTTAAGACAATTCTAAGCATATTTTGTCTAATAAACTACGTGGATATTCAGTATGGTTGAGCCACAATAAGCACTTAAAAGTGAGTTTGAAAAAATGATTTCTAGGCAAATATTCGCATTATGGAAGCATAGAAACACTCCATAAACGTGTAAATTGTTTATTATTTACAAATGAAATGAATATGTTTGTTCAGAAAGATAAATTAAGAAAGAAATAAAAAAGCACCCAATGCGACTCCTTTTTTATTTCTCGCTTAATTTTTCTGAGAAAATATATTCATTTCTTTTGTAAATAAGTAGTTTATTAGACAAAATATGCTTAGAATTGTCTTAAGAGCTTATTTTCGAAGTTTCGACGTTTCCTGGACACCTGTATATACAGACGAATATCACCAAGTTCACGTTGCATCACGGGAATATACAGTTCGCAGTTCACACTGCCGCTAGAGCTGGACATAAACTGAATATAGCATGACTGATTGATCGATTACCATGCGATATATGTCGCCCGCTAAATCCGGCGGAATAGCGGGCTCCGCTATCATTTCAATTTCAAGTTGGCGCATGCGCCGAGGATCATATTGTAGTCGATAGCTGCACGCTATGCCGTGCAAATATTCCCTATTATCTTACCGTCCCAGATAATCTTCCAGAGAGGGAATGCACGAAAGGCTCTCTTAATTCAAAGAATTAAACGTTATGTCTCTTTTGCATACCATTTATGGAATTAAAAGAAAATTAGAAGTTTGTTTTGTCATTTTTAGGCTTATAAATTACATTATAAAATATTTTCCTATTGGTCGACAATGATATCAATTCCTTAATTTTCCTTTATTTTATTTTGTTTTAAATACAAAGGTTCTGGTAAATTTAAATACACATGCAATGAAAGAAATCAGTGCTTCTCCCCGCCAATTTTTGCATTTTTATTGCCATTTTCCCGCTTACTTTTAATTGTTAATGCTTTACCAGGTGTATAAAACGCAGTTGTTTGGTGGCTTATCATCCAATGTCTAGTAATGGAATACTTACGAAATAATGATGAATCAATAAGAGGTTATCCACCTTGTCTTACTCCAAGCCCAAACTTTTTGCTTGACAGCAAGTGTTCCGGCAACGAGGTATTTATACCTTGCATTTCAATACTGTACACGGGTTTGTGA
Source organism: Acheta domesticus (assembly GCA_031308135.1). Taxonomy (NCBI): domain Eukaryota; kingdom Metazoa; phylum Arthropoda; class Insecta; order Orthoptera; family Gryllidae; genus Acheta; species Acheta domesticus. Next base: position 117,968,557 of record JAHLJT010008446.1, on the reverse strand, counting down.
TAGTTATTTAGTTTTTATTGTTATTTTATTTTACTGATATATCTAAAAATGTTTATTTTAACACACTTTCATTAGCCTTTAATTATTTAAATATTATATTGTTTTATTTCACCACTCTAAAATTGTTTCTTATTAATCGATTACAATTTAGAGTTGAAATGAAAGAGTTTTGAGACCAATAGGCGCGGCGACTTTAAATGCCGAGCGGCCGAAATCCCGGCGACGCTCGGCTGTTCTGCACATAACCAAGAGGCAGAAGGCGGCCGGTAGAAATGTCCGTTAAATAGGATCTCCGCCCCTCAGCGCGAGCTCACCCCTTCTGCCGAGTGTCGGCGCGGAGCCTCGCCCTACTCCAGCGGCTGTTTTCCTTCAAATGCAGAGCGCTAGGAAATACAATGCCACACTTTTTGAATTAGCCATGTGTTTGCAGAAGGGCCTGTGAGCATTTGCGTACAAAAAGAGAGAAGCGTCACAGATTGCACAGGTTGCAGAACAGGACAAGTTTTTCTACGTTAGAAGTCTACAATATAATCGCCTATTAACCTGATGGGTAACAAGTAATTCCATCAAAATATGAGGAATAGCGGTCATTTTGAGGTGTGCTGCAAGTTATCTCATCTGCATTAAACTACAAGATATGTAAGTTCTGATCTACGCAAAGAAATTGCAAGACATGTCGACTATGGAAAATGACCAACCAGAACTCAGTACTTAAGAAAAAAGAAGGAATGGGAAATGGGAGTTTCGGTAATAGAACAGACAAAATTCAGAGCTCAGTTTATTGCATGAAAACGCTATTTGTATGAAGTGAGCAAATTATGCTAAATTGAAGCTCTACAGGTGTTAGTTGTGAATTTGTTTAGCTCTTAAAGGAGGTAAGAACGTAACATAATACACGGAATTAACTATTTAAAGAGATTGTGAATTAAAATAATGAGATTTAATTGAATTGATTTAATTTCTTTTTGACAAAACCAGTGAAATTTGTATGTGACATATTAGGGAGAATAATATGCGCACTTCTGGAGATCCACAATCCTTATTTCATACATAGTTGAATGATGAATAAAAGTACCAACTAAGCGTGGTTAGCAATAGTTGGTAACTGAAAAATTTCGCTTCCACGTAATAGAAAACTTATTTGCATCGGTAAACAAACTACAGATTTGGGTTCATGGTGTTGCTAACAAAATAACAACCGACGCCCTCGATTATACTCCCACCACAACTAGCAAATGTAGAGCTCAATAAAATGTACGCACAGTGAAGTAACATTTACGTTCAAGAGCAGAACAAAGGATCATGCTAGCATTTCTTCACTGTATCAAAGGAAACGCCGAAAAACCTACTACATCTAGAATATTACGTACTTTCTCGCATTATTTGAAACTTAACTCTATCAAAAAAATCTCTATCAAAAATAGTGAACACACTTTTGCAATGTTCGAAAATACAGAAAATTTACCGAAAATCATATCTCCGCCGATTTTAAGTGTCCTTTGCTCTATCCGCGGAAATAGTTTAATAAAAAATTTGGAGCAATGTTTGACAACATTTTGAAAGTGTTGTTGAGACTTTATGTAAAGAACCGCAAAATCATAATATATGTTTCAAACTCGGAGAACTTCGAGTTCTTAATACTGAGTACCATCAATCGGGAAATATATATTTTAGAAAAAGAGTGCAGGCACTAGTGGTGACCACAGGCAGATAGAAGTTTTGTCATCAATAGATTTTTTGGTGACAAAGACCAACAAAACATTTACTTTGACTACTTATCGCGTTAGAGATGTACTACACACAGGAACACGTCGCTCACTTCTTCGACATCAGGGCCCGCAATACCAGTTTTTTGTGACGAAAAATGGCCGATTTGTGCTTGCCGACATACTTTCTCTTTACCACGTAACTACTTAGTAAGGCAGAAAAGTAAAAACTACATACACCTACATAAGCTTGCATAAAACAATATTTATAAAACAGTATTAAGAACCAGATTATTGACAATGTTCTGAAAAAAAACTAATAAATAATTCCAATTCCAGAACCAAATAAAAATCACAGAGAGACAGAAAACTAGAGACTGACTACACTATTAATAACACTGTTACAATAGCGAAATTAATATTAAAAAATCAACAAGCATTTAAATAAAACTGAAAACACAGTTAAACATCAGTTTAAATTTGTTAATCAAGTATCAACCTCACATCAGATTCTCAGAGTAACAGAAAATACACATTCACCATTCCAAGACAAAATCACCTAATACTAGCATTCCTAAGCCGAAGTAAATTAGGTTGCAAATTTACTGTCCATACAGTTTGTGGACATGAAGGCCACACATAATTTCCGTGTGATAACGAGTCATTTAATTACGTTTTCTTTTGTAATAAAAATTTCAAAATGTTAGTGAGAAAATAATACATTAGGGTAAACGGTACAGTGATTGGCCACTTAAGAGTTGTGACCGTAATAACTCATTTGAAAAGTAATATTTTGAAACTTTGCCATTTACTTTCCATTGTCCAATGGTCTTTTAATTATCCCAACGGTAATTTCTATCGGAAAATTAATATTACGTTATTAATTATTTGTTTTATAAAAACGTGCCATTTTGTACAGTGATTGGCCAGAAATTATAGTGATTGGCCACCATGATGACAGTGATTGGCCACTGAATTATTTCTAATTTGATCAGTTTAGAAACAACTAGTGTAACGATATATTCAATTAATTATTATATTACCCATGAAAGCACACAATTTGTAAGATATAGATTTAATATAACTTTAATATCACTTTTAGAGTAAATCCTCTGTTTTCAAATCTGAGCATATTCGACTCAATTCTTATGTCAGATGTGTCTTCTGTCCGACCGTCACAGGGAGTGTGATGACATTTTTTAATACAAATGGACGGAATATGCTTCAAATATATTCGTAGAATACATCGCTTGTAATCCATCCATTTTTTCAAATCTCTCAGCCGTCTGGTCAGCAATTTTTCTGGTATCTGTTGATATGGATAGATAAATCAATGGACTAGTGACAAGTCCACTTGCTGCAAAGCAGAACATGACTGTCATATTGTCTTTTGAAGCTCTGTTTTACTGAGTAAACATTCTTACTTCCTTTTTCAGCTAAAACCTTTCCTGTAACTGAACGTTTAAAAGTATGACTTTTCTCCATTACATACCCTTGTAGGATCATTTATTTTCTCATCCTAGTTACTTCCATCGATGTACCCTACAAACTTCTTCAAATCACATTCTGATGTCTTGTTCGCTCTCACACGAACTAGCGGCTGTCATTGCTTCAATTGTCCGTTTAGTGATTATGGGATGTCTTCTTAAAAATGCGTTGACCCAGCCTTTCCGTGGACGGTTGTTGTTGAACGGATTGGGCATTTAGTTTTGAAGCTAAAAATTGTTGAACGCTATTCTGTATATCTTCCTTCCATGGAAAACCTTTACTGGCTAGTTAAAGTACACACTTAACAAGACTGTATTCTTCTTTAGATAATACAGCGTCAGGACTTAGTCGTTTTGTGATCTATATTGTTAAAACAAAACAGCAAACTTGTTTTCGGAACATTAAATGATTTTTCAGCAGAACGCTCAAATGTTCCGTTATTTTTAACACATTTGATGACATTTGCTATGGCTTCTGCTTCATACTCTTGCTTCAGCTTCTTTGGCGTTGTAAAATCTCTTATTTCAGGCCCATGCAGTTTATACTTGTGCGCAATAATATTAAACTACGATTAAAAGCAATCTGACAACAATCATAAACGGAGTGGCCAATAACACAATTTACACACTATCGAAGATATAGTCATTGGCCACCCCCCCTATGTCACTAAATATGCAAAGCTAGGCTTCTCATTTTCAGCTGATATCATTGTCACTCAATAAGGTTTGTGTTTTCCGACATATTAAAGTAATTTGCTTACCGCCGTAATCAACAAACAGCGCTGTTGGATATCAGGTTTCTAAAGAAAATCTTAAGAAATCTTTACATACAATGAACACGCACCGCACTGTTAACATACATCCGTCATATTGTCAACAGTTGCACTCTTGCAGTCGTAGTAAATATTGCATAATACTCAGAAAGCGTCGCTTCGCCTCATTTACAAGCAAAATATTAGAATACGGTGTTAGAACAAGCGGTAATTCAAATTATAGTTGGAGTGGCATATCACTGGGGGGTGGCCAACCACTATCGTTTACCCTATGTTTTATGTTTTTATTTTTAACATTATCTCATCTGCTTCCTCAAAAATTGTAATTATTGTACATATAATTTAAGGAAGTTAATATTGCATTAACACAACATTGAGAAAGTTTAATACTTTCTTCATGAATTCAAGGGCAGAAATATTGAAAAAAGACAATCTAAGATCAAATTGCAAATGGTGAGACCTCCAAAATACTGTTTTCAACTTTTCTCTAAAGTGGAAATTCAGGTTTAATAAATTATGGATCCTGAATATAGTAATCGTAAGTAGACAAAGGAAACAATGATATTTTTCCTTTTTAGAAGGCAATACCTTGTACTTTTTTGCGATTTCTCAACACGATATTACCAACGCCGTCATTTGCAACTGGACGAAAGATCCCTCCTTTACTCTTATTTTCCAAAGGTAGAATTGACATTTTCTTCTATCCTAAAAACGGTGCAGAAAGAAAATTTATTTACAGCATATACTTGCAGTATCATCTGTAGACATACAGAGACCAGCCTTTGGGCGACGCAATAATTTCAGGATTTTTTGCAAATGCCCCTCGCAATTTTTGAAATATGGCCTCAAGAGAATAAAGTATCGTTTTACGGCTCAAGAAACCCATTCTTTGTCATTATGTTAATAGCAGTGGGGCAGAAAAGAGTTGCCAACTTGTGAGAGGAAATTCTGAGTGGCACAATTGTCCACGCGAAGAGGGTGTGGCGGGCGGTGCTGGAGAGGGTCGAAGATGAGCGGCGCAGACCAGCGGGGAGGAGCGGCATGTGGCAGAAGGAAGCGTCATGTGGCGGAGTGCAACGTTGAGTGCGGACCTGTAGCAGGGCGGATGATGCAGCGGTGATGAAGGGCGTGTTGACACGTTGTGACGCGGGCGGAAGGTGTGGCGAGTCATAGTGTAATGCTGAGTGTCCGAGTGTGATGTAGTGTAAAGTGATTTTGGTGCTGTAGTTTCGGAGGGCAGAGAGACATAGTGTGCGTAGGGGGCATGACATGACGTAACAGGGTAGAGCAGATCGAGAAATTGTGGTATTTGGTGAAATGTTATGGTGGCGAAGTTTCATACAGCGGGGAGTGCCAGAGTGTGTAAGGAAGGGCTTTGCAAAGCGTGGTGCTGGGTAGCGGGGAGAGGCGTAGTGTGGTGTGGGAGCAGTGACGAGATGTGATGTGGCGCACCGTATGGGGCGTGGATGACACGCCAAGAAGTGTGGCGTGGGATACCGAGGCGACAAATGTGGTGGATGGGGGCGACGAGTGGGGTGGCGCGGGATAGCAACGCGACAAGTGGCTTGGTGGCGATGGTGAGGCGAAGAGTTGGGTGCGGCATAGGATGGCGAGGTGAAGCGAGGAGTGGGATTAGGTGGCGAACAGTAAAAGGCGTGTGGGGGAGTGGGTTGGAATGGGCGAGCGGAGTGGGATGATGTGGCGAACGGTGGAATGGTATGGGTTGACGTGGCAAGGCATGACGTAGCGCCGCGGCAGGGTTTGTGTGACGTGGAAGGAAATGAGGACGTGGTGAGGCGTAGCGGGCGTGGCGGCGCAATGCGAGATGAGGCGGAGTGTGACGGGGAGGGGCGTGGCGCGCCCCCTCCTCGCGCCTCCCCCCCCCCACGAGGGCGGCAGCGCGCGGCCGGCGCTCGGCGCCACCAATCAACTCTAATTGTTTGTTTAATTTGTTTGCAGTGCTAATCACTCGCTTTTCCGTATACGAGAATTGCACGGCAAACTCGTAAATGTGGTCGTGAAAGTTCTAGCGGAAATAAAGCTTAAAGGGGTTTCAAATTTACTCGACGAGAAAACTGTTAAAAGTGTTTGTGTTTTGAGTGGACCTCGCCGTCCAAAATTGTAAGGAATAATTAACCTAAAACATCCATTCGAAGCTACTAGCCGTGTCTTCATGCGCGACGACATGCAGTCGTGTCGAAAAAAATGCCAGCACGGACAGTCATTAAAAGCAATTCATTCTAGAGAGTGTCGCGTGAATATTTCGAAAGACTTCATATTTAGCATAGTTTATGACTGAGCTATGTAATAAAACAGAATATTGGGTAATTTTACTTTGCCGGGATTAATTCACAAATCAGTAAACTAATTATAAATCAAGTATTCCATATCATTATTCGAAACAATATCGGCCTCTTTTTCCTAAACTTATGGCCAACGTACATAGATTTATTGGTGGAATATTTCTGTACAATGAAACACGCAGTAAATAATAGGAACATTACTTTGGCTAATAATTCTCTGTGATGTATATTTTTAAGAATAATGAAAAACGAATAGTTTTCCTCGCCATGAAGTGTAAATTATTCGGAAATAACACAATCAACTTGTTAGATTCCTCTAATTATAGAAAATAAATACATTAGGGTACGAAATTAAAAAACAGTGATTATCGTCGAAAAATGTCGTAGTGTTTGTTCCAAGCATTTATTCCGATTCAAAAGCACAACTGTTAGTGGACGACATGCCGAGCAACGGTCGAAATTCTTGCCTTTCACCTCATTTCTAAATTTCGTGATTCCTTATGGGATGTATCACAGACACGGTGGTATCGCAGCAGGTAATCAGGGGAAACACCCGTTTTCCCTACCTCAATCCACCATCTTCATCTTTACTCATCATTCTGCGTTGTCTATACTAATCGGCCCTGCATTTCTGCCATAACTCTATTACAGCATGGAGGAACTGCGGAACACGGGGTTCTGATGATCTTTCCACCTTCCCTCCTGACCGTAAAGAAATAAATGAATCAAGTCAGATGATATTACACCAGAAACGTATCTCCAATTAAGTTCGACACAAAAAGAACTGCTGGTCCGACAGAAAATTGTCCTGCGTCTTCCTCCTCCAAACGGCGAGCGGAGCGGCGGCGCAGCGGCGGCGCGCGTGCCGTCATAAATTAAGGCCCCGATCACTCAGAGTATCCGTGAGCGAAGATGGATTGTAACAGATGGCTCGGCGAGGGGCGCGTCGTATCCGGCCCGTCGCTCGTTCCAAAACTTGCGTGGAAGTACGTACAAGCGTTACGAGCCCGTCCCGTGCCTCCCTCTCGTTCGGTCTCTTCTCCGTCGTTCCCTGCTCCCCCGCACGCCGTGCTCGCGCCCGCAACCACGCCCTCCCCACCCCCGCTCGCCCAGGCGCTCATTGCAATGGCAACGGCGTGGACAGGAGCTCAGTGGGACGTGATTCACGAAAACCTCGCCTTCGTTTTCAACACAGAGAACTACTCGTACTTCATAAAATGTACCGAAGACATTGAATACCACTAAAGAATTGCAGATTTTTCAAAAATAGTAATAATGTCAATTTACTGAGAATTAAGCAATAATTACAATATATCACTAATGCATGTTACTAATAGGTAATAATAAGAAATATTTACTTTTAATATATCTACTACTTTAAATGTAACCAACTATTATTTAGGCTGGCTAGAAAATCAACCAACGAAACTGTCTGGATTATTGATTCTATCATACATTGTTTAACTCTAATGAAAATTGCACAAAACCCGTTGCAGTTATCACGGCATTTGCCCCACTGTGCATTGGACCAAGCACCGCAGTCTGTAAACTGCGTGCATGGCGAGGGCAACGGGCAGAGTAGTTTTCAAAAGGTCACTTCCAGTCTGTCGTGAAGGGGCAGCACGTAAAGGCGAGAAAGAGTTGCGAAAGGATTTCGGATTCCGAAGGTACTGGTTACGACTGAGCGCGTTGGTTACTCCTCGACTGCAGATTTCGAAGTACCAGATTGGAGACGAGTGGAGATAGGGAGAGCTACTCAACTAAAGCAAGCACTGGCACAACTGAGGGTATACCGATTCTGACAGCTGAGATTACATCCGCCAGGCATTTTGATTCTTTTTCTCCGCCTTTCCTGCTCAATATGAGATATATCACAAATATCACAAATAAATTATAGTTTCTAATTGGAGAACTAACAAGCACACACTTAACGCGCATGTATGCAGAGTTCTGCATAAAGTACAACGGAACACGAGGTAGGTCAATACTATAGCGGAAGAGTGTAGTTTCATCATTCTAGAATTTTTGGGGAGGGGGGAAATTATTAATCACGGCCACTCTGATTTATTACCTAGAAAGTCCACAAAAAGTTTGAAATTTTACAATAGCTTGTCTTGTGCTTGGATGTTTGCTTCCGTTCTCGCGGGGCATTCTCGTTAGTCAAAGAATATCCATGATATACATGAAATCATAAATTAGAATGAAGAGAGACACCAGATGTTCCAATGGGAAAATAACTCCAGAAAATGTGAGAACATATGTTTATTTTCATTTCAATTAATATTTATGTCCTATAATAATACATAATAACTAGAAGTAAATGCAATAACTTTCTACATAATTCAATTAGTCAATCTACATAATCAGAGCAATGCTGTTTGAACAATGATATCAAATGTGTTATAGAACTTGGAGAGCAACATTTTCACAGTTAATCAACTGTAATATTGAGAAGGAAAGGCTTCGCTTTTCTCTCTTTTCCAGTTGAAATTTTCAACGATGATCTTCATTTTTGTGTATCAAGTTTTTAGTTTTTAGTTTTTAGTTCTCTTGTCACATCTACGGCAGACTTTAATAAAAAATCCCATTCTGTCAGTCCTAACTCATTTACGTATTGAATACAGGCAGGATCGAGCATTTCTGGTAAGAATTGGTATGATTATATTCGCTCCCGTAAAATAAAAAAAATATTTGCGAAGGCAAATCAGATCGTTATTTTTGGCTATAATCCCTAGTGATCTAATGAGGGAATTGACTTACTTACTGCCCGGGGGAAATGTAGAACAATTATTTGAATATCTACATTCGCCACAGAGTTTAAGTTCCGAGTTTAAGTAAAAGTTGCACATAATACTGATGTTTGGCGCTTTTTAATTGGGGTTGGTAAGCACAATGTCAATCAACCCCATTCTCTATCTATTAGCCATCTCCACAGAAAAAAACAACTAATTTTCTATTTTTTATTCACACCTGGCAAAGCACCAGAAGAACAGTTAAGAAAATTTTCGTACTTAATTCAAAATTCATGAACTACAGTAAGAAATTCGTTAATGAAACTCAATGGGCAATTAACGTATCTTTTAGATCCTTTGGCTAAAATTGCCTATTTTTAATTTGTTTCGTTTTGCGTTAATTTCTTAGGTAAAAACTCATAAACGACGACACGATATCAAACGTCTATAGAACACAATTAAATTTATTTAATATACAATATAAGTTTGTTATTGCAAAATTTACTGTATTATCAGAAGGTTTAAGTTCCACGTTCTGCATGTTTGATGCCAGTGGGAAACCTTCAATTCTTATTTCTCGGAATTGACTCTTGAGGTGGACACTACCGGCGTCGTTACCCTACTACAACCATTTTGATAAGAAAATTTCGTGTCGTTTCTGACGTCTATTCAAAAGCATAAGCATGCTTTATCAACCTCTTGCGAACCTCTTCATAGTATTTCTAGTTCGCTGCTGTTGATCAGTCGTCGGGGTCTTGCGGGTTGAGGACCCCGTGTCAGGGGAAAGGATCCCTCTCCTCCCATTTGTTTTACAATTAGAGCGACATGAGAGCTCTAACTTTTGTTATCAACCAAAGATTTTGGATGAGTTATTATTCATGTGAGGTTTTTTCTTCATTTTTAGCTTAAACCTGCAACATTGTCTTGCTTATATCGCACTTGCGTATATCACAATATTAAGTTCTCTTTAGCGTAAAACTTGAAATAATTAAATAAAGTAACTTACACTGATCCAAAGACGGCAAGAAATTTAATTAAAAAGAGGTATAAGGGTGATAATTCTTTTTTTTGAATTTATTTCAATCTGTTCGACCAGATAGTCCTACAGAGTTGTGAATACATGTAAATAATTCTTAGAAATTTCGTAATTTGATTGAGTGTCTTGCCCAGGCATTAAAACCAAAGAAAAATGTGTTTTATGGGGAGATGAGAAATGGAAGGTTATTTGTATATGAGATATTTAAGGTTTGGAGGGTGTGTCAAATATGGATATTGTGAGGTAACTTATGGGGAGTTTTGAATCAAGGAAGTCTAAAAATATCTTGGCAAGCCGAGATTTTATTCCGTTTTTATTCTGTTGTTGACGAAGGTGGAAAAAGGGAGTGCTTGAATAAGATAGAAGAAGTTAATAAAATTTAGAGGATAAGCTAATTAAAGAGTCAGTGATATGATATTTGAAGTTCACGATGTATTTGATTGTTAGGAATAAACCAGGGACGGTTAAGAACTCTGCGAACGCATATATGATGAAAAACTTGATGATGTGAGTATTACTAGATGCAGTGTTTAATCAGGCAGGACATGCATATGTTAGCGTTTATCGTATATTACTTTTATACAGTAGTAGTTTGGTTTTAATGAAGATATCAGATAGTGGGTGCAGTTTAGAGTTTTGCTGTTGAGTTTTGTATTTACTGATAATTTCTGATAATTAGTACCACGGCTGTTGCAGTTGCCAAGGTACGGCGGTTCTGTAAGACGAAACGATAAACTTGTTTGCATTTATGTATTTGGCATTACTGGGTCGTTTGTCCGTCTGTGCCGTCTAGCTAGCGGTGCCCCCCAGCCTGGGCCTAGTTTAATTCCCACGCTTGAGGAGTAAGAGACATGCGGCGAACATGTACTTCCTGCACTATAACTAGCCAAATCCGCCTGTCTGAGTTTTCCTTCGTCACACAGCTGAAACGATTTTAAGGAAAGCTAAAACTATTTTTGCTCCGAGCGGGAACTCAAACCCGGCCTCGCACAGGAAGTACGCTCTCTATGAGTCACCTTAGGGCTTGTTTGCATTATTTGTGCAAATAAAAATTAAAAATGATCCACTTTGACATGGATTTATTACTCCACACTCTCCCAAAAGTAGTGCTAAACTACCCCCAGAGAAGTCCCTGCAAACGAGCCCACAAGTGGTCAAAATCAAGTCGCTAAAATTCATCATGACTTGATGATTTTAAAGATTAGCAAATAAAGAGTCAAACATTCATGAATACAAAATTGCATAAGAAAGCATAAATAAATGTAATGTGCACTGATATCATTAAACTTGTCAACACAAAATGGAAGTTACTTAAAAAATTAGAAACCATCAAGTAGTGCCAATCAGACCCGTTCTACCCTAATAAAAGTAAGTTAATAATATTGTTAATACTATCAAAAACATTAATTTCTTATTTGTTTATTGCCAAAAACACTTAAAACTATGTGTGACTTACAATGGGGAAAAGTGTATTCTGTGCTCATTTTTTTAAATCCTGGAATCCCTACCATAATCCACATACAAGTTGAATTCTGAATACTGATGGAAGTCGGCATTTTTGGCAAGAATTGAAAAGAAAATATTCACTTGATCGTAATAAAAAATATTTGCAAAGACAAATCAGCTACATATTTACGTTATTTTTCAATGATATATTAACGAATTAATATATCACTTTAAGTATATTCACATTTTTAAATGTATTTTCATCCTGTACGTTTCATAAGGATATGACCTAAAGTAATATAGCACAAACGGAAGGTCATAATACACGCTAATATTTTATCTATGCCTTTTGAAAAAGAGGGAGTTGGATCTGTTTAGCGATAAAAACAAAATGATAATGTCCTTGCTTGGTTACAAATATGTTTATTCATGTAGTAAATACATGTAAATTACATATACATACGTATAGCATGTATAGCTCTAAAGATTCAATTGCGTGTTGTTCAGCTCTCTGCATGGGACTGTCTTGGGGCTTCTAGTCACTACTTCAGTGCCACAGCACTGAGCCACGGAATAAGCACATTACCGTTGTTATGAAAATGATAGAGTGAATACACGATTATTTGACTTTATAATAGTTGTTATACTATTATTATTGCAATGTGATGCATGTTATCAATTCATGACAAATACTCATAGCTTCTTACTTGCAATACTTATCTCTCCTTCTTACTCAACATTATATCCCAGAAAAAATCGGAATAAAAAATTGATATTCGTTTAATTTGATTCAAAGGAATCAACCTGCCCTTTGCTTCGCACCAAAGAAACATTCTGAACAAACGGGAACTTCCACTAACGTGCTCTCTTTTCCCGCTCTTTCATTCTCTCGCTCTCTTCACGTTTCTTCACCGCGTCCATTCTGGATAGTGCCGAGTACTGCGAGTTCCCTATCATGCCGACTTGTCGCGCGCAGCAATCAGCGGCATGCCGTAGTCGAGTGGAATAAAGTGCAGCAGAGCAGAGCAGAACGGAGCTAAGCGCAGTGCAGTGCAGCTGCCGCGTGGCGCCGCGCCACGCTGGGAGGCCTGGAGGAGCAGGGCGAGGTGCAGGAAGAACGCTCTCGGGGAGAAGGAGGGCGAAGACCGCGCTCGACGGACAGCTGCGGAATGAGCTTCGCCACCGAGATGACGCCTCCGCCTCCGCGTCCACTTTCTCCCGGCCGCTCCTCCACTTTGCCACTCCGCCATTCCTCCGCTCCGCCACTCCACCGCTCCGCTCCGCCCCGCTCCGCCCCGCCTCGCCCCGCCCCGCCGTCGGCGCGCGGCGCTCCACCCGCCGCGTCCCGCCCGCGCCGCGACAATACAATCGACGAGACTGATTGGTTTCCTGCGGCCGACGCTGGCGGCCTGTCAAGCATTTCATCAGGTCGCCCCGCGCAGTTCGCAAGCCGATGAGCTTTTTGTTCTTGCCACAATGCCCTGCACTGATCACGGAGTCCTTTGTTCGGCCCGACGGAGGAGCAGTGCGGTCGCGGCCATCTTCGGGCCCGCCAGCGCCGTCGCGCCCACCCTGCTCCGCCCTATTCCGCTCCGCCCCGCTCCGCCTCGCTCCGCCCCGCCCCGCCTTGCCCCTCCCCGCCCCACCCCGCTCCACTCCATTCTGCTCCGCCCCGCCGCACTCCGCTTCGCGCCGCCGCCTCCGTCGCTCCTCGTCGCGCCGATTCCATTAGGCTAAGCAGCCGGCGCGCCCGCCGCGGCTGCTCGACTTCCCTCGCCCCCCTCCCCCTCACCCCCCCGCTGCTCCTTGCGCTCAGCCGCGCCTCGCCGCTCAACGCCCGCTCCCGCCCTCCCGACCCTTCGCCGCCCAATTTAGTTGTGATAGCAGAGATAAAACATGATTCCCTCGAGAGGTGATGGCGTCGCACAGGCTCCCAACTATCCATACGCTACACTTGGATTTTCGCGAGCGCTCTTTGGACTGTACGGGCTTAATTTAGATGTGCGCTTCCGGTTCCCGCCGATATGCCCTCAGGTGACATTTCGCCGTACGTAAATGAAGCTTTTTTCCATTTAGAAGAATGGTCCAGGATTTATTCAAGACAGTTATTTTCTTTTCAGATTTATTGTTATAAATCTATGTATTGATATTGATATTTTTTGATATAATATATTTAATTATAATATATTCAAATTATTGATATAAATCTGGAAAGAAAAAAAACAAAAAACTGTCATTAATAAATCCTGGACCATTCTCCTAAATGGAAATTTGCAATAAACAGTCTAGGAAATTGACTTAAATGAGACGTTTGCTAACGCTTGATATTGTGGAAAGATGGGAAAGACCGAACAATGTCTTAACAAAGCTTTTATGCAAAGAAACTCCGAGTCACCGAAAACTCAATACTGACGAGAAATCGTCTCAGAAAGGCAGAGTGGGCGTTTTCATGATTATGCAAATTGTTTTCAGTGTTTTATTAACAGATTCTTCAGCGAATGTTCAAAATAGGACCCATATTAAACCAAAATGAGTAGCAAAGAATTTGAAATGTTTTTTCGCCTTCTACAAAGGGCTTTAAAACTTTCTAAATAGAAAAACATAATTTCACTTAAATTAATTACAACAAAAGAAATAAATTCATTAATCTGTATCTACGTTCCGAAACGGATTTTGAAAAATTATTTTGTCGTCATTCTTCACATAATTAAGGAGTCACTTTTCAAGTTAATTGTGGTTGTACGCACGTTATAAATGTTTTGAGAAATGGTAGAATGCGCTTCCAGAAAGCGCTTCGATATTAAAACGGACTGATCCTCATCAATGAAGACATTAAAATTTAGAAATATCTGAGATCGTATTGTCAAAATATAATTCGACGATGATCATTTAATATAGATATTTCAGAATAAAAGTTACAAACATGGTGAGGAATTTCGTGTAAGGAAGTTTCACATATGCCCCTGATTTGTAGGCAACGTGTCATGCACTGTCGTGACAAGTTATAACGTAGTCTATGAGATTTCATGATCATCTGCGGGCTCGCTAAATGCCCTAAAAGTTTGTAATATTTTTTTCTAAGATGTATGTATTCTTATAAAATTACTTATTCGGAACGAAAATGACACTCTGAAAATGGACACAAAATGATGGCTTACTTTTTAATAGCTGATCATTTAAATTTCACTTCCATATTACTTTGATCCCAACATGTTAAGTTAACATTTTATAATTTTAAAATCTCTCATTATGATTTATGGAGTGTCATTTTAATTTCTCACGTTACTTGTAGTAGCAAAGAAAAAATATTGTAATGCTGTGGCAGAAATCGACGATTTTAACACAAAAATTCGTATTGTGGTGTCCTGCAATTAAAAAAAGTATGTGAATCTTGTTTTTATATTTAGAAAATTACTTTCTCTAACACATTATTAACCATAAATCACGTTTTGTGGGTCCTTAATATCCAAAAATTAATTGACATCAAAACGTCTCTCAGTCTCTTTATCAATCTGTTCGTTTCTCTCTTTCTATCTGTCCGTTTATCTATCGGTTATCTTTCTAATTGTCCGTCTCTCTACCTATGTGTCCATCTATCAATCTGTCCGATTCTATTTGTCCGTTATTCTCTACCTGTCTGTCCGTCCATCTGTCCGTCTTTCTATCTATCTGCGCGTATCTCTATTTACTCCTATCTGTCCATATCTCTATCTGACCGTCTCTCTATCCGTCGTCTGTGATAACTGCTAGCGCCTAAACCGTTCAGACTCTGGGTATTGTGAAAAATTGAAAATACTTACTACACTATGAACTACAATGCTGAAAATAGATATTTTTACTCGATCAAAAATGTTCTTTAAAACTAGAACTTGAAATAATGTAAATTGAAATCTCTGAATTTTTTAAAACTGCAAATGCAAATGTTAACTGTTTTATGCGTCGGGAAGGTTGATTTTAACTGTGAGGCTGGTGGCGTAAAATTAGCGTAATTGGCATGATCACTCTAAGGACCCTAGTTCGAATCTTCGAATAGAAACGTTTTTCTCATTCGCAACTTCATGTAGCATTATGACATTGAGTAGCAGTTACATGCTAAATGTGTTTTTTTCACAGTAACTATCATATTGCAATTACATTATCTAACATCACAAGAATGCGCATTTCTCATCGTTTTGACTGGAAAGGGAGCTTGTTGAAAAATATTCCAATACCTTAATCAGAATTACGCAGTCTAAATGGTAAACAATGATATCGTCTTGGTTCATTTCGAGAGCCAAAACTCAGATCTATCTACTACGTTTGTGTGAGTACTTCCAAAAACAATTCCGAAAAATCTAGCGGACGTCTACAACAATAACTGCAACAAGGTGGCCACAAGATGCCGTGAAGGGGATCGTACGGAAACTGTAACATTGATTCTAATGTTGTACCAGATAATTACCAGCCAGTATCATAACTCAGAAAATACTTTTTCACATCTTGATCATTTGCGATATACGTCTAAGCAACTATTGCCTTGTTACGTGCTGCGAGGAAAATGAAATAAACCATGCACACGCAAGCAGAGCGTGCGCTTTACAGCTCTGAAGCAGCAGTGCAGCCAGGAAGCGTTGCGCTGTGAAGCGAGAGCCCAGCGCGAGTCTTCCGTTGTGCGCTCTGACGCTATACGAGTGAGTCACGCAACTTTAACACCACCTGCAGTTTTCAATAATGGTTGAAGTTGTTTTAATGCAGTTTTTACGGAAGTGCATGAGGGAATATGACTAACTGATACATGTATTCATATCTATTTTATCACATATTTTACGAGATATTGTGGTAAATACATGTATCAATTAGCACCATTCCCTTATGCGCTTCCGTGAAAATTTCATTGCAATGACTTCAACTGTTCAAAAAATACAGGACTGCTAAAGTTAGGTGACTAACCCTGTGTAACACCGAGCGCAGGAATAATCAATGTCTTTTTACGGCTGGGTGCTTAGCAATGTGTCATGTATGCTGCCACCGGAAATGTGATAGTGCTAGCCCCTAGTTTTAGTCTGATAGGATGAAGAGAGTTTTTATTTGATTGATCGTTTGATTGATGTTTTCTGGTACGGCAACTGCAATGGTCATTAGTCCCGTTAGTACGCAATTTTTTTTTATCTCGAGAGATAGCCATGATTATTTTCCTGCTGAATAGTGATGTTCGGCGCCGTCCTAGACGTCGTCTTGAGGGCATTCTCTCCATCAGGTATCACCCTACAGATTTTCACCGCCTCAGCCGGAACAAGCTTTGGCCTCCCGAAGTCCGTGGTGCAGAACTGCGAGGTAGTGCTGTGTTTGAGGTAAAAAGATAGGAAGGGAAGATCGCACGCTGTCCGTGACCCGCTTCTTAGGTATTCCCATGGTATTAATCGAATAAATCACGGTAAACTACAAATCAGAGCAGCCAGTTGCTAAAATTCGCTCCCAGTGAGCGTCTGAATACGACCACCGTCGAAACTAGGTACTTAGAACCTCCCGATAGGAGTCGCTGAATAAGACTTCTGAGCTAAAGTCAGCCGGTGAGAAACAGTTTTCGTTTTTCTGGACAAGTCAACTAGTACTCTGGTCATTAGTCCCGTGAGTATAATGTATGTAAAGGTCGGGAGGTGGCGGGTTTTCTCCCTCACTGAAACATCAGACCAGGCACTGACATACACGTCGGTTTCCCGAGTTTTCCCTTCTCCAGGTATTCCCCAGCGGAGCACCGTCTCGGCTGGAATAAACTCATCTACCTCCCGACTGGTTTGACTATATGTGTGGTTCTGTAGTGAGTGTGTGTATATATGTGGAGAGGAGCTAAAGATGAAGATGAGAAATACACGTATGTTCCGTATCCCGTTTTATAGGGTACTGCTCCGGCATTCGCCTGGTATTTGATCGGACAAACCCCTGAAAACCACCGATCAGAAGAGCCGGCCGCTAGAAGTTTCCTCCAGACCAAGGCTTAGCTGGACCTAGGTATCTAGTTATGTCGAAAATCTTCCACAGTCGGGACTCGAACCCTAGGATCCCCCTGACAGAAACGCTGCAAGGCAACAATTATTGTCACTGAGCCACATCAGCCGGTTAATGTGATTCAATTGCCTGGATTTTTTATGGACATTTTCTGGTGGTTATGGTTTAAAGAAAATACTCGTATATGAGTTTTTCTTGTTCGGCTCACTGCTGGACTTGCCATGTGAAGGTACAGTTTCATACGACGTTTAATAAGTATTGACAGTTATAAAACCTTCTCTACTGCCTGATTATTCGATACATTTCACTGCTAACTGCGTCTTGCTGCAGCGGGCGCTCGAGCTGGAGGGCCGCTCCGCTGCGCAATGAGCCCGGAGGGCCCCGCCCCCCTCCCTCCAGAGCGGCCGGCGCCTCTTCATCGCTTGACGGCTTCTTTGTCCGCGGCCCGCGGGGGCGTCCGGCGCCGCGCCGAGTGCTGCATTTTCCCCGACTTTTATGAGCAGGCTCTGCCGCGCCCGCCCGCGCAGCGCCGCCCGCGCGTAATCGCGTTTCAATTGAGTTTGCATAGTGGCTGGTTCTTCATTCATGAACCATCCGAACCATTTGCCGCGAGCTCGTCGTGGCTACTCGAGGGGGCGGCGAGCCCCGCGGAGCGTTGGCCCCCCATTGTCCATTGGCCGCGTGGGACGGGCGCGGGCGCGGGGGCGGTGGAGTGGGCAGGAATAAAGCGGGGGCGCGCTGTATTACGTCCTAGAGCGCCGCCGACGGAGCAACTTGCAGGCGGGTGAGGACGCCAAAGGCGGGAGGGGCGGCGGGTGTGTCCGGCGCGGCCGCGAATGACGGTACCAACGACGCCGTTTCTGGCTGAGACAGCCGTCGTCCACGAGATAGCAGAGACGTTCGTGCTACAAAATTGTATGAACTCTCTACAAAATGGGTTTATCCTCAATAACAATAACACTTATAATATTAAAAAATCGAATTTCGTACTGTAGGTGGCAAACGTAATTTGTTATTTCTATCATGTAATATGTTAAATTCAATGTAGACACATTAGTCCATATTTCTAATACTTTTTCCTATTTTTATAAATATTCATACAATATACTATGAAAAAAGTTATTATTGAACATTAACTGCTGATATATGTCCTGTATTTAATGAACCTTTCAAGTTAATTGCAATTGAAAATATTTATTCAAATAAAAAATGTAAATGAAAAGTCAAAGTAAGAAATGAGAACATCTAATATTTAGCAAATTTATCACTTATTTAACCGTTTGTAACATATGACCAGTCAAGAATATGATTTAATATAAAAAATAAAACACATCTTCAGTGTTCACCAATTGAAGGGTTTGTTTACAACACCTTGTTGTCAGATTTTCAGTTTTAGCAACATTTATTTGAATCTTGTGATATCACCGACATTATTTTTCTCCTCTTCACTAGAATCCTTCTCTTCTAAACCTTGATTTAGCTCCGTTTTTTATGTGCAATGTATCAATGTTAGTACAGTAGATGGGGAGCTACTCGTAAAAGAGGGACCACCTTGCAAATGGTGAGCTTGAAAGTAGAGCCGGATCAAAGGCATTGTATTAATTGTTAATTTTTCTCGCTGGCTTGCTTTCGTAATCTCGTAATGCTCCTTATCTGCCAGTGGCATTTATACGCAGTTTCCATTCAAGGAAAGGACTATCGGTACCGCTCATTCTCTGCTGTTCACGGCACTATCGGCTGAGCGCGCTCTCTGCGCAGTTTGCTGGCCAGTTTCCATGCGTTTCGCTTCTGAGAAGCAACCTGAATTCTCTAACAAAGAAGAAAATAATTTAATACAGATCTCTAATTAATTTTTATAATAAAAATAACTTAAAACATTTTCTTAAAATAGCACACACTAAAATCTTGGAGTAATAAAAAATAATTTAAGAGAAGGGAAACTAATGACATATTCCTTGTTCAATACGATGTATTAATAATTATAACAATAATAATAACAATAATTTTCAATTACCATGATTATCATGATCATCATCAACAACAATAACAACAACAACCAAAATATCAGAAAAAAGATCGTCATTTTCTTGTATTTCAATTGGCTTTGGACCGATGTAAGTAAATCGTGGTAATAGGTAGTACGTATGATAATGCCCCTCCTACCAATATTTTCACACGTGATTTCAATCTCAGAGGGTATTAAACATTTGAATTTAATTATTATTTATTTATAATTATCCCTGAATCACGACAATATTACATTAGAACGTCAAATACTATCTTAGAGCAATTAAAAAAGAGGGAATATAGTAAAATTTTGAAGCTTTAGCTAGTAGCACTCCCACTATTGGGATTAGGAAAATATTTTTTGTAACAAATTGGAGAACTTTGCGATCTTTGAAAAATTTCATTAACTATTTTTACCCGAAGATTGAAAAATGTAATGAACTATTTTTGCCTTAAGACAGTAATACGAAAAAACAAATTTCGTGTTTTTTTCTACCATTACTTTTACTCAAGTATTTCGAGATAGAAAACATACGGTGTTCTTACTATTATCAATAAAAGCAACACAAAAATAAAACCTTCTACCTCACCTCTCACAAGGTAAAATGACTCGATTGCACCATAAGTGAAATTTATGTTTCTGTATAATTTTCGATTGAACATAAATGAATTTCTCATTATATACAGGTTCTCCGGGGGGGAAAAGTCGAAACTTCGAAAAAACGTTCTTAAGACAATTTTAAGCATATTTTATTTAATAAACTCCATTGATATTTCAAATGGCTGAGCCGCAATAAGCACCAAAAGTTATTTTGGAAACGTACTTTCTATGCAAAAAGTTGCATTGCAAAACATATAATCACTCTACAAACATGTAAATTGTTTATTATTTACAATAGAAACTAATACATTAGTTCAAAAGAAAAAATATATCTTGGGCCTACATCGCACAGTGTTTACTGTTGTGTGATAATATAATTCAAATCAAATCCTAATCTTCCTACAGACACTGACGCTAGTACTACTTGGCAGATCTTTCTACCTCCAGTTGAAACGTGCATTTTCAGAGATGAAGAGGTATTCTCTTCCAAAAGAAAAACGAAAAAAGAAACAAAGGCCGGAAAAAGAAAAGTAGGTTGATGTATGTTCAATTCATGCAGTGCCCTTATTACAGATGCAACCGACAGCCAGTCCCAGCCACCACCGACGCTTCCGCAATCGCCACGGCTGACTGTGCACTACTCTGTCCCTCTGTCCGCCGCCGCCGCCGCGTCCGCCGCCACCGCCGCCACCGCCGCCGCCGCCGCCCGCCGCACAGCCTGCGGCTGCGGCGCGGCGCGCGCGCGTCATCGTCGGCTTTGCGGCATGCAAACTTCATGGCCTGCGCTAACCAGCCGGGACTTAACAGTTCAATGTCCAACCCCACTAAGTTCGTCGCCCAAAAGTGCACAGGCGAGTGAATTATTAAAAGCAGCCCCCGCTTCCCCAACCTCCTCCCCGAACCCCTCCCCCGGGGCGCCACCGCAAGCGCGTCGCACCTCCCGCCCCCCGCCCCGACCCATCCCAGCTCGCCTACCGACGTCGGCCCCGCGTCACCTAGCGGGCAGACGCGCGTCGTCGCGGCGGGACGGGGCGGGGCGGGGCGGGGAGGGGCGGGGCGGGGAGGGGCGGGGCGGGGAGGGGCGGGGAGGGGCGGGGCGGGGAGGGGCGGGGAGGGGAGGGGCGGGGGGGGGGGGAGGGGAGGGGTGGGGCGGGGGGCGGGAGTGGGGAAGTAGGCCGTCGTCGGCCGCACAGGAAAGACGGGAGCGGGAGCGGCGAAGCGGCACTCAGGCGATTTGGCAGCCACTGTTTACTGCCGCGCCGTGGCTGACAAGGGCGGTAAGAGCCTTCGCAGACGGTCGCCAACTCGGTGCGTGGCACCTGGCTTAAAAATTGGAGTGTCTAATGGGAGGCGTCTTGTGCTCAGGTGTTCGGGTGTCACTCGAATCCTTTCCAAAGTTCACTTCGCTGAAGGTTAAGAAATAGAACTTGAAGCGCTGACTACTTTTCAAATTCAGACACGTACGCGATATTTGACATGCCTCAGATGATATTGACACTATTTGTTTCTAAATTTTAAGGACAAATTGTAGTGACTCTTTTTTTGTTATTACCTTCTTCTCTTATTTATTTTGGCGTTGAATATGCACTTTAACATGGAATGTAAGTTTTATGATAATGACGATGATGATGATGATTTATGGTAATAGAGTGTGCCAAACATTTGACTGAGTTGGTTGAGAGAAAAGGCTCATATCTTATGAAATCTAATTTCCTGGCACGTGATTGCAGACGTGGTTTGCCGTTGTCATTGTATGTGTGAAGGTGAGCGTTATCATGAAGGATGAGCGGTGACTAGAAACAAATGATAAAGGATTCAGTTGGGATACGTGGTGATTTGAGGTTTCGCCCAAGCCATAGCCATACAGAGATAATATTTCCTGCGGAAACATGGCACGCGGGACTTGCACCCGCGCCTGTCGGTCGCTTTTACTCAACTCCGCTCGCAGGCCCTATGCCACTCGAGCAAGTCCCATCAATATACATTCTTAGTTTCTAAAATACACAACTTACTTTAATAAGGAAGTTATTCAGTTTTTCTTTATGAGCAACGACACTGTCAATATGTACACATCGAATTTGTTACAGCTACATTTCAAGATTTTCCTCTGTCTTCGAGTCGGAAATAACTTTCTTTAAAAAAATTGCAGATAAAGTCATTGCGGACTCAAAGGATTAAATGTATGCTTAAAAGTTTTGATTTAATTTAAATGGTGTTTTCATTTTTTGAAGTGCTTTTTCAATAAAACATATTTTATCGATTAAAAACAATTCGATTCAATTTTTTTCAGACGATATTCCCTGATGAGCCATTGCAGGATAACCACCTGGCGGTGCGAGCGGATCTTCGTTTATTAAAAGTTGAGCTACTAAAAAAGGTTACACGTAATTAAACAATGAGAATCGCCCGGAGCACTGATTTAAAAAAATCTCAAAGCGAGACAATGCACTGTTTACTGCAGTCAGACCGAAAGCGAATGGAAAGTGTGGTATATCTACGATTCGCGCACGTTTTCTCGATGTTCCTCGGCGGGGGGTGCGGGGAGAAGATGGCTCTGACTACATCTGAGCTTAAAAGGGCGTACTAACTGTGGGCATGAACTTAAGCGCCAAAGCGTGCCACGAGAAATGCTACGATTGTTTTGAACGTACAAGGTGGTTGTTACCAGCATTGTAAAATGCTACGTACCGCTCCGAGTCGAACCTAAGTATCTCAAGTGACCGTGCTATTAAGCGCTGACTGAGGACTAGGGAGCTCGTGTATCAAGAAAACTTGCGCGAGCAATACATCACGAAAGGGTATGTTTCTCCTATTCTCCGCCAGTGGCGGAACGGTCGTCAAGGGTCGGCAGGCGTCTATGCTGACGTCACCAAGAGGATGTGGCGTGCGGAGGTTGGCACCATAGGGGTGGCGACACTTCCCTCCCCCGACCGGGCGCAACTAGAGGAAAGATCCCCTCCCCGCCACATCGGAGCTGATACGGGTGCGGCCAGCGGCGGTCCGCGCTGGCACTCGTAAAGTCGCCAAGAAGACGAGCGCAGCCAGCAGTCACTGGCGCTCATCAACGCACGTGAAAAGGAAACGGCTCTCCTTGCGGTTAATACGGCATTGACCTTCTCTACCAAGTTGCAGCCGTCCGCTGGTACACTAAGATTGGATTTGTACGGTCAAGACGGCTATTTCTTTGGAATTGTAAATTAATGGAATGTTGTTGATGCTGAGATTTATTGCATTATAGTATAGTACACCACAGAAAGCTTACCGAAATTTGGGATTCAACATAATATGATAAACATTAAATAGAGAATTCGGTAAAGTCGAGAAGTTAAAAGCGGTTTGAAGACTCTTTTTCAAGGCTATAAGTTTATTAAAAACATAATTATGGTCAAATAAAGAAGAGCTGTCACAATATTTAAATGAAATATTTTTATGCAATAGTTATACCCCACATTTGCAAATCCGCAGCTCAAACTACACAAAAACGATTTTTTTCAAAAAAATGTACATGACCTTGTTTAAAGAGCTGATAATATTTTGTTTTAGTCAAAAACATTTTGTTTAAGTCAAAAATCTCTATCGAAAAGAAAATTTAAAGAAAAAAATTGAAGATGTTTTAAGTACATAATTCTTTTAAAATAATTAAAATTGACTATGTCACACAAAATTACGCAAAATCCACTCATATTTTCGAACAATTGTACATGAATTTATTTCAAGTACAATTGTCGCTAAAAAAACCTTTCAGTCAAGAAAAAATGTCTATCTTCAATATGGTAGTAGAAGGAAAACGACCAAAAAACTGAGCTTTTGCAATTTTCAAAAAATCAGGGATTTAACGAAAATGAGACCTGCACCACTGGCTTAAGCGTCCTTTACGATATCCGAGGACAAAAGTCAATCGAAAAATCTTGTGTCATTTTTGAGAAAATTTGAAAATCTTGAGGCATGGTGTAAAGTATCCCCACCCCCACCAAATCAAAATATCCGTTTCAAAACACAGAAGGCCTTGAATTATTCAAGTTGATCGAGGAATATCAAGTTGGAGAAAATTGGCTGAACGGTTTTGCGCTAGCGCTATCCACGAAGACAGAGAGGCGGGCAGACTGACTTTTTGCCGTCAATCAATTTTTCGCTATGAAGGATTCACGAAACATGGATTCTGACTACACAATGTGTTAGAGGAAATAATTTACCACATATAGAACAAGATTTATTCACTTTTCCGCTATCAGAGTCCGGCAAGAACAGGTTTTCTGCCGAAAATTCACCGTTTTCCGGCACATGATTACAACACTTTCTCCTCTAGTGAAGCAAGAGCGAGAAAGTAGAAATGGATGTATCAATTCGAAGATATTGCGAGTACTTTGAGTATGGAGTTTCGAAATTAATTTATGAAGTTTAAAATTTTAAAGAAAATTAATAGATTTTTAATATTTAATTTTAATCGATCAATTGGAATCAATACACCATTTAATTAATCGATTTTTTTCTTGAAATTAATCTATTGATAACAGTCTCCGATTAATTATTGCCATCCCTACCATCCACGTTCCAGGTGGAAAAATCTGCTGTCTGGTCGGGATGATAATGCAAGGACTCGTCGTTGTACGAGGCTCATTCAGAATGTAAGTTTCCAATGTAAGTTTGTCAATGATAAGAAAACACATTTTAATGAAAAACTTCATTGTAGTCTATACACCACACTTTGCACTATTTTTTCACATAATAATTACGAAAACAGACATTCGTCATACCATGGGATCCCTGTCGTAGAAGTCTGCCGACTAGGATAGGTACCAGTGTTTGACAGCCACCGACAACTCTTGCGTCTCGGTGGAAAGTGTACTCCTGACCGAACAGGAGTATGTTGGCGTGTATGAAAAGATGGAAATCTCTGAGGAAGGGGGGCCAGATCTGGAATATAGAATGTAGACAAACGCGTTTCGGCTCTCAACAGATCCTCAGCAGAAGTTTCGCTGGGGGATACTGGGAGGTGGTGAACTAGGGAGTGGGAGGAGCTTTATGCCAGTTCAGAGTTAACGATCTTGTGAATTGGCATTTGATGTTTTTGTAGATGAGATAATTTTGTATTCATATCATTCGACAGTTGTGAGCCTTCCCAGCTTTCATGCCACGAATCATTAATCGTCACACAAAGACCCAATCGAGCGGACGGCCGTCAAGAATGTTCTCACGAACGAGTTACTTAAATTCACTGAGCTAAAGGAAAGAAGTGTTAATGGATGCAGTTCGAGACCACGCATCCTCCTATTAGACGATTCGATCGGTGAAAGCATCGATCAAGAAAAAACTGAAGAAAAATATGAAAAAAATCTCGTTCTTTACTTTTTAAATATTCTTTCAACAAGACTATTTCAGGAACGATGGTCCGCTCTAAATCGAGTTATCCAGCAAAACAGAGGCCGAAGAAACATTGGTCCGGCCAATGTTACTTCATAGCACTCAGCCGTCCGACAATCATATTGTGCGGCAGGCCCCATCAACAAGTCAAGTTTTCGTCGTCAATATCCATCTGCTGGACACAACAGGCGGACCGATGCTTGTGCCGGGCGGGCGGGGCGGGCGGGCGGGCGGGCGGGCGGGGCGGGCGGGCGGGCGGCGGGCGGCGGGCGGGCGGGCGGCGTAGCGGGCCGGCGGGGCGGGCGGCGGCGGGTCGAGTAGCGGTCGCGAACCGCGGGGTGGCGGCGGCCGGCCGGGGGTGGAAGTGGGGCAAGGGATGCGCGGCCACTCGTGATTACAGTGCCGCCGCCGCCGCGTTTCCCTCGACAACGGGCTGTCGACTGTGGCGTCCAATAATCGGTGGGAAATGTAAACGCAACTTTCCAACAGCGCATGTTGATTTTCTTGTGTGTACTTATGCTTGCGTGAGATACATGAATAGCCAACACAGAAAACTTGGCAATTATGGCAAATAATGGAATTTGCGTCACAGCCTCTCGACAAACGGTGCTGTTCGATAACGCTAAATGAATAACTTATAAATTGCACATAATGCATAATCATAAAGCATATGTTTCGTACCGATTACTTCAATCAAAAATAAACATCGAAACATGAGTAAAATTCTGGCAAAAATCAAGGCTGCCTAGTCAATACTCATGTGCACCGCGGTTTGAATGAAAAAATTCATGTATCAATAATAGCTTTGATTACTACTGCAGATATTTGTAACGCTAAGATAAATTCACGGATTAAAAAAAGTTAGGTCATTTTTGTCATTTCTCTCAAACAATTCAAATTCCTCAGAGGGGACGCTTTTCCAAAGTAGTTATCGTGGCTGAAAACGCTTTAGCTTTGAAGCGAGTAGACGGCAGTCAATATTACTCATTTGTCAGTTAAATCCGCCCTTTGTCCTCATCCAAAAGGTGAAAAAAGCAACGTGACTCTCGCGAGCATTACTTATGGCGTTGTTAAGCCATGTCTTCTCTTCGGTATGCGGCTAATAAATCAATGCGTAAAAGGAAGGGGCACTTAAATTTATGTGTGCTTTACGAGCGACAGGCTGCTTTTGAAATCTCTTTAAAGTAAAATTAAGCGGCCGCTTCAAAGCGCGGCGTTCATTTAACGCCGAGTGCTCGCGCTTTGATGGGCGCGACGCGTCTCGCAGGCCCGGCAGCGCCGTCGCGGCGGGGGCCGCTCGCCTCGTCTCGCGGCTGCGGTGGCCAGTGGGCGTTGAGCGGAGGGTGGTTGGTTTTTTGATTGATTATTTCGTGATTCCGGACGCAACAATTGCTCACGCCATTACTCCCGTAAGTGTGGTGTACGTTTCTCCTTCGGAGGTGGGGGTGATCATTCCCCGTTGGATGGTGAGATCTGGCGCCGACCTTCACTTCGACTTGCGGGGGGGCCCTTCCCCCAACCTAGTATCTCAACCAGCGGGGCACCGGTCCCAGCCGGCACAAGCTCTAAGCCCACGACTGGTCTTTGGTCATGTGTGGTAGTGTATTGGATGTAAGTGTAAGGAGTGAGGATAGGGCAAAGAAGAGAAAGGAAAGATCGCGCACGGTTCCTGGCCAGTTTATTAGGGTGCGGCATTCGCCTAGTATGGATTGGAGAAACCACGGAAAACTATGGATCAGAGCCGCCGATCGCTAGAATTCTCTTCCAGACAGTGGCTGAATTTGACCAATGTAACAGGTGTTGAATATCCTTCCACCGTCGGGACTCGAACCCTAGGCCACCTAAATGAGCGGTGGTCACGGGTGGGTGGTCGCGCGTTCACACGCAACGCACACCACGCACCAGCAATACACACGCGTGGATTGCGCCTGGCGAGCATTATCCTCCCGCACTTCACGCTTTGCATTAACTAGCAATTGAAAACAGAAATGAAGTTAATGAGATGGAATCGAACAGAAATGGGAGCAGACAAATGGAATGTAGAAGAATTACATAAAATGGATTTAGAATCAAAACCATTTTCTGACTCACAGCTACGATTTGAAAACGAAGAACATTGTTACCAGTGGGAGGACGTGCAGAGTAACAGAAGAGAATCATAGTTCTGTAACACATTAATCCCATCCCTCGCATTCACCGGAATACCACGACGCTGTGGTCGCTAAGTGTATTAAATTATGTTGTTGAAATCTGATGGGCAGGGGATGAACGAGAAAAGAGGTGGGCCAAATGGTTGAACCACGTACAGAAGAATCTAGAGTATTCCCGGGAAATCTGGAGCAAACGTGACTTGTCCACTACGGGTTCCATATTGCGACCTGATTCCAAACGCGGTTTAGAGAAGCGAAAGACCGTCTGTGACAACCTCTCGAATTTTCTAGTTTCAAATTTTTACGACGGTCTATTAACACAGCAGAGAATTTTTAAATTCGCAGACGATATACGCGAGTTAAATCTTTTACAATGACTATTAAGTCGTACTTTTTTAATGAAATTAATTTACTAAGCGACGATAATTTAAACAGTCATCTTCTATCTTCTCTCTTCTGGGAAAACATAAATACGTTTATGAACGAAGCGAGACGATGTTAGGATGAAGTAGTATTCTACAATAAAACTGTGTTTTTCAGTTCGTGACTATTGAATCCTCAGTTTAAAAAAAAACAGCCTTTAAAGAGGGTTGATTTTGAAGGGAGTTGATCTCCAAAATCTAAAGGGGGTCGATAAATAATGAAAGGGTCTAATGGGTGTCGATAGCCGAATATGCACCGATCAATGATCGGTATAATCAAGAACACGATATCATTGATGACTCAACATTTATGGATGTTGTTATTAATTATTTTTATATCAAGTTTCAAAATATTCAATAATACGTTACAAAGTTTTTGCTTTCGAATTTGACATCATTTCCGTGAATAAAAATCTAACTTATTCTTTATAAAAACTTTATATATATATATATTTTATATATATATATATATATATAAATTTTTATATATATATATATATATATATATATAAAATTAAAAATGAATATGGTACAAAAATAGTAAAACATAAGTGTAATAACATGTTTTTTCCAATGTTATATAACGTAATAGTCTTTATCTCTTTGTTTTGTTATCTTAAAGATTTGTATGTGAAATTATTTCTGGTTTGTAAATCTTGCTTACTTCATATTACATAAAAATATAGAAAAGGTTCTGTGAAGCAAATCTTTCTTTCAACAGGGATCGATACAAGAAACATTTTGAGAATCCCTGATTAAATAATACATATAATAAATGGACTATTTGTCAATTTCAAGTATGAGGTCTACGTACCTGGTCATCATTCCCATTTGCAATATCAACTAACTGCCAATACACTGTCTTCATTTGAATTATTGTTAGTTCCCGAAAACTTTATCTGAGCATTAAGTCACACTTTATGAATACTGAACATGAGAACATCCATGGCCATAATTTCTTCTGTTGCGATTAGTGTTTCTCGATGTTAAGCAGGTTTCTTCTATATTAAATAAGGTCTACTTAATAATATTATTAATAATAATACCAATAATAATAAATACATTCGGCTTAAGTGAATCAAGAGAAAATCATTGTCATATTTCGAAGTGATATATTCTTTAAATCGACATTTTTCGAAAGCATATTTCGAAAATTCTTTTCAAATTTCAATTGCTTTAATTCATTCAATACTTTTTTAATTAACTTTCTACGCTAGCATTTAGGTAGTTTTACTGTGGATTAAGTTCTCATGCATTTTTTCGCGTACTTACCACCCACTGACGTGTCCGTGACATATCTGCTATTCGCTAGACAATTTTTTCTCTCCACACTCGCAAAGCCGACCTTGCAAGAACTTACAACTGAACAATAATTAGGACCAACAAATACGAATACTCGAAAAAGTCTTTCACAACTCAAAGGAGTAGATAACTACCGACATCATCGTGAAATATTCGAACTGTCCACATTTCAAAGCAAATACTTAAACATCACTATCAATCACAACTCAAAACAGATTTAGTGTGGCCTTCTGACAAGCCGACGCTTCGTCATCGTAGAAGAGCTTCAATGTATGTGGTCACTTTACAACACAACAACACGCTGACAAACTGGCACGTACCGCCAAAAACAAACATCGTAACTTGAATTTGCCACTAGTGCAACAAATCAACACATTTAATTGAAATTAGACGTGCCAACAGCAAACTAAAACTACATGTAAGAGACGCAACTATTTCGTTTATCCAGAAGAGTTGGGAAATGAAAGAGTAAACATTTAGAGTTAGTTCCGGTGTAGGCCACCGACGCCGCGAAGCGCCACCATAGCTGATTTTTTGTGCTACAGGTTATGGCGAAAACCTCAGTTGAGCATTTAAGGGAGTGTCGTGAAAGAAATAATGCAAACAAATCTTTATCTCGGAAAAATATTACTTTACTCTGTAAATTAAAAAAAATACTTGCGTATAAACATTCCAAGCCTTTTCGACATTCAGTGTGGAATAATTGTACACTTAAGCTTCCGCGGCTCGAGTCCATCACTTCTTGGCTGTACGGATGAGGCCGCGTCGTCGGCTGAGAGGTCGACGTTCCGCCTGATATGTCGCAGGCTTCATGAGAGCAGTGACACCGCGGTGCGGTGCGACCGGTATTATATTGTAACGAATATTGCATCGTCTACCGGAATCCACTCCACGGTTTGCATCATCTGCCGGCGCTCCCAAACTGGACGATTCCGGGATATTCGCGGGTCGCCAGGAAGTGCGACGCTAGTTCCGGAAGGGTCCAGGCGGGCGCCAATCAGGTATAAATTCGCCTCTGGTGGCGGCCGCTAGTCAGTCTCGTCTGAGATGGAAGCCGAGCTGTGAAGTATGTGTGCATCGCAGTGAACAGCAGTGAACTGTGGTCGGTGCCGTGAACTGTGATTAGCGTAGTGGAATGTGGTCAATGCATCGGGCGGTGGTGAGTGCTTCGGGCGGTCGTGGTACGACATTGCAAAAGAAGTGAACAGTGAAAATAAATAATCAAGAGAAGTATGTCGTGTATAATGAAACAACCAAGTGAAGAACACATGGACTGTGAAATCTATCTGCACATAAGTCAAGTATTTTTAGTGTATCATTAGGAAACTAAATAAACGTCTTTGTTAAAATATATTTGTGTTTTAATTCACCACCTAAAACGTTACAATATACTGTCCGGCCTGGGCGCCCGGGTGGGGCAGGTGCGCCGTGATAGGCGGATCCTGACTGGGGCAGTTGGGGAAAATCCTCACAAGCCGACGCAAGTCGGCGCCGGATCTTGCCATCCAGCGGGGAAGATAACCGCCAACGCCCCATGAAAATGTACTACACTTACTGTACTAATGATCTTAGCCGTTCACATTCCCAGAATCACTAATCAATCAATCAATAATATGATGTACGTAGCAATACGCATCCACATTTTACTTTCCGACGTTACTACTTACTACTCACTAGAAAAGAGGAAGTATTGTAATGCTTTAGCAGAAATTGGCGAGTTTTCGATAGATAAACTTGTATTGTGGCCTCTACAATGAAAAAAGTGGATAATTTTTTTTCTACAGCTAATAAATTATTTCATCGAACACATTAGGTAGTCTAAATCTAAGTTTTGTGTGTCCTTGTTACCAAAAATTCAATTGAGCCCGTACAGTTTATTAATTTATTTTTCATCTAATAATACAAGTACATTACTTTCCTCCCTCACAGCATTGAAACCGTATGGTATTAAGTATAAAAAAAACAAAGTTTAACTCGTGAGGGTATATTTTTCTCACAAGTTGTCGATTGAGCGTCAAGGAAAATGAAGGAAAAGACAATTCAGTTGTCCATGGTATGTTTTCATTCCTGTCGGCGTGTATGCCGGTTATTAGTGATGTACTCCCCGATGACGACCCAGTCCGGGCTGGTGAACATGATGGGACGGGAAAATCGTCGATTCATGACACGTACAAGATGTTACTCCAGTAGTCGCTTGAAAGAATTCAGGGAATCTACAAAAAATTACAGAATTCACCGATTCAACAAAAAGAACTCGATCCCTGAGGCCCCCACTAACTCGTTGATGGTAATACGTCAGCGAATTTTCTGACACCTGGGCAGGATCAATCCTGCGACCTCGTAGTTATCGCCATGCTCGATCGCAAGGCGGTGCCTTGATGCCTTCCTCTCCCTAAGCTAATTATATTTATCTCGACATTAACCGATGATGAATAGCTTGAGTTACGTGGAGAATCTAGTGAACTTCATCACGACTTCCCGGGTTTCAAAGAGTAATTTTCGTTCAACGTATCCTAAAATCAATACTATTATCTTAGAAGAAGATGTAGAAGTTACACAAAGACAATAATTACAAATTATTACTCGCAAATTAATTAAAGAACAACGTAATATTTCAATAAACATGTTACACAATTGAACATAAATGTTTCAGAAAATATAGACTTAATTGACAAATTGGAAAGATGAAAAACTCGATCATGGTAAATTGCTAAACACACAAAGATGAATATAATTTTTAGAAATGCTTTTTGAACAGGGTATCTTAATAGATACTATCCAAGGTTTCACAGAAATGACGAATGACTAACCCAGAAGCATATGGTGAAGGAAGCATGTGAATAAAAGAAATTATTCTGACCGAGAACACAAGAAAAAAACTTGTAAGCGGTGAGTTAGCCACTTAGGCCCAGAAGAATTAGCCACTAGGCAGCGTTTCCGAAAAGACAGCCCGAGCTCTTCCACCAGAAGTCCTTCCGGTGGATAGAGAGTAGCGGCGGCGGCGGCGGCGGCGGCGGCGGCGTCGACAGCGGAGGCGACAGCGACGGCAGGGTCTCGGAGGTCGCCTCCGCCCCCGCCTCCGATGTTTGCGCCCCCGCCGCCCTGCTATCACTTCACAAAGACGGAGGCCGCATCGTCTGGGACTAATAATATAATCAACGGCTCCATTCCGTTCCGCGGCAGCGAGCCGGAATAGCCGGGAACAGAGGATCGACAGAGAGGCAGTAGGGGGGCGCTGACGGAGAAGACAGAAGAGAGAGAGAGCGCGCGAGAGCGAAAGAGAGAGAGGAGAGAGGCGCGTGGGGCAGAGAAGCAGGGTGGGGGCTGGGATGGGAAGGCAGCGCGCGAACGCGAACGACGGGTGCGGAGCGTGGAGGGCAAAGGGTGGGGTACCGAGAGGAGAGAAGGTCGAAATGCTGAGCGGGGAGAGTGGTGATGGGAGACGGAGGAGAGGCTTCGGATCCAGACGCAAGCTTTGGTGGGCGTTATGGTGGTGGTGGAAGTGGTGACGTTGGTGGCATGAGTGGTAGTGGTGGCGTTTGTGGAGGTAGTGGAGGTGGTGGATGTGGTGCGTGGGTGGCGGTGGTGGCGTGGACCGCGGTTATGATGTGGGAGGCGGTGGCGGCGTGGAAGGCGGTGGTCGAGTGGGTGGCGGTGTTGGTGGCATGGTGGTAGTGGCGATAGGAAGCGGTGGATATTGTGCGTGGGTGGCGGTGGTGGCGTATATTACGGATATGATGTAGGAGGCGGCGGCGTGGCTTGCGGCGGTCGAGTGGATGGCGGCGTCGGTGGCAGTGGTGGCGGCATTTGTGGAAGTAGTGGATGCGGTGGATGTGGTGTGTGGGTGGCGGTGGTTGCGTGGATTGCGGTTATGATGTGGGAGGCGGTGGCGGCGTGGGTTGCGGTGGTCGAGTGGGTGGCGGTGGTAGTGACGTGGGTGGCGGGAGTAAAGGAAGTGACGGGCGGTGCGGGGTGGCGCAGCGTCAGGTGACGTCTTCGCGCGTGGAGCGCGGCGCGCACGCGAGGCTTAAGACGTCTCGCCGCCGCCAGTTGAGGACGTCGGGCGAGGGCGCGGGCGCGGGCGCAGGCGCGGGCGCGGGAGAAGCGCGGAGCGCGGGCAAGGACCAGAGGCGAAGAGGGAGCTCGCGCTGTCGGGCGGGACTGCCATCGAGCCACTCTGGCCACTCAAACCGGAGACTCAAATGCAGCGCGCGCGCATGCAGTGTGGATGGAGAATGGTTGAACGTGAGGGTTCGAGCGTGCTGCATTCAAATTAAACAAATATTACGAGAAAATCAGATGCCGTCTTCCGAATTCCTGCTTCAAATATTTCATTCCATTTTATATTTACAAGTATTATTGAGGCGGCTGAAGATCTCTTAAACTTAATTACTACTCTTGTGACTTAAACGTTGCTGATTTAACTGATTAAATACCTTCGAAGAAATAACTCTAGATTTATGCAATATGTAAGTATGACTCAGTAAGTAAAATTGGAGAGCAATGAACGCAATATTACAAGAAGTATACAATAAGTTATGAACTTAGCGGCGGTCACAATTACAAGAAAACTACTAATAAGCCTATTTTCAGAAAAGCTAAAAGAGTACATAATTTTGCATTATACCAGTAATACTCGTATTATAATATTGCAAATGGTATCCATAGCTCTTAAGCTATATCCTGAAACGCTTCCGCAAAATAAGCGCGGAAAATTCGAATGCAAGTTTCGAAGTTTTAATAATAAACCGAGTTCGACCAGATTATAAGCGTGCTTCGCTCCATTCTAGGCTTCAATCTACTACATGCTAAAGCTACTACTTACTAATCCTTTGTATTGACGAAAATTAAGTACACTTTGTTTACATTGACATTTGAGAAAATTTCACCCAAAATAAAGAGAGAACTATTCACAAAAACTTAACAGATAAAAATTTAAAATTATAATATTGCAAAAAAATTGTGTTGAGAAATAAATACAATAAACATAACACAACAAATGTATAGAATATAGTAACACAATAACAAAATAATACAATAACATAAGATACAAAAGAATTAAGACAACAGAATATACAAATAAATACAGAACAACCTGTATCAAGTGAGACAACCTGTCGAATTTAACTTGAACTATTCATTGATAATAAATGTTCGTAAGAATTGATGAAATAATATTGTACAGAGTTATAGATCTTACAGAGTTTAGTTTAATGAGAGAATTTGGAAAGGAAAATACACCATTTTGGTATGCTAAGACCTTTATATACTGGGCACTCTCATAAAATATGTTTCAAGTTTTCATCAGTATTCATATTACTTAGTGAGCAGATTGAATCTGAGTGTATTTTGTGTCACATATTTCTACTATTGATGTTGATTTCTTTGAACTCTGATGTTTCGAAATTTGCAAAATATTCAATCACTAGTTCCGCACTACATAACTATTTCC
This sequence comes from Acheta domesticus, assembly GCA_031308135.1. Classification (NCBI taxonomy): domain Eukaryota; kingdom Metazoa; phylum Arthropoda; class Insecta; order Orthoptera; family Gryllidae; genus Acheta; species Acheta domesticus. The sequence continues at coordinate 117,933,794 of JAHLJT010008446.1, read as the reverse complement.
GAATGTAATGTACTTCCATTATGATAAAATTGTTGGTCTGGAAACCTAATTGAGATCATTCATCCCGTCATTTCATATTCGTTTTTGTTTATGTTTACGGGAGAAATTGAAATTATTAAGGTGTTTGTAAGATGGTTGTAAATGAGTAAGGTGTTTTGTAATATATTGTATTGTAATATATCGTTCTGTAAATGTATTGTGAATGAGGTCTCTAATAACCCAAGTGGTTGATGCGACCTAAAATAAACATGTTATATTCTTATTTAAGTTTTGACATTTACTCCTAAGGTTGCGCCTAAGGTATCTTATGACGAATCACTGGTTTTCGTAAAATGTAAATATTAGTTTTGAGTTTGGACATTAGTCAATTTATATGCAATTTTACTCTTTCGGTTGAATATTTTTCCTGTTTTCCATGCGTATACCTTTGTGTTTTTCAATATTGTTTTATTGCATGGCTAGATTGAGAAGGGACACCAGAGATGTCTGTTCATTGACCTGTTTACTCGGGTGCCCTGCTACGTAGCTACATTTTAAACCCATACTACGTTTTTAACCGCCAGATTAATGTCAGCCTAATGAGAGGGATGACAGGCGTAATTTGGTGATGAATGATGATTGATGAGTGTGACGACGAGAACGATGATGCTGATCATGTAATGCAAGGCAGGGGAAACAGGATCGCGCCGAGAAAACAGTCTGGAATGCTTTAAGACCTTGTGATCAATTGTTGCCTTATTTGAGGTGGATTATGGCCTGATTTGAAATTTTGAAATGTATGTGGTCGCTTCACATGGGATGCATATTCTATGGTCTTATCAGAAGAGATGCAAATGTAAGACCGTGTCTATGTGAAACTTTCAGTGAACTTTTTAGATAAAAGAAACCTAACGTTCAGGTACCTGTAAATGTATGATAACTTCTGCTTGTAATTGTCTATAAATTATATATAAATTGTAATATTGTTATGTGTTTCATTGGTTGTTTTAAATTCTTTTTTTATATCTCGCACATAGTTTCTGCGAAGATTAGACTATTTGTCGCTGAAGTAAATATACTTACAATATGTATTACATTGGCTTCTTACATTGGCCTAGCTTGAAACCTTGCATTTGATATTTACGTTGCTCAGTTTTCTTTAGAACTTCTCTAGGCCAACCGGCAGTTTGGAAGATCATAATTTCTAAGAATTTCATATTAAAATTTTATAAAAATGTATTAAGGCTTTGCGAAATAAGTTAATTTCCCCATTAATATTTATAGAATGAACGTTTATTGGTACTGGCTTATATTCTAACTTTGATTATATGTGTAAATGTAACAAACTTCTAAAGGATATCAGGGTCGAAGGTAATCACTGTGCCAATGAACATGTGCTGGCCAATTACGTAACGAAGTGGCACATGTGACATTTACACCTAATTGGTAGGTAACTCATCTTGCAGGGGTGTTTGAGAGACTACACGAAATGTCTTTGCGTCAGAGCGTACTTGTGTACAAAAGTTGCCTACCAATCTAAGGAAAACGCTGCAAGTGAACTTTGTTACCTAACGTTTTCCACCACGTTCTTTGGCAAAATGGGATCATGTTGGAGCACCCTAGATGCCCCAGACGTTTAGAACATTCTGAGGCATCTGTTTAATATTAAAAAATGTATGTTCACAAAATATCGATTTTAACCTGTAATTTTTTTAGAATATTTGTTAACAATTTTTTATCCTTGATATTAATGACTTTGTTTAAATTGTGTATTGAATTAATTATTTCAATTTCTTAATTATATATTAATTGGTATCATGTTTCATTGTGGTCAATTGCAGATAGTATTTGCAATAAACTAATGTACCTTTTCCCAAGTTTTATATCTGAGTAGAAATTGCAACCCCAAATAGACAGGAATCCTTAACTTCCCGATAATAGTTAATTATTTCATTATCTCCCTTGTGTCCACACTGAGAAAGCCTCAAGTTTGCTGTACGCTTTCATTATTAACGTTCATCAAATATCCGTAAACTTTGAGACCCCAAATCCAACTGGATACGCAGAATAATTAGGAATTGAAGAGCTGACGTCTGTGAGTAGTTTGGAAAATGTTTTTCATGTATGTTTTAATTGTGAGAAAATCCTAAGAGAGCAAATTAGCGGGAGCTGTCACCTTCATTAGGTGCACCAAGCGAAGATTCTTTGCATCTCTAAAATTTGAATTCGATAAATATCGATTTGAGACTCGCACTTCACCGAACCCTAACATATGCTTTCGGTCTGTGTTAGTATCCCCCGCGTAAGTGAAGGCGATAGTCTCTCTGATAATAGAATACCATCTCTACCTTGTGTAAAACCTTTCTGTGTTTGTACCGCATTCTTCCGAATGACCATTGTAACCTATATCGACGAGTAAGTAGCCCACACAAAGTTGCTAACGCAGGACGAGCAGTTGAGCGCCTGCCGCCTCACAGACTCCGCCACTGCCGCAGGCGCCGTCGCCGCCCACGCCGTCGCCCGCAGGCGCCGCCGCGACGGCCAGATGCGCGGAAAGATGCGGATTGGAGAATTGTTTGTGACAGGCAGCAAGGCATGGAGAGAGCCGTGCACTGGCAGCGCTACAGCGGCGGCGGAGAAGGATGAGTAGAATGAGAAAGAGAAAGAGCAGGAGAAGGATGACAGGAGGATAGATGACAAGAAGGAGGAGGACAAAAAGGAGAAGGAGGAGGAGGAGAAGAAAAAGGAGAAGGAGGAGGAGGAGAAGAAAAAGGAGAAGGGGAAGATGCAGGAGGGGAAAGGGGAGAAGAAGAAGGAGAAGGGGGAGAAGAAGAAGGGGAAGGAAGAGAAGGAGTATAAGAAAGAAAAGGAAGGGGAGGAAGAGAAGGAAAAGAAGAGGAAGGAGGAGGAGAAGAACGAGAAGAAAGAGAGAAAGGAGAAGAAAGTGGAGAAGGATGAGAAGGAGAAGTAGGAGGAGGAGAGAAGGAGAGAAAGGAAGAGGAGGAGAAGAAGAACAAGGAAAAGGAGGGGAGGAGGAGGTGTAGAAGTAGGAGGAAATGGAGAGGAACTACGCAGCAGGTTCTCCGGCTGGGTGGGAGGAATAGATGGAGAGTGAAGAGAGCGCTGGGCGCACGGCTGGTCCCCAGGAACGCCGGTGACAAGAAAGGATTAGGAGACTCTGAGCACCACCGCGAAAAGCGAAAGGGCGTGCGAGAAGTCTTTTCTTTACTTCATGGCGCTGCGATCGGGCTCAACTCATAGCAGAAACCACTCACCAGGTGGAGGTTATTCATTGTGGACCCGCGGTCAGAGAACCAAGTTTATTTAATGAAACGTTTCAAGCAAATTATTTTAAGAGAAATGAAAGTGAATCGTTTCTAAGAACTCGCGATCGCAATCATAATTCTTGTATAAAAAGTAAATTTAACTTTCAAAACGGTACGTGGATGGAAGGTGAGTATAAAGAAGAGAATCTTTTATCCACCTGTCACTCCGGGGGTGCTACTTTCATCTAATTCTGTTGCAGTGCAATATGAATAGGGAAAACACTCCTTCAGACTCCTTCTCGGTTAAAATGTTACTTTATTTGTGAATTTACTGAAAGATTACAAATTGAATATGTAATATTGAATACATGTGTGTGGATTTATTTTATCCCGAAACAAGAAATGAAAACATTTATTTGAAGATTCAATATAATAGAATAGATATACTTGCAATACATTAATCGCAATTAAATAACCAATACTTTATTTTTTCTGTGCGCTACAAACTCAGTGTAATGTGCTAGATACACCGTCACATTTTTTTCTTAGAGAGGAATAAGAACAATTTTCGACGAGTTTTCCGCAACATGAGATGAATTCAGGCGTTTGTAATACATATGGAAATTACCGACTAGATTCGGCCATCAACGTGAGAAAGGTCAAGCGGATGCTTGGAGGCACAGGAAAAAAGACGATACGTGGCAACATTCGAGACAGAGTTCCAGTGACGAGTATCAAAATACGCTAAATATTACGGACGTTACGAACAAGGGCCGGAAGCAGGAAGGTCAGCGACGCAGAGCAAGCAATCGAAAAGGAAGGAGAGCTTCTGGGCGGTCGCAAGAAACGCACAAAACAATGTGGCAAAGCGCTTTTGGGGCGCGGGCGCAGCGCAGAGCGCGGCCGAGGGCCATGGCGACTCAGCGCGAGACTACGGGGCGCGTGGGAGTGGGCGAGGCGGCGTGGGGAACGGCAGGGGCTTAGCGAGCGCAGGCGAGCCGTCGACGGCCGGGCGAACGGCGTACGGGGGGTTGGGGTGGGGGTGGGAGGGAAGGGTGCGGCCGGCTTACGGCGCGTGACGAGGCGCGGAGTGGCGCGGAGCGCAGTGTGGCGGAGCGCGTTGGGGCAGAGTGCGCCGATGAGCAAATCTGCATGGCGGAGGGATATGAGTGAGGAGCGTCGGGGAGAAATGTTGGGGATGAGTGCGTTGTCGCGGGGACGCGAAAGAGTTGGTGGCGAAAGGATTGCCTTGTTGCGGAAGAACCAACTGCGATCGCTCAGCGGCAACACGTTTACCACTGCAGAATCTTCCTACGGGAGGACCCGTAGTTCTGCTTCCGACGGTGGCGAATTTTGTCACGTTACTTAGCTGGATCGGATTCAATCACAATCTGGAAAAGAATTCGAGAAGCACTGATCGGTAGTATTTTGTGGTATTTTCACGTTCAATAGAAGACAAATGCGATAGTAGTAACCTAATAAATGAAGCATGGACCCCGTGCGACCTTCCCTTCCTATCTCTCCCCTCTTTCCCATTTACACACATACACTTACACTCACATGCACATCACCACAAATATTTAAAGAACAATCAACAGCTTAGTTGTGTGATGTCGGGTTGTGTGATGTCGCTGGAGGGGTCGCATGGTCGGTGGAAAGAGTCGCTGGAGGGGATACATATAGGAGGAAAAAGGAAAACTATCTGTAAATCGGCATCGGATCTCACATTTCAGTGGGAAGGAACAACGCAACCTCTAGGGATATAACATGCATAACACTTATGGGAATTCTCAGACATTTTTGAGCCCGTAATTAATACTCTCTGGTGGTGGAGAAGACGGGGACTTGAGTTCGGAACGCAGGGGAGGGAAGAGGTCGGGGAGAAGTGGGGGGGGGAGGGGGGAGACGTGGAGAAGGACGCCTGCGGTGAGGTGCATGATTTATTGAATGATTTATTGATTGATTGTTAGTGATTCCGGGCGCAGCAACTCTTGAGGTCTCTAGTCCTATAACTGTAGTGCATGTTTTGTTCGCGAGGTGACAGTCTTCCCCCACTGAATGGCGAGATTCGGCGCCGATCTACCGTCGGCTGACGGGGGTTTACCCAACCTGATATCTCCCTCCAACGGGGCACCGTCCCAACGGAAACAAACTCTAAGCCTCCGACCTGTCTCCCGGCATGTGTGCATATTAGTGTCCTGCGTGTTAGTGTGTGTGAGGATATGACAGGGTCAAGGAAGAGGCAGTAAAGATCGCGCGCGGTCCGTGGCCGATTTATTAGGTACTGCTAGTGTTGATCGGAGAAACCACGGAACACTACCGATCAGAGGAGCCGACCGCTAGAATTTTCCCCCAATCAGCGACTGAAATCGACCTAGCTGAAAAGCTAGTGTTGAAAAAATCCTGCTGCCGTCGGGACTCGAAACTAGGACCTCCCGGTCAGAGGGACTGCAGTGACATCAGTTGATGCCCTGAGCCATGTCTCCTGGTGCGGCGAGGTCCAGGAGGCGAGGTGATTGGAGAGGCTGGGCCGTGGCACGGGGGCGTGGCACGGGGCTGCGCGGGAGCTGAGCCGCTCCCCAGGCGAGCGCCGCCGGGCGTTCGCCGCTGAGCGCCGAGCGCCAACGCGCGTCGCCCGCCGGCCGCGGGTGTTCGGACGGAGCAAATAAGCGGGAGTGCTGGGCCGGCGCGCCGCCGCGCCACCGCGGTCTGCCACGCCGCGCAGCGCAGCCCTCCAGCACAGCTCGCCGCCGGTCGCCGCCACGCCTCTCCGCGCGAGGGCACGCGCCAGCGCCGCCGCTACCTGCCGCCGGACGGCCAGCGCTCGCCAAGCGTGGCAGGCGGCCAGCGGAGCGCGAGCAATGCTCTGGCTGTTGAATGCGTAAAGCCGCCGTCAATGCAATACGCCATTCATGGTGTAAACTTTGCACTGCCAAGCCGAAATTGTGTTAGTCCATATTCACGCCATTATGTTGAAATCTAAGCAGATGTGTACAGACGTTTCACTTTCATTCTGTTGAACATGATTATTAATTGTATTGATGAAAAAATCTCTACAATGTTGAAACGCCAAAAAACTTTTGATTTTTTGCAATTTTCAAATATTGAATTTGAAAGAGTATAACGAAAATTAGACCTGTCTCCTTTGCCATACCCGAAAAAATCAATATTTCGTAGTTATTTATGAGAAAATTTTGAAAATGTTGACGCTTCATGTAAAGTATCAACACTTACCAAACCATTATCAAAATATCCGTTTGGAAGGGCCTTGATTTCGGCCAGATATATCAAGGAATATCCATTTTAGAGAAAATTGTCTGAACGGTTTAGGCAGTAGATCTGACCACAGACGGACTTACAGACAAACCGACGTTTTGACGACACTCGATTTTTACTTTTTCGTGTTACTTCGTAAGAAGAGAAAGTACTGAAATCGTGCACAGTAAAATAAAGAATTTTCAATAGAACTAGTAGTGTTACAGAATGGCACACATTTTCCCGTATTAGTTTTCTATTTCCTTGCGTCTGCGCGAACTATTCGGAATTGCCACATACTCATTCCAGCTGCCATCTATCGCCTAAAATACATTTTTTTGATTTTTTCGTTATTTTTTCCGTTTCTTAATGGTAGAACGAAAATATTCATTTTAGAAAATTAAAGAATAAAAAACTTAGTCCTAAAGGCAATTTTCTTTTAAACATTTTGTGCCGTTTTAAACAAAATTGCGTTTAGCGCAACTAAATGCGCGAAATTTGAAGCTCTTTTTCACAGATAATTTTTGAGTTTTCAAAAAACTGCGACAATTTCGGCCCCACGTTGGGAAAGCCAATTGCGACAACCTCGTCTCCAGTTGGGCGCGGAAAACGTGGCTGCAGGTTCGCTCAGTGGGTAGAAGGGCGTGCCTAAAATGATGATGATGGTGGAAGTCGGTGGCCGGTAAGAAATGAGAGACTTGTAATCATGTTAACAAACAAGTGGTATTTATTAAGCAAAAAAATAAAAAAAGGTCATGATAGTACCACTCATGTCGGCGAGCATGCTCTCCTTTTCCCCAATTCCAAAATTACATGCACACAAAAAATTGAAAGGTGAAATTATTACAATAAATTTAACAAACTTCCACGCTGATTCCTTCTTGATGGCCAAGCGCGGCCGGCAATCTTAGCTTCTCCGCCTGGTCAAAAGGTAATGGAAATTGTTCTCTCAACTGTTTATCACTTTTGACCACGGGCGCGCCTGAAGGGCGTAGTACCGCCTTAGCGGGGCGACTTACAAAACCAACCAGCGAGTTGAATGACCTGGGCCGCCAGCTGGCGGGGAGGGCGTCGAGTTCGGCGCGCACGCTGAGGGCGCCGCTCGGAGGGGTAGAGCGAGCAGGTCGAATCAGGTAGCGGGGCCGGGCTCTTGAGTGTTGACCCAATACACAGCGCCGTTCACTCGCTGCTACTAATCACCAGATAATGTGTGCCTGACACAATGATCTCATCATCTTCAGTCCACTGCTCTGCACTTTGGAGATCACGGCAAGTTCGTGAGTGATCTGATTACTTCACTATAACACGCTCAAGCACGAGTACGCGTCAGTCACTTTCCCTGCGCAGTTTTGATTATAAATGAGGCGTCTCAAAATTAACGGTCTACGGCTATTTAGTGACCGCGCACATATTCTCCCCAGATGAATTTAAGCTTTCTCGCAAGTTCAACACAGAGAAAAAATTATCTCTCCGGCGCCGGACGCCGCAGTGATCACGACCGGCCTTTTTGATTGCCTCTTACGTTCTCTCTCGATGCTGCATCCGCGAAGTCCTTCGAGCCTCCCTTCCCCCACCAAATTCATCCAAAATGTTCTAGAACTTTCGAGAATTTGCTTAAGTCCGGCGGCTATTGGCGAAAGGGTAGTGCGTCGCAAAATAATTTCTTCCAATCATCGGAGGTTTTCAAGCCGAGAAATGAGAGAGAAACCTGCACTCGTTCCCTCTCACTTCAATTGTCAAACAGGGGTAGTAATTAATGGCTGGGGGAAGAAACTGAGAATCTCAAGGGAGGAGGAGGGCGATGGGTGCCGCGGAAAAGTACCGGGGGGCCGACCCAAGGCGCACGTGCAGCTCCCTGGCGTCTTGAACACTTGTGCGTGTCCAAAGGGAGGTGGGTCGGCGGGGGCTCGGACAGAATCCTGGCGCCGCCACCGATCTCTCTATCGTGCTTCGTGGAGCAATTCTCGTGTTTGCAGCCGTAATTAATTCGGTGCCACTACAATACTTCATGTGAAGTTATTTGAAGCACTTATACTCACAAATATAATAATCTTTACAAATTGCTTGTAAAGTGCATATTAAAGATGTGAGAGATGTTTCAAAATATTACATTTGTATAATTTTGGAAAAAACAAAATTATAACTCAAAATAAGCTTTACGTCACATTGAAGAGTCTAATTAGCACTATCTGTTACAAAAGTTTGAAGGAAAAATTTGGAGGCAAATATGAGAAAATGGGGTTTGAGCGTTTCTGAAAATGCGGAATGTCCAGCTACTTTTCACAGAAAACGGTTGCGTTCACGAGAAACTTTACTCCACGTTATTTAAAGCACATGCACTCACAAATATAATAATGTGAACAAATCGCCGCTAATGTAAATATTAACGACGTGAGAGACAAGTAAAAAAATACATGTTTCCAATTTTTGAAAAAACTTTTGAAAGAATACAGCAATATGGCGTTTCCGTCATTTCAAAAAATACATTAGCCACCATACCTACCAAAAGTTTAAAAAAATACTTGGAGCCGTTTTTGAGAAAATCTAGTTTTTGTAAGTTTTTAAAATTGCACATATTGCACGCAATATTGCGCGAAACTACTAAAATTTTCTAAAAATTGTGCATGACCTTAATGAAAGGACTCACTGTGGACTACAAATTTTACTTAAAAGAAAAATCTTCAATTTTGTAGTTGCAGAAAGATTGCCGAATAAATTTTAAACTTTTGCAATTTTCAAGAATTCAGAGTTATCCGTGAAAATCGGGGCTATGCCACCTTAATAAGTGTATTTTACTCTATTCTTACAAGAAATTTAAAGAAAAAATTTGGAGCCGTTTTTGAGAAAATTTTGAAAATGTCCGGGGCTTCATGTAAAGTACCCCCAATTTTTTTAGAATCTTTTTCAAAATATCAAAGCGTTGACTAGAACCATATCGACCGGGGAATATCCATTTTGGAAGAAATCGTACGTATGGTTTAGGCGCTAGAAGCGTTCACACACGGACGGTCCAGACAGAGAGGACAGACGGACGTATTCCTTTCAATTAGTTTTTCGGTATCAAGGACCCACCAAAAGAGAGGTTCTGGCTACACCACGTGTTAGGGAATTTTTTTCCTAATTTAGCAACTGGTTTTATCTACTTTTTCGTTATCAGCGCCCGGCAACGAATTTTTTTCTGGAGAAAATTGGCCATTTTTTCGCGCAGTATTACATAACTTTCCTTACACTACGTATATCACTCGGTGTATACATACGTATACGGAAAGTAAAAATTGGTCAAGAGAAAGAGTATAAATCAAGTTCCTATATAAAGTACTTCGTCTTTTTTCTGTCAAAAAAAAAAACGCTGCTGGTTTACAACATATATATTACGTAAATAGAGTGAGAGAAAATAAAATTCTCAAAAATAAATAGTAATTCTGATAAACCAATCACAAAACATTTTCAGTCCAAAACCGGGAAAACGTGAAATAGGCACGCATTGTAACCAATAAACATCGTTAATATCCAAAGTGACCCATGTCGACAGATGCTGAATTGATACTTTTCAATTATAACAAAGAAATTTATTTTATTAAGTATGAATTCTGAAATTAATATGAACCAGTGGGTTTACAACAGTACCAATATTGCAACAAAAAAGTTCGTGCGATCTCCTCGCAACCGCGGATGAGAGTAAATCTAGTGATGCTACAACAGCACATTCTTTCTTGGTAATTGGAAATTTGTAAGGAAGATACCCGAAATCTGTCATCTGAGAAGAGGAGCGGTCGAGGGACAACCAGAGTTCTCCAAAGGAATAATTGTCGCCAATTTCGACTTTTTCGTTTTCATTTCGTCGAATTTGTAGTTTTCGATTTCAACAAAAATTAGATCCGCGCCATTTTTACCGCTATCCGAAAATAAAGTTTAACAAAAAATGGAGCCATACGTAAAAAATTGAAAATGCTGAGGCTCCATGTAAAGTACCTCAAATATCAAAATATCCGTTTCAATCTCGCAGGGCCTAGAGTTTAATCAGATCAGTTGGGGAATATCAATTTTGGAAAAAAATGATTTAGGAACCAGTGTTGACCACAGCTAGGCAGACGGATGAAGAGACAGATGTTTTGCCGTCAATCAATTTTTCGGTATCAATATCCCAGAATTCAAGGATTCTGACTAGACAACTTATTAGAGAAAGTAATTTACTACATATAGGAGAAAGATTCCACTTTTTCTTTACAACGGTCCACATTACACGTAGCCAGTCGACAACGAGTTTTTTTTATCAAAATATCGACGATTCCTTTCACATGATTACAATCATTTCTCTTCTTACAAAGTAAGGTGAGAAAGTAAAAATGAGTTTGAACGTTATGTGCGTTGCAAGTAGATTATTTTTGTTGGAAAACATATTCGAGAGCAGAAAGTAGTGTCAAGAGTGCTCACGGAGAAAATATTTTTTCTGCAAAAGCAAGGCACCGATATCGGGCAAGTCGGGCAAGTCGGGCAAGTCGGTCAAGCCTGCTCTGACACCATACTGAAATTACACACAGGTTTTAAATTCCCCGTCATCCCAATGTTTCCTTAACGTCCGGAAGATATTAAAATCACTCGATTTCATGAAGGAATGCTATTTCTTTTCCGTACCGTTAAAGGAAATTAGGTGATTATGTTGAGAAGAACCGTCTTCCTGATATGCATCACTAAACGCAGTCACTGAATTAATTGTTAGTGGAATCTCTTGATAATTTACTTTTTGTTACCCAGCCTCCCACCGGTGGCACCAGTGTTTGATAGATCGACGATCTGTTTTACTCCGACAAAGGTGCTATGTAAATTACATGAACCGGGTATTCAGAATTTCCGCCACGACTACGGGCAACTGAAACTCATCTTTGAGTGAATTCGCGGAGCATTGAGAGAGTTATGGCGCAGTACTTACTTTTTTCTGGAAGGGATACACGCCTACGCATCAGACTCCGCCGAGCTCCTCAACTTGTCACGGCCTATGCGTCACGGGCAAGCGATATCGAGCGAATGTCCGCTGTGTGTTGCGAAACAGGTAAGGCGAATCAATTTCGCAGACGCGCTATTACGGGTGTGAACATTAGGAGATCACCAAACTGAAATGAGGCAAGTTGTTCACACTTACTATGCACTCGCTTGTTTCAGGTCATAGGTATATCCATAGCATAAAGGGATTTGGAAGCCCGATAATAGTTGGGTGTAATGAAGCAATTCTCCAATCCGCATTACTTGACGAGAATATGGTATACTAGTACTCGTACAGTGTTTAACTTCAGTCTTTTAGAAATAACCGATATTTTAACCTGAAGATTTCAATAAGCGTTTCAGAAATATCATCAGGAAAAGAAATGAATAGATAGAAGTGTTAATCCGCTAATGAGATGGATACGACAGATTTAGGAGCGTTGACACTATCTTAGAACATGAGTTCACTTTATTCGCCTTTCAGGCAAATGAACACATTTTCGTGGTAATGTACTAGGTGAAGAAATATCAAATTCATATTAACAAATAAACAAATCTATTTAATACCCATTCATGTAACAAGAAAATTGTGTGCATTGACGGACTGCGTAAGAAAAATATTTTGTTATATGAAGAATAAATGTTGACAAATCTACTGATTATTAAGTAAAATGAATAATTTTTTCTCCAAAATCTATATGTAATTATTCTTATATTCACAATTATATGCACAACATTGGACAACAATATCTCTAAATCAAGTCCAAAGCTGAAAAGAAAAGCTTATGTAAAGAGAGGAGAGAATAGTGAGACGCTATCTAATCACGTCGCAACTTTCACACTATGGCATCACCTCGCCCTGAATTGCAAACGATGCATTGAGTAAACACGATACTGTCATGATACTGTTTTCATAATAGTCGTTGAAAATTAATTACCAGCTACGACTTCAAAATCTTTTATATTTTTGTAATACAATTTTAATTCATGTTCTCACAAACACATTCAATTTTACACACTTCATTAACGTAATCATGTGCATTTGATCACGCCTCTTACAAATTTATCTCATGGTGACCTTCCCAGTGTCTAAATTTAATTTCCGAAGTCTGAATTCAGGGATCAAGTTTTTCTCCTCGTTGACCGACCAGTATACTCAGAATATTGCAAAATATTTCATAAAATATGACGGCCGAAATTTAGATATTTAGGACGGCCGAAGTTTTCATAGCTGCCACTGAAAATATTTCAAATATTCTTTACCAGAGAGCAACACAATTTTATAGCTTCAAAATGTAACTGATTTAAAAGGTATCTTATTAATTTTTATGAAAATATGTTGGCAATTACTTTCTGTTCGTTTCTGGTAATGTTCAAACATTGAAATGACAATTTAATTTTAATTTTCTTCAATAAATTTTAATGAAAGAACACAATATTCATTTTAATTTTATTTTCGTTATAAAACAATACATGCACGAGGTTCATTCTGATAGGATTCATGTGATTGTAAAAATAATGCCTTATCAACGAGAAGTTAACAAATTGTATTTTTAATTAAAACAACTCATTTAAATGCAATTTAAATAAACATCAATATTTTTAATTAAAATATGTTTATTTCAGTTCAGACTTCTTCTATATTTTCGAAGTCTCTATCGCCGTAGAAGCATACCAGATTGGAATACGAGTTCAGTAATGCCTCAACATCCGCAAGAGGTAGGTCCCCCCCAAAAAAAAGCGAATGCTAATTCCGCGAATGTTCAGTCTACCTTTTAGTGAAGAAAGGTGGGTTAGGTTCCTGGATATCGAAGAACTGTTTAAATAAGAAAGAAAAAATCTGACAATCAATTACAGTAGAACCGAGAAAGAGCTACTACAAACAGAATTTACAATTAACATCCCAAAATTAAATACATTAATATTTGAAACTTATTTCAAAGTTGAAAGTGATTGGATATAGGATTTTGTATATTTTTTTTGTTTCATACCCTTCTCGTTCTAATATCCAAATGTGGAAGAATTGTTGCTTCTATTCTCTTAAATTTCGAAGTTATTTCCATGTTCTGATCACTTTCGAATGTCAGTTCCACCAGAGCTTGTTGATTTTAGCACGCCAGTAAGTTTTGATATTGAAGTTGCTCCAGGATGCAGTTTCGCTTCCGTTACTTCATCATTATTGTCGAGAAGATTTTCTTCACTGATGATTTCTCGAAGCTGCTCTACAATGAGCTCTTTATAATGAAACAGATCCTCAATGACTTTTCTGTTCATTTGGTCAAAACACTTACCTGCAATTTGACACAACTAAATTCAATTACTTTACAATTTTATTATTCTGTAAATGTGAATTGACATTTCATCTTTAAAAGTTTTGCAGAAAGTGATAATTTGAACTCACACTTCTGCCGAATTCGTTTACCACATGACGCTGATAAAGGGAATGAAATGTGTTCGCTTTAGAAAAATGTAGTACGACCAAAAGACGCACTTGGGAATGTTGAAGTAGCGAATGTTAAAACCGGTAGCATTTCTCTAATCGCGAAAGTTTGGAACTCGCGAATAGCGAATTCTGGCATGTCCAGGGATTACTGTAGTTTTCTGCAGGCTGTTGAACTGTAGTAGAATGCAGGTCAAGGCAACATTACAAAGCGAAAGTATATTCAATTAAACTGGATGTAAATATCATTAGTGCACAAGAAAAATTACACATTTCAACAATTTTATTGGAGAGTATGAGAAGAAATACGTCAACAAAATAGTTTTTACCAGGGAAATATTTACAAATACAGAATTTAAATAGAATACATCAATATAATACAAAAATGACCTGAAAGATGGTTTGAACACAACTTGAAGTACAAAATAGGATATTTTTAGGCTGAGCACTTGAGACTAGGAAGTTGAGCATTAATAATTATTCTCTATCCGCCTAATTCGATTTGGCATCATGGTGTTTGTCATTGAGGCATCAACTCGAAATCAGCAGGCTGAGGAACCTTAACAAAACTTCGAGTTAATTTCTGACAATTTATAGATGGTCCGCAATATTGGATCGACCTTCGGTCTTCTAGAACCTGCTAGAAATGTCGAAGTCTTCATGTTATCTTCTTTCAAAGTGCCATACACAAAATTAAAACAACCTTGATTCTGTGCAACACATAACTGCACAAGCATTTTTATGTCAAAATACTTCTGTAAACATACAAGTTGCTTCATACTCATACAATCACCTTACTTTAGCTAGCACTCTATGGCCGACTTCATTAGCCGTACGAAGTGCGAAATTATTTTCAATTGCTATTCATACAACGTTAAACAACGTCTAATGTGCAATTTAACTGGCAACTTCTATCTAGCAATATATTGGTCTTTATCCGAACATATACTAATTGAAAAAGTTCTTTGACCTGAAAAATATAAGTATGAGTATTTATCGAAATCAAAGTAATGTTTCTCTCGGAATTACCTACTAGGGTGACAGCAGCTCTGGTGTAGGCAGACTGTTCGTTTGTCCACAGTACACATTTGCGCTTCGAAATAGCATTGCGGACCGTCAAAAATTCAATGGAAACTATTAAATTAATATATTATAAGGTAAATGAATCCCCTGTGCATTGCACACAGGCCGATGTGGCCCTAAGGGGAGGTGAAGGTAGGGCTCCACCTTTTCGTCGGCGTCGGCACAAGGAGGAGGTTGTGTGGTGAGCACAACGTTCCGGCCGCCTTTACCCCCAGGAATGATCCTGGTACTGACTTGGAAAGGAGGCTGAGTCGACCCCAGAGCCGCCCTGAAGGAAAAGCACCAGATACAATTCCCAGCCTTACGCCGGAATTCGAACCTGGGTTCTTCAGGTCAGGAAGCCAGTGTCCTGCCATAATAATAATAATAATAATAATAGAATTAAAAACATTCTTTGCACGACACGTGGAACTTTTGTCTGCTCTGCGTCCGATAGAATGTGAGACTCCGGGCCGAGATGAAGTGAATACGTTTGTAAAATCCATCCAAGTCTAGCAGAAAAACTGATTTCACTACCTCTCACTTCCGCATATGATAGAGCAGTTTTTAATTGCCCATTAGTTTATGATTTTACAAATCAAGACGCTAGATATGAATTATTCAACAGGAGTATTAGCGTCAACTTCACGGTGTTTATAATTAGAGAATGATTTATTTTGATTGCATAATTAACGAACTTGATGCATAAAAAGCAGCTTCCTTTTCCTTAATTAAATGCAGTCAAAGAAAAGAGATATCTGTAAAAATCAGCCTTTTACTTACAGTAATAAAACATTTCAACAAGGGAGATAATTTAGGAAGAAATAATGAGTGAGAGCCATCCTCGTGATCTTTGCCGACCACTGTTCACGATACTAGACTCTGCTTCTATTATCTATATATCACGTGCTCTATTTAAATTACGTTGGAATATCGTGAGAAATATACCGGGAGAGATGGCTCAGTGCATCAACTGATATCACTGCAGTCCCTCTGACTGGGAGGTTGTAAATTCGAGTCCCGATGGCGGCAGGATTTTTTGACACTAGCTTGTCAGCTAGGTAGAATTCAGTCGCTCTCTGGAGGAGAATTCTAGCGGCCGGCTGCTGTGATCGGTAGTTTTCCGTGGTTTCTCCGATCAACACCAGGCGAATACCGGAGCAGTACCCTAACAATCGAGCCACGGATCGCACGCGATCTTTCGTTCCTCTTCCTTGTCCTATCATCACCCCTCACAAACACATACACTAACATACACTACACTTCCACACATACCGGGAGACAACTCAGAAAGAGTGAGCTTGTGACGGCTGGGGCGGTGCCCCGCTGGTGGGAGATACCTGGTTGAGAGGAAAACCCCGCTAGTCGACGGTAGGTCGGCGCCGGATCCAGCCATCCAGCGGGGAAAAGATTACCGCCACCTCCCGAGGGAAAACACGCACTACACTTATGGGACTAATGACCTCTGTAGTTGACGCGCCAGAATCACAATCAATCAACCGCAAGAAATATGCATCGTATGAAAAAATATCCCAAACAAAATGTCAATATTTTCGTGGGAGAAACAATATCTACCTTCATTCGAATGTCGCTCATCACGTTGCGTCGGTGCGGGTAAACTGGAATTTTGAATGGAACTGTTTAGTGCACATTCGGATTCTGCGTCAGAAAAATATGCAACTTCTGCGTGAAACCTTTTTTCATTAGTCACCGATGGAACTGTTTTAGCCAATGCTTATCTTACAATAAAATATCCATATAAATAGTGAAGGAAGCTTCAAAACTTACTGATACTCTATTTTTAGTTTTCATCGTCGCTAACTCATTCAGATCACTTATTGAGTTACAAAACATTTCGTAACTCAATAACATGGAATCGTTTATCACAGATTTCTGCCAGAGACATTTTAAATACTCCTTGCCTTTGATTACATTATTCGCAATAGAAAGTAAATTCAAAGTAAAATAGATAAATATAAGTACTCCAACCATTAAAAGTGAAAAGAAGCGCACCAAAATATGACAATTATTTAATTTCAATTCATTTTGTACATTAGTTTTTCTTAACTTTCGCTATTTAACATTTGTTTATTAGACCATAATCATATGCGCAAACATTTGTTTCTATTCAAAATTCCCTGAAGTACTTTCCTTCACTTCATTAATTTACAGGTATTATTGCAATCTGATGCTACGCGTATAATATTCCTGTTTGTTTCAGTTGCAATTATGGTCGGACAATTAGAATCGCCAGGGTGTAATTGCCTTCCGGAGAATCAATGCAAACGTGCATCAAGAGAATGGAATCTATGCCATTGCCGCTATTTTGTTACAAGGATATTAAGAGCACTGGCCCTAGTTATAACATTAATGCAAAGATGAAATGTTGATCATCGGGGAAAAGTAGGAAAGTTGTATGGAAATAAAGCAAATTTATTTTATTCAAATAAGTAAAAATATGATATAAAATTTGTACGTCTATCTGAAAGGAGCTATGTACGGTCACGTATTTTATACTTGTTGTTAATTCGAGAAAGAGTAAGTTAAAACAAACATTCATCAAGAGATTTACCAAAAGCATTAAGAAGTCAATTTTGATCCCAATGTGCATAGAATTATAATACCAGGGAGAGGATAAAAAGTGTTATTCGAGAAATAATGATGAAAAACTAGAATGAAAGCAATTTTAAACGTCGTAATTTTAAATCTTGCTTTCAACCCTATGTAGCTGACAATTTACATCCTAACAATGGTCACTGTTAAGAAAAAATAAGTTTTTCTTGAATAAATGACAACCTAGCATTCGAATCATTTAGGTGATGCGACGCTAAAGAAGTTTAATTAATCAGGAAATGAAAATAAGTTTCATCAAACAGTATTTCAGAAATGAA
>JAHLJT010008446.1:117884439-117915821 GCA_031308135.1 Acheta domesticus | reverse complement strand
CCCTCAGAAACCGAGCTAATGTCACCTTGTCGACGTCTGGCCATCCCACGGATGTTAGTCCCAGGGACCCAGAGCCGGCAGTAGCTCGAAGCCATCGTCAGAGATGGACCCGGGATGAATTAAAGGAGGTGATGTGGTGCTTTTACTATGCAAAAGCGAAAAATGGGGGCTCAGAAATAGAAGTTTTCAAGGTATGGAGAGAGCGGAACCCAGATATGAGACCTACCCTAGACTCAAAGAAGCTTGCCAGTCAACGACGATACATACTCAGCAGTGGAAAATTCACAGCAGAACAACTTGCTGACATTGAGAGAAATGCGGAGTATGTACTTCGCTCGAACAATCCACATGACGAACATGTAGAACTTGAAAATGATGATCCCGTGGAAGGTTCATCTCTTTCCAGTGAAACACACGTCAGTGGTGAAAATTCATCTGGCAATGAATTACACGATAAGGACATGATGCGAAATCTCCTTCGGCGCGAGATAGAAAGAGTTAGTCAACTTCCGTTTGAATCTCGCGAACCGTTGAGGAGAATATACGAAACTGCCAAAGCTAAAAAGTGATAGAAACAGTGAATTCTGTCTTAAATGAGGTGGTGGAGACCCCAGGCAGAGATCTAGATATTACTGAAATCAATCACATCATATATGCAACTGGATATCTAGTATCTCAGATAATTTTGGGGCCAGCCAAGAACACCGACGGCCGACAGCAAAACAGAGTAAACAGCTCTGTACCCCCATGGATGAACAGAATTATGAAACGGATAGCCGACACCCGGCGCGAAATATCACTCTTAGCTGAGGCATCTTCTAAATCAACGCACACCTCTAAAGTTCAACAAAAAATATTCAATGTTGAACAAAAATACCAAATTGAAAATGACACCAGCAGGCTAATGGTAGTTGAGAAGCTAAAAGAGAAAATTCAAGCATGGTCTCAACGAATTAGAACGTTACAAACGTAGAATAGATTTCCGTGTACAGAACCGGTTGTTTGAAACAGACGCGATTTGATTCTGTAGTGATTGCGGGATCAGGTTTAGTCAAAAACATAAGTCTAAAAATACTTTTAATGTTTCACTTCACATCTCAACAAAAAGAAACACAACCAAAATTGTTCTCAGGGCAGCGTCCTTGCCCCAATGCTAAACTTGATAAGCCGGCGGCATAGGCAGCCGACTGACTTGCTGATAACGGCTGTTATCTCGGGCGGTTGCAGTGGTGCGTCGTGGCTGCGGTAGTAGCAGCCGCGGAACCCTTGACAGACGGGAGCAATGTCCTGCGGGAGGTACCGCCTGCGAACCCGCGTTCCGTCCAGGAGCCGTGTCTCCCGGGTCGATCCTTCTCGGCACTCGTACACGTATGTCGCGCTGGGTAGAGAGTTCATTCGTGACAGGGCGCGTCGCTGCCGATTCGGGGTTTTATCCCCTCGCCGCCTGGTGAGGGGAGGGGAAGGGGTTGTGCCCCTCCACTAGCGGAGCGGTGGAGCGTCACCCCAAGCTGCTCCTCTGATTGGGGGGATACCACATTCCTCCCCGCTTTATTGTGGGCATATGGGTGCCCACGATTGCGCCGTGACCGCCGCGGAGCTGGACCTGGTGAGGCGTCTCTGCTGCTAGGTTCTGAGAATAACTCAGCCTCTGGTCGCACCCCCGCTCCTGCTGCGTCACCTGGCGAAGTTACCGACTGAGCTGGTGCCTCGTGCGTGACGGCTGGCTCTGTCTTGTGCATTGTGGCTGGCTGAAAATAAAAAGGAATATTACTTCTTTGCGGTGTGTCGTCCACTCTATGTGTATTCCACCGTTTTGTTATCTGATTTTCATGCCTCCTTGTCATACCATTTTCTGATTGTACCAGATACATTTTATAGCCTATACTCTCTCTAATTATTGCTGGAATCCATTTTGGGTATACTTTGAATGATTTTATGTACACTTTATCCCCAACTTGAAACTTGGTATTCTCAATACGTTTCGGGCGTTTGGTGGGTACTAATAACGCTAGTAATGTTCTTGGCTGCCTCCCATGAAGTCTTTCCGCTGGACTTTTCTTTTCTTGCCCTATCGGAGTTGCTCTGTATGTTACTAGTAGCTGCTGTAACGCTTTGTCTTTAGGAACTCCATCAGCCATTGCTTTGATCATTGTACTTTTGAATGTGCGTACAAATCTCTCTGCTCCCCCGTTTGACTGTGGGTGGAACGGCGCCGTTCTAAGATGCTGAATGCCATTCTCTTTGCAAAATTTTTCAAATAAGTGTGACGTAAATTGTGCCCCATTATCTGATACTAACAGTTGCGGTAATCCTTCTATTACAAACACCTTCGTTAGCAGTTGAATTGTTGCTTCTGTGGTTGTTGTCCGCGTTTCACACACGTATGGATACTGTGAGAATGCATCCGTAACCACGAGCCACATTGACTCAAAAAACGGCCCTGCGTAATCAATATGTACCCGCTCCCATGGTTTCTCGGCTTTTGGCCAGCCCGAAAAATGCTTCGGTGGGCTTGCCTGGTTCTGTCTACATATATGGCAACTACGTATCAAGTTTTCTATATCTTTTGACATTCCCGGCCAATACACATATCTTCTGGCAATAGTTTTTGTCCTAGTAATACCCCAATGTCCAACATGCAATAACTTTAACACTTCCGCTTGCAGCGTTTTAGGAATTACAACTCTTACATTATCTTCGCAAGTGTATAGTAATACCCCTTCTTGCATTGATAACTCGTTTTTCTTTAACAAAAATTGATTTAACTCTTCTGAACTATGTTTAACTTCTTGTTGGCCAACCTTTATTCAAATAACCACTTACTTGTATTAGTAGTTTGTCTTTTCCTGGTTACTTGCGCTATCCTTTTTTGCATCCAGCGGCAGTCGCAACAGTGTGTCGCTGTTTCTCGAGATCGATGTGGGCGCAAACTTCCTCCAATGGTCAAATGGACTCGTCTGGTCCTGCCGGCAGCCTCGACAGCGCGTCCGCGTTGCCATGATGTGATGTTGACCTGTAAATTATCTCAAAATCATAGTCAGACAGAAAAATTGCCCATCTTTTAAGTTTCTTCCCAGTTCTCTCCGAATACCTTTCCTTGGACTGAACAATGACGTAAGTGGTTTATGGTCTGTAATGAGCGTAAATTTCGCCCCATATAGGTATTGGATGGAATTTCTTTACCCCATAAATTATTGATAACGCTTCTCTTTCTATTTGCCCATAATTCCTCTGTGAATTACTTAACGTTTTCGATGCGAATGCGATTGGTACCTCAACGCCATCTGGCGTAATTGTTGATATCACCGCACCAATACCCGTTTCAGATGCATCAGTCGCCAGCAGTAGCGGTTGCCCTGGCGAATAGTGCGTCAATGTTCGTTGCCTTGACTAATTGCCGCTTAAGATTCTGAAACGCATTTTCACAATTTTGTTGACCATATGAACTTAACATTTTTCTTCCGTAATTGGTCTAATGGTGCTGTGATCATTGCTCTATTCTTAATAAATTTCGAGTAATAAGCTACTTTACCTAAGAATGAACTGAGTTGTTTCACGTCTTGAGGTGCTGGCATTCTTGTAATTGCTTCAATGTTTTCTTTTGTCGGTCGGACTCCCTGTTTGTCTACTATGTGACCTAAATAATTTATAGAAGTCTTAAAAAAATTCACATTTCTTCAAATTGCATCTGAGTCCATTATCTTTTAACAATTGCAACAGCCTCCGCAAATTTTGCTTGTGGACCTCTTCCGTTTTGCCTGTAACAATGATATCATCCAAAAAATTAGCACAATTTGGCACTTTCTCTGTAATTTGTTGCAGAAACCTTTGAAATATCGCTGGCGAGCTGGCAATGCCATATGGGAGTCTTTGAAATTGATATAATCCATTATTCGTATTAATCACCATAATTTCTTTTGACTGTTCATCTAACTCCAACTGTAGATAAGCTTCTGACAGATCTATTTTCGTGAAATATTCACCTTGTAATTTGGAAATATTTCTTCAGGTTTAGGCATAGGATAGTGATCTATCAACATTTGTGGGTTTAATGTTACTTTAAAATCCCCACACAGTCTTAATTTACCATTTGGTTTTTTTATAATTACCAATGGTGTGGCCCACTCTGAAGCGTTGACTGGTTTGAGCACTCCTTCATCTACCCAACGTTGTAATTCTTCTTTTACTTGCTCTTGTAAATTAAATGGTACTGGTCTTGCTTTGCAAAATTTCGGTTGGCAGTTTTCTTTCATTGTTATGTGAGCTTTATAATTTGTGCAATGCCCTAATCCTTCTGCAAAAACTTCCGGAAATTCGTGACAGATGTCCTCCATCTCTTCATATTTATTTAAATTCTGTACTGACATAACATTATCTTCTAGCGTAAAACCAAAAGCGTTTATACCTTCCATCCCAAATATATTTTGCACGTCATGTCTGTTCACTACCACAAAGCGTAACTTCCGTTGCACTCCTTTATATCTTGACGTCATTTCTACTTGACCTTTTACTGGAATGATGTTTCCCTGATAAGATTTTAACTTTGCGTTGTTACTTGCACATCTCGGTGCGCCTAACTGCTGGTATGTTGTTAGATTTATTATATTCACTGTAGCCCCTGTGTCGATCTGGAACTCAATATATCTTCCCAATATTTCCAATTGTAATTTCATCTTTGTTTCCTCCGACGGATTTAAAATTAGGTTGACTGTCTGTATTTGGTCTATTTCCATTTCTTCCGACCTATTGTTGCCATCTTTCACACTCTTTGGTTTCTGTCGCTGTGTGACTGTCGCCAGTTTTTTCTTTAAGCAAACACTTTGAATATGTCCTATCTTTTTACAGAATCTACATATTGCTTCCTTAAACCAACACTGACTGCGTTTATGGTTCTTCTCACAACCCGGGCATGATTTTAACTTCTTTTCAGCTCGTTCTTTCCCCATTGTAGTCACCTTGCTGACTTCTTCTGTTGTATTCATCTGCGTTTCCAGATTTTCCGACATTCATATGTTGTGGCAATCTTCATTACTTCTTCCAATGCTGGGTCTTCTACTCGAATTGCCTCCATACGCACTTTATTTATCGGGGTATGTAATATCACCATATCTCGTATCATACTACTTGCATAGGAATTTGCACAATCCCTTTTTTCGCACTTAAACTTACATGATTTCGCTAGACCTTTTAGCTCAGCTACCCATTCTGCGTGTGTCTGACCTGGTTTCAATTTCGTTTGAAAAAACTTATATCTTGAGGTCACGACATGCACTCTCTTTTCGAAATGATCGGCCAGCTTTTGTTTCAATTCACTGAATGTTAATGTTTTTGGATCCTCCGGACATATCTTCTTTATAGTTACGTAGATATCTTCTCCTACACACGACAACAATTGGGCACGCCGCTGGGCTTCATCTGTCACCTGATGTGCTTCTAAATGCTGTTCAAAACGTTCTATATAAATCGTCCAGTCTTCTTGATCTTTCCTAAACTGTGGAAATACTGGAACTTGTCGAACTTGTTGTTTCGATGTTTCTAACTGATTCATTAACACCCTGATCATCTGTTCACTTTGTTCACGTTGTATCTTCATCTGTTCTTGATGCTGGCTTTGTAGCATTGCTATCACTTGTGCCATTTGTTCTGTCATTGTTCTGTTGAGTCTTGGACTATGATCACCGCTTATTACTGTTCTTCACACGTCTTGTTCGTAAATCCTCGTCGCCAATGTAGTGATTGCGGGATCAGGTTTAGTCAAAAACATAAGTCTAAAAATACTTTTAATGTTTCACTTCACATCTCAACAAAAGAAACACAACCAAAATTGTTCTCAGGGCAGCGTCCTTGCCCCAATGCTAAACTTGATAAGCCGGCGGCATAGGCAGCCGACTGACTTGCTGATAACGGCTGTTATCTCGGGCGGTGCAGTGGTGCGTCGTGGCTGCGGTAGTAGCAGCCGCGGAACCCTTGACAGACGGGAGCAATGTCCTGCGGGAGGTACCGCCTGCGAACCCGCGTTCCGTCCAGGAGCCGTGTCTCCCGGGTCGATCCTTCTCGGCACTCGTACACGTATGTCGCGCTGGGTAGAGAGTTCATTCGGGACAGGGCGCGTCGCTGCCGATTCGGGGTTTTATCCCCTCGCCGCCTGGTGAGGGGAGGGGAAGGGGTTGTGCCCCTCCACTAGCGGAGCGGTGGAGCGTCACCCCAAGCTGCTCCTCTGATTGGGGGGATACCACAATTCTATCGCAATCTGACTCAAAAACCGAATGGCAAAGCTGTTACTCCTTCAAAAGATGACGTCGAAGAATTTTGGGCAGGAATCTGGGAAGAGAGCAGATCCTAAAACAAAGACGCATCTTGGCTTCAATCTGAAGTTGATGCTGCCGATGAACTTGTAGAAACAGTGGAAGATGTTCACCAATTCTCGGAAGAGGACCTCTTCCAAGCAATTAAGAACATGGGAAACTGGAAGTCGCCCGGGATTGATAAGATCCAGATTTATTGGATTAAGAAATTAACAGCAATACATTCTCATCTAGCAAAGGCTGTTAATAAAATTTTTGAAAACCCAAAGGAAATCCCGGAATGGCTCACACGCGGCATCACGTATTTGCTACCCAAAGCGGGAGACAGCTCTTTGGCGAAGAACTACAGGCCAATTACTTGTCTGCCAGTACTGTACAAAGTTATAACTTCAGCCATAGCTGACAAAATGTATAGACATCTAGATAAGAATCATCTAATGCCAGCTGAACAAAAAGGATGTCGTACAGGCTCTTATGGCTGTAAGGAAATCTTGCTACTGAATAAAGTCATCTTGAATGATGTAAAGAAACGCAAACGTAATTTGAGCATGGCTTGGATTGACTACCAAAAGGCCTTTGATAGTGTACCACAGGATTGGATTTTGAAGACCCTGGAGATCTATCGATTTCATCCTAGACTTATTGAATTTTGCAAGGCTAGTATGAAGTCGTGGAGTACCAGGTTACTAATACACAGCGGAAAGGAAGCAGTAGAAACCAGAAGTATTCAGATTAACAGGGGTATTTTTCAAGGAGATTCACTATCCCCTCTGCTGTTTTGCATTAGTTTGATCCCACTGTCGAGACAGTTGTCGCAAGCTGACTCTGGTTTTAAGCTCCATGGTGATGAAAGGCCAGTATCACATTTGTTTTACATGGATGATCTGAAAGTGTTTGCTAAGAATGAAGCGATTCTCTCCCAAATGCTGTCTGTCGTGAATGGCTTTAGCAATGACATCTGCATGAAGTTTGGTCTTGACAAGTGTGCAAAAATCAATTTAAAAAGAGGGAAACTCACAACGTCTGAGAACATTGAAATTGATACGCACACTGTGATTCAAGATCTTGAGCCAGGTAAAACTTACAAATATCTGGGCATTGAAGAATGTGAAACCATCTCGAATGACAGAATGAAAGAGAGAATTCGTAGGGAGTATTATAGGAGAGTGAGACTGGTCCTGCAGTCCGCTCTGAATTCCAGGAATAAAATATCTGCAATAGGTAATTTGGCGGTACCTGTAGCCGAATACAGTTTTGGACTAGTGGACTGGACTGAGCAAGAAATTCGCACCATGGATAGAAAAACCAGAAAACTGCTAACAATGCATCATGTTGCCCACCCTCGAGCTGATATACATAGACTTTATGTGTCACGTAAGGAAGGAGGAAGAGGCCTCAGACAAATTGAGGCCTCCTGGCACAACGCAATAGTCGGGTTGGAGAAGTATGTAGTCAGCCATCAAGACGACCCTCTAATGAGGCAGGTCATGAAATCTGACCGAAGAATGGGAAACAGAGGCATTGTTAGTGTAGCAAGAAACATTGCGAAGAAAACTAGGCAAGACACGTCGAATAACACAGACACTGAACTTCTGATGCTGCTAAACATGAAGTGTAACACACAAAAATGTTAAAGAAATCGTGGAGAGACAAACCACTCCACGGACAATACCTAAAAAGAATGGACAAGGTGCAGATCAATAAAGATCAATCATTTATGTGGCTTAAAAGGGGAAGAATGAAGCCAGAATCGGAAGCACTTGTAATAGCTGCCCAAGATCAGGCCTTGAGAACACGACATTATGATAAAGCGGTTCTCAAAATTTCCCAAGATGACAAATGCCGCATTTGCCTGGAGCAAGTAGAAACCATTGATCATATTGTCTCAGCTTGTCCAATCCTAGCAAAGACCGAATACCTTAAAAGACATGACAGGGTGTGTAGCTACCTCCACTGGCAGATCTGTACCGCCCTCGAAGTTCCAAACACATGCCCCAAGTGGTACGAACACTCACCGAAACCGGTGACGTCTGTTGGATTGTGTACGATATTGTACGACCAACAAATTCAAACTGATCGCACGATAGCGTCCAAACAAACCGGATATACTTATCCGGGATTTGGCGAAAAAATCGTGTTTACTTATCGATGTTGCTGTACCTTGCGATCAAAACGTCGTTACCAAGGAGGCAGAGAAACGTCTTAAATACAAGAGTTTGGAAATCGAGATCAGCCGAATGTGGGGCGTAAAAGCACAGGTCGTCCCGATAGTTATCGGAGCTCTGGGATTTGTTCCGCAAAATTTGAGTAAGAACTTGTCTAAACTCCCAGGTAATTCAAAAGACTGGGAAGTGCAAGAAATTGCTTTATTTGGAACAGCCCACATTTTGCGTAAAGTATTGTAGAGGCACTGATAGTCACCGAATCTGCTCCTTAGGTAGCTGGTTGCAACCTGGAGTAGATTTTATATTCAGCCGACTCATAAGATCTTTAGTCGTGATGTAATGGAATAATAATAATAACAGGAATAGGAATAAAATATCAGCAATAGGTAGTTTGGCGGTGCCTGTAGCGGAATACAGTATCGGACTAGTAGACTGGACTGAACAGGAAATTCGCATCATGGATCGAAAAACCAGAAAACTGCTTACAATGCATCATGTTGCCCACCCCCGAGCTGATGTACATAGACTTTATGTGTCACGTAAGGAAGGAGGAAGAGGCCTCAGACAAATTGAAGCCTCCTGGCACAATGCAATAACCGGGATGGGAAAGTATGTAGTCAGCCATCAAGACGACCCACTAATGAGGCAGGTCATGAAATCTGACCGAAGAATGGGAAACAGAGGCATCGTAAGTGTAGCAAGAAGCATTGCGAACAAGACTATGCAAGACAACCAGAATGACAGAGACACTGAACTTCTGATGCTACTTAACATGAAATTTGAGACACAGAAAATGTTAAAGAAATCGTGGAGAGACAAACCACTCCACGGAAAATATCTAAAAAGAATGGACAAGGTGAAGATCAATAAAGATCAATCATTTATGTGGCTTAAAAGGGAATGAATGAAGCCAGAATCGGAAGCACTTATAATAGCTGCCCAAGATCAGGCCTTGAGAACACGACATTATGATAAAGCGGTTCTCAAAATTTCCCAAGATGATAAACGCCGCATTTGTCAGGAACACGTAGAAACCATCGATCATATTGTCTCAGCTTGTCCAATCCTAGCAAAGACCGAATACTTGAAAAGACACGACAGGGTGTGTAGCTACCTCCACTGGCAGATCTGTACCGCCCTCGAAGTTCCGAACACATGCCCCAAGTGGTACGAACACTCACCAAAACCGGTGACGTCTGTTGGATTGTGTACGATATTGTACGACCAACAAATTCAAACTGATCGCACGATAGCAGCAAACAAACCGGATATAGTCATCCGGGATTTGGAGAACAAATCGTGGTTACTTGTCGATGTTGCTGTACCTTGCGATCAAAACGTCGTTACCAAGGAGGCAGAGAAACGTCTTAAATACAAGAGTTTGGAAATCGAGATCAGCCGAATGTGGGGCGTAAAAGCACAGGTCGTCTCGATAGTTATCGGAGCTCTGGGATTTGTTCCGCAAAATTGTGTAAGAACTTGTCTAAACTCCCAGGTAATTCAAAAGATTGGAAAGTGAAAGAAGTCGCTTTATTTGGAACGGCCCACATTTTGCGCGAAATATTGTAGAGGCACCGGCAGTCCTTAGATTTGCTCCTTAGGTAGCTGGTTGGGACCTGGAGTAAAGTTTATATTCAGCCGACACATAACATCTTTAGTCATGATATAGAGGAATAATAATAATTAATAATATTAATAATAATAATAATAATAATAATAATAATGTATGTTATCTGAAATTAAACCTACAATCAGCCTCTAAATACAATCCCACTAATCCGGTATTCACTTCAAACAAGTTCTGGCTTATGTTATGCGACGAAATTCGTTAGTTACGTGAATGAGAGTTTATGGCCTCGCGTTATTTACTTTACACTTACGTATCAGCATAACAATCTTATGTATTACGTATTTAGCTACTTATTTCATGTGCTCTTTGAAGAGCTTTCTTGCGTCCATTCCGGACGATCAACTACGGATATGTGTGTAATCTTGACACCATGCCACTGAAACAGCCTTCTCGCAGTTCTCCTGCGTTCGGTATGCTTTACCTGCAAATAGTTTTCCCAAGTAGAATGTCCCTTAGTTCTCTCGAAGAGTTTGATGATGCCGCGAGTTATAGACTGAATATCAGATTTGAGTCCCAAGCACCATTTCACTTCCACAAATTCGATGTTCGGAAAATTTTAAATCAAAGTATTTGGTTTATTTCCACGTACACATTATATTCCTCTTTATGTATAATAATAGTGTTAACAGTTCTTCATTTATATCTTTTTGTATATATTTAATATGATACCTTATTCCTGCTTTTTATACTTTTTTAACGGGATATATTTCCATTTCCATTAATTTTAGCCTTGATAATGAGACCAAATATAGCCTCGAAACGTTGGCTGCGATAGATTTATATCCAAGAACTTCCTCCTAAGTTAAAATTGTATATTGCGCGGTTCTACGATCGCACCTGACTTTAAGCCGTCAGAAAGGGTCGCTAAAAATCTCAGCTCGCCGCCTGGCCGACAGAACTGCGTACATTCGTTGTTTGCAAATTACATTAATGACCTCTCGAGTCTACTATATCGTTTGGGATCTCGGAAATGCGCAGTCAGGTGACACACAGGCTGCATGAAATTGAAAAACTACAAAACACTCTTCCTACAGGAATGTATGCTTCTGAAGCAAAAGAGCAAATGTATGGCATTTATTGCCAACAGTATGAGGAACATGATGGCGTGCTTATTTCCTCGTGAAATGACTCACGATATGTTATATCATATGTATGAATATATTATTAACCGTACAGAAGTATGAACTA
Source organism: Acheta domesticus (assembly GCA_031308135.1). NCBI lineage: Eukaryota > Metazoa > Arthropoda > Insecta > Orthoptera > Gryllidae > Acheta > Acheta domesticus. The sequence continues at coordinate 117,904,533 of JAHLJT010008446.1, read as the reverse complement.
ATTTTTCGACAGAATATCAGAAGTTAACGAACTTCAGGACACTGATGTTTGACTACTAATCATTGCATTCATTCGTGATGTCATTCATGCATCGGCTTTTCTTTAATTGCGGCAAAAAGTCTAATGAAATAAACTGAAATGGTGAAATTTAAACGCACCTTGAATGACATTAATTCATCTACTTAAACATTATGGAATGTAGACAGTATACCACATATCTTTCTTATTTGTTCGAGATTCGTAAGCACAAATGATTGTATTTCAGAATTACTGGACACTTCACTTCACTTTCCCACGGCTACTTTATTCCAATGTGGCAAAAAACGCCAATACGTAGCAGAATAATCTCGACTTCAAGATTTTACGAACCTGAAACGAATTTCATCCAATTTGAATTACACCCTTTGACATTTATATATGATTTTCGATGGCTCCTGAACAAATGAATAATGACCCATGTATTTAACGTGTCAGATGTCCGCGCATTTTCAATCCCTCAGCCTCAATTACAATTTATGAAATACACAACAGAAAGGTAATATGCATGATGAAAAAGTTATAAAAATAAACTTCCGCTTTATTTGAACCTGCATAATGATTAAATTTTGTCAACGAGAGTAGGAAAAATCTGTAGGTTAAATATGACACGTTGTTACGTGGACCTATACGCATGGTGTGAAAAAGTTCTACAGCACTGCACTACATTTTTCCATATGATTACACTTTTTAATGCAATACAAGGATAATTCGTATTCTGTATTTTAACTGACATTAATTAATTAATACTTAATGTTTACTAGGTAATAATATTTCCCAGGTATGAGATATCCTTTTTCACGAGATATATTTCATATTATCAGATTTACTCAGTAATGCAGAGAATAACTACTATGTCGAGCTTTTTAAAACGCTCAGAAACAGTAAATAACTATATTACCAGGAGAAAATACGTTTACCGCACCAAACACAGTAAGGAAATATCTCATTATTTGCATTCTGAAACCTTCTCAAAACAGGACAAAAATTATGACGCGGGTGCTTTATGCGATATACAATGATTTACATTTCAATAATTCAGTTCTAATTAGAATAATATAAAAATTTAAAAATGACACAAAACAACATGTATTTGAGTAGATTTGTGAATGTACTTAAATTTAATTGTATTTATAATACTTGAAATTAAGAAAGTTTAATACGTTGCAACAAATTGTTGAAACCCTGTTGTAATACTGAACAATTTTTGAACTACTGCTGCACAAATTACGGCGCGAAACAAATATTTTGTAAAATATACGTAGCTCGAGTGTAGTGTAGATTCTGGCCCAAGAGCAGCGAGACAAGCTACCGGACCGTCCCGTCCAAGAGCGCCGTGGGGCTGCGGCGAGGCGGCCCAGAGGCCCCGGGCGGAGAAGAGGTGCGTCGCCACGAGATAAGCGCAGGGGCGGCCCCTCCCTCGCGCGGCTCTTCCGAAAGGAGCCGCTGACCGTTAATTTTGTTTCCGTGGGGAGCGAACCATTAACGCAAGACACTCGCGGAGCGCGCCCGGAGCAGGCGGACGACAAGAAGAAGAAGAAGAAGAAAGAAGAAGAAGAAGAAGAAGAAGAAGGAGGAGGAGGAGGAGAAAGTGGCGACGGAATCAGGAACGGAGGCTCTGGGGAAGGCAGATGCGGAGGCGATGGCCACGGCGGGAGGCGAAGGGAAGGACGAAGGCTGTCACCGGCGTCCCGCCTGCCGGAGCAGGCATGCTGCTGGCACTAAAAGCGGCACGCCCCTTGACCTCTCTGGTCGTTCGCCGCTCTCTGCCCGCCGCCTGGCCTGTCTACTCGCCCGCTTCTCTTTACGTACTATATATACTGTACATACACACATTTATACTCCACACGGATTTTCTCAGAATAAATATCAGGGTAAGTAGATGGGTAAAAAATGAAAACTTTTCTCAATACAAATGTAGTGGGAAATTTCATGTAACGAAGTTACAAATATGATATTTTCCAGGTAACTACACAGATGATCGGTGGGTCCCATCCTGGTACAAAATAGGAGATTTTACGTTCCTGCGAAACATCTGTGCAAACAAGGTTGCCTAGGCAATCAGGGGCAAATGTTTCATGAATAAATGTCTTCGTCCTATATAATTTCTCACTACAGGTTCGTAAGCAAAAATCTATCATTTTTTGATACCACTACATGCCCTAGACGAATGAAACATTTTTATGACGAAGTTTGGATTAGGAGATTTTTGAGACAAATTGGAATGTGGTAATGTTTGGCATGAATTAGTCCCTCAGAAACCATTCAAAACGCTGTAATTCAAAACAAATTCCAGTACATATAAGGCATAGAAAATTATAGCACTTTTTATTCAGGTGAATATTTTCTACGCATCTCGGTAAAACATCACATATAACAAAAATATCGATATTTTGATCAATGTTTCCTTCCACATCATTGTTGTTTGCCTCATCAAGGTCCCGGTAAAACGTTATTGCATCACTGTAACCCTTGGCTAACAGTACCACCGCATCTTTTTTCCTCTTGTATGTAGACTCAGTCTTTCATGAGATAAACTACATTATAATTTAAATATCGCAAATATCATTTAACCCGAGAGAGGTGGCGCAGGGTTCCTTGTGACCCCACGTATCTTTGCTTAGCTGCAGTTGCCTAATTTTGCGAGTCAGAAGCTTTACATTTCACATACTTTTCACCATATTCTTTAGCTTTTGTCTGAAAGATTTTCAAAATTTTATATGTAATAATTCATTTCTAAATATTTGTGAAACCAATACAAACATCTTAAATTTCGTACTTTTTCTAAGTTGTGTTGATTAGCTTTGAAACATTTTCAATAAATTGTTTGTTTTTATTGGAGACAATGTTAGAAAATACAACTTACAGAATTTTCTGATATTTTTGTCGTAGAAATATTCAGGGAAATGTAAATGGAGTCACTACATTGGTTTCACGATTGGTTTCATGAAATAAATTGAAAGTCGTCCCAATCATTCCTGCTTTGCTTGAATTTATAATCGTTTAATCTCGCTTATTTTGAAATTATTATTTGTTGGCACTGGATATTGAGCCACCTCTTGACAATCTGTCCCCTACAGTATGCTGTGTTCTTTTATTGGACTTATATTTTTCAAAATTGATAGTTCTTTTTTCATCAAAGCCAACGGACCTAACTGAAGTATAATATTATTTTCTTATTAATACGGACCTCTATTTGTCCTTGAGTTGATCGTCTTTTTATGGAATTTTATATCACTAAATAATATAGTAACATTCCTTCGGCTAGCAGAATCATTATTGGTCTAATATTTGATCTTTAATCTTAAATTTGATCTCAAATGAATCAGAAATAAATTTGGGCTTTAAGGCCGTAGAGAAATGTAAAATATCAATGCATGTTATCACCGGTTTCTTGGAAGCATACACATCATACTTTCTTTAACTCTCGGGGGATTTTCATATAAAATAAATTCATACCAAAACCCCCTACTAAAACAATATATCTCAATAAAATCAACGCCATACTTACTTAAAACAGGTGCCTCATAATATTTATCAGAAATATCGCTTTTCATTAATAAACCAACTTCAAAACCATACACAAACAACTGAAATGAAGGCAGTTCTTACCGCAACAAATATTACGCAATTTATACAAGCAATAAGACAGTTTGCTCAACATGACGTACCTATTGGTATTAAGCTGTTATATGTTCCGTAAAGGGCAATTTACCTCGGCGCCCTTAGATCCCGGGATTCCTAGTCGATTGCCCATCCAGGAACCTGCGATGTCTCGAATTTGCTTAACCTTCGTGATTCATGTAGTTACGAATTCGACTAGCGACGCTGGATTTGCGGTCGTGGCCTTTCAGTAGAACCATTCCAGCATTCGCCAGGATGATCGTGGGTAACCACTAAAACCCCGGTCAGGATGGCCGACACGACGATTGAACCCGGGCCTCCCGAATGCGAATTCAGTGCGTTACGCACTGAGCCACTTCGCTCGGTGACGTACCTATACGTTTTCTTAAACAATCAATTAAAATGTAAAAGTGATTTTGTACTTTTTGTCATAAAATACATAGTGGATGTGATATTTTTTTCCGTAAAACGTGATTTTCAATATCTTCATGTAAGAGAATATGTTGGTAATTACTTGCTGGTAATTACAACTTGATAGAACTGCTGCAAGCATAACAAAATGTGTAATGTGATCCACAACTAATGTGTCATATACCCACACATATACGTACCTGTATATACACACAGAGTGTAGCCAAGATAACTTTTTGACGAAGAGCATGGGTGGTAAATTTAATAAAACGGAGTTACGTTGGTGACATTTACCCCTGATTGATATGAAACTCATCAGTCACTGCTGTTTGACGGGTACACGAAACCTCTTTGACTGCGTCCGAACGTGACACGCCAATAACCCATGGATGATGAGCTGCCTACCAAATAGGGGAAAATGTAAAATGTGTAACTTTATCGTGTGAATAAATCAATTTTTTTACTTCAGATGGAAAATGGGTACTCTTCGTTATAATAGCATTGTTACATAATGGTTAGCCAGATTTCGGATTTCTCCGTTTGAGATAATACTTTCTGCCCGCTAAACAATAATACAGAGATAAAGAGTATGCAGTCTGTTTGCAAAGTACATTTCTAGTACCTAACCAAACTCAGATGTTAAAAATCGGGAGGGAATAATTTATTGTTTCAAATTGTAGTCTTGAACTGTCCAATGACTCGAATGAAGCAGTTCATTTCTTTCTTTGAGACAACCTTTAAACATTCCAAACTTTCTGATTATGAAGTCGTAGTCTCCTGCGTCCAGAGATATGCAAATGATCTTTGCTGTCCGGGGACGTCGGGTCGAAGGCTGTGGGGCCGACGTTTCGACCAAGTTGTCGTGGTCTTCCTCAGGTCTGGTCTGCAGCAGACTAGCCCTGAGGAAGACCACGACAATAAAAGGGATTTTGAAAACTTTTGGATGAATCAATGGGTGCAAAGGGGTTGATATAAGAACCATTATAGCAATGGAGTTTGTGGTAGATGAGACTGCGATACCGATTTTCGTTTGTATATTGACGAAATATTCTTATCGCAGGGTATATAATTTTCAGTTTGGATTGGTAATCAGCCCAGCTGATGGAAAACAACCGTGTTTGGGTGAAGAAAGAGAGGACAGAGATATAAGTACAATTGAGCGCATTATAGAGAGCACGAATAATTTCCTATTATAGAAATTTTTACTAGAATATTTCCTATAGAATGTGTACCAGGTAAATTACAGCAACTACAGGAATCGGCAAACAGTTTTTAGGTATTTTTTCACCGAGTCAAATTTTGTATTTACGAGCCTTCTCCGAGATTTCAATTTAGATGTTTTCTAACTACAGAGATTTTTAGTTATTCATTGTAATGGCTTATTGACCTTAATGAACAGACATGGTAATTTTATAACAATTTATTTATTGTTATACATAACGTGACGTTTCGACCCAGTTTGGGGTCTTTTTCAAAATCTACAAAATATAATGAAAATTCTAATCAGATGATGGTGAGTTAACAAAAAATTATTAAATATATGTAATAAAACGATGCACTTAAAAGGAATGAACAATAAGAAAAGAAAATACAAATTGCAACATACCTAGTGTCCAGAATTTGTTGACATCATAGATATAAAGATAGCATTTTAATAAAAAATTGTCATTATGGTATAAAAATTTGACATTTCGTAAAATTCATCCGGACAACTGGTATGACAACTGGTATTTTTTATTATTGTTATAAGAATGAATATAAAACTTTGGATGCCGAAATGTTTAATCATTGCACAGTAGTATTATTTTGTCGTCAACTGACTTTTCTTTTCTCGCTCCTACTTTGTAAGAAGATAAATTATGGTAATCGTGCGAAGGAAAACGCGAATTTTGGACAAAAAACTTATTGCCAGGCCCTGGTAACAAAAATGTGGATAAATCATGAATTAAGTTAATTTTCGTTCAGTAGAAAAGTTGCTTTTTGCCTTTAATTTAAGAGCGTTTACCAAGTTATTGAACGTTGATTTTTCATGAAAGTATGTATTCGCAATGGTATCGGTATACAGGTGGCAATCTATTTATTGGACGAATTTTTGAAGCCTTGACTGGCGAAACACCGAAACTCGTTTCTTTATTTACATCAGTAAATTTATTAGTAATAGAAATATAAATGTTGAGAACGTACTAAATTTACCGTCTCAGAGATACTATTAATTCTTTATTAGCTGATGAAAACTGTGTCGTGTTTGATTTTTAATTCCTTGCCTTACTTCTTAAGAAGAGAACGTATTGTAATCATGCGCCAGAAATTGGGAATATTTTGACAGAAAAACTCTTATTGCCCAAGCTTCGTAACAAAAAAGAGGGTAAATCTCGTCCTTGTATGTACTACACAACAATCTCTAACACTTTGTTTAATCAGAATCCCTTTCGTGCGTCCTTGATACAGATTTTTCGCAGAAAAAAAAATCATCGCCGTGCCCTGATAACGAAAAAGTGAATAAATCTAGTTGCTAAATAAAGAAAAAATCCTCTAAAACGTGGTGCAGCCAGAATACCTCTTTTGTGGGTGCTTGATGCCAAAAACCCAATTGAAAGCAAAACGTGTCTATCCGTCCGTCCATCTATGAACAACGCTAGCGACTAAACCGTTCAGCCGATTTCTCCAAAATTGATATTCCACAATCGATCTGACTGATATCATGGCCTCTTGAATTTGAAATCGATATTTTAATTTTGGGGGTATTTTACATAAAGCCCCTAGAACATTTTCAAAATAAAAAATGGCGCCAACAATTTTCACTAATTTTGTTGTTGGATAGTCTGAAGATCATTTAAGAGAATGGCGTAGGTCTCATGTTCGTTGAAAACTCTGGTTTCTCGAAAATTGAAAAAGTTTTAATTTTTTCCTATAACCACAATTATGAAGATACACTTTTTCTTAATGAAACGTGTTCATAAAAAACCTCTCTACAAATAAGGTCATGTTCAAGTTTTCAGAAACATGAGTATTTTTTGAGAAATTTTGTGTCAAACAGGCAATTTTTTATTTTCTTTAAACCATTTTTGTTAAAAACCTCACAAGGTTTCTTATTAATTTGAGAACTTAGATAGCATTAAGAAAGTTTAAGTTGCAAAAGTTCAAAAGTTTTCGGTGTCTTCCCACAACTACAATATTGAAGATAGAGATTTCTTCGTGAAACAAATCTGTCCAAAAAAGATATTGAAATATGTTCCTGTACAATTTTTCGAAAATATGAATTGTTTTTGCGTAACTTCGCGTGAACTATAGGCAGTTTTTAAACAATTGTTTTCTCAAAATGGTTCCAAAATTTTCTCTTTAATTTTGATCTCGTATGTATAAAAAATTGAGATTGATCCCACTCTTGGCGAACTCTGTGATTTAGAAAAGTGCAAAAAGTAACCCAATAAAAGTACAATACTGGAGTTAGAGATTTTTGTCTTGAATGCAATATGTTCTACAAATGAAATCTTTAAAAAAGGTCATGTACAATTTTTTGAAAAAAAGAGCGATTTTTGCGTAATTTCTTCATGAATTTAATGCAATTTATTTAAAAATCATATTCTCAAATATTGCTACAATTTTTTTTTCACGTATAGGGAAAAATAATGCTTAAAGATATGCAGAGATCTGATTTTAATTGAACTCCCTGAATTTTTGAAAATGATAAATTAAAAAATAATGCGAGAAATATGTGCTGTTTTGTTTAATATTATTTGTTCTTTTATTCTTTTGTTGTTATGACTCTGTTCTTAAATTTTCTTTTTTTAAGAGGAAACATTTCACAAAGTACTACACTAGAACTCTGTGGAGAAATCCCGAGATGTACAGTTAGAGCTGGACCATTGCCTACCCGTCTTATCTCAGGCCCACCTTTCTGCACCTGCACTGTCTCGCCACCGCCCGGCCGCAGCTCCTCAGGCTCTGCAAATCACCTCGGGCGGCGGGAGGCGGGCGGTTGGCGGGGTCCGGGGGCGTGGAAGGCGCAGGGGTCTGCCGAAGGGGGAGGCGGTAGCCGAGGGGCTTTGTGAGAGCCGCTTTCCATCGTCGCTTAGCGTGTTACGCATGTGCCCCGGAGTGGTCATCCAACCTCCTAATGGCGCGAGTATCAGTGCCCTGCACGGAGCGTCGCGGAGGAGGAAGGTGAGGAGGAAGTGGGAGAGAAGAGAGGAACAGGTGCATTAGACGCGGGCACGGCTGCAGACCTGGCTAGGATATCCACTGACGTCCAGGAATGTATGTCCTCGAGAACATCTACGAGGTTCGCTTCTAAGATCCAGGTACTCACGGGAGGGATTCCATTGTACTCGTAGCAAATACTGCGCTATTACAGCTTCATTTTGAGGACTTTTAAACATTTTATTCTTTCTCTCCAAATTCAGCAGATTATTTCTTTTTATTAATGAATCCGTTGTTATAGTAAATAAAAGTACGCACACAATGAACAAATGAACATCAAGATTACATAGTATAACAAACATTATTAGTGAAAACCATATTTCATTGTATATTTTCAACACTGACATTCCAAACAATTTTAATGTAAGAAAACAAACGAGATGACTGCTTGCTTAAAATGACAGCCATCTTTCTAATCTAAATGCCCTGAAATTCCGGTTTCTGCGTTATCCATTGGAGAGGGTTGTCTTTCATGTGGAAAGACATAAGAAATTATGATTACTTGTTGGACGTTTTGGTTAGGTTCTTTCTTCTGCATTAGATGCGTACATCAGCTTATGTAATCTCATCTGTGTCATAGTGCTGACAAACACAAAAATTAAACTTATGCAATCTGCACTAATACAACACTTGTTACTAGGGCGATTGTTGTTAACTAGTGTATTGTTATATCCATGAAAAGTGTGTAATGATCACAAAGAAAATGCATAACCAGATCACGTAATAAAATGATCGTTATAGGATTGGGTGTACTTTATTGTACAGATAAAGTAGTCGAGGTCAATACATATCCTCATTAAATTCATTTTCCATAATCGTGTAACGCATCTATTATATCTCTTTTTCAGGCCACTCATTACAACTTCCATATTCTTCTGGCAGTTGGTAGTTTACAGTGTGAAAACACAGAGGGTATCATCATGTGAATGTCAACTTCAAATTCATAACCCAAAACGCATTACCAGACGCACTGTCTCACGCATAATCATCTGTAAGTTTTATTTTCACTAGAGAGAATCCAGAAACTGCGTCAACAGTTTAACCTCGTATACCAGTCAAAAAGGGCATCAAACAAGTCCACCCTATTCCACATTGAAAAAGATGAATCTTTGATCAGCAGTCGCATACCAATGGGGGTCGACGGCTTACCCCAGATTATTTTTTCAAATAACTATATGGTTGTGTATGTGTTCGTCCTTTCACCCCCTACCATCACTATATCGTTTCATCCTCGTAGATACCATAACGTTAAAATCCAATAGTGGTCGCTAATAACCTAGAAGTTGATGCGACCTTAAACTATTAAAAAAATCTACTGAGAAGAACTGTTGACCATGGATCTTCATGTTTCGCAGTTCAATAGGTAAATCTCCTTTTACTCGAACCTAGTTTTTATGTTTCGTTTCAAACTATTCCTTCAATGCGGAATGTCCTCTTCAGATGCCACGTTTGTTTCCACCTCTCTTCGCGGACAGCCATTCCTAGATGTCAGATCCATTCCTCTGTAGGGAGGGATGTCGTGCGGAAACGGGAGGTCGTCGTAGCGGTGCACTAAGCTGGCTACCCGACTGACGCACATACCCCCTTTCACTTCACTCGCGTTGAAATGCTACCGTCCCTACCATAGGCGCTTGGTCGCTCGCCTTCTTAATATGAATCTTTTTTATTAATTTATCTAACATTGATGTAGATAAATATGTTCTATTTGCTATTTCATTAATGGATTGCCGTTTAATTTTATATTTTAAGTTATGAAACTATTTATGTTGCAATAATTAATTCAATTTGTTTGTTGTACGCGTTTTGTAATATTTCAGTAATATACAATTTGGTTTTATTAAGTTTCACCTATCACTTCACTCGCGTTGAAATGCTACGCGTTGTACCATAGGTGCTTGGAAGAGATAGTGGTCTGCAGCAGAACGAATGCTGCTGAACATCACGTAATTGTTTTCCAAAACGTAGGTTGTACACCGTTCGAGAACAACAAATAAGAAAACCCGTCGTATAACACTACAATAAATTGAATATTTTAATAAATACAGCGTTCACGAATACTGCAATTACATACATACACAGTACAATAGTTTTTTTGCATACCGAGAATATCGAAAAATTTGCTGCACGCAATACGTGCATGGCAAATAACAAATATTTAATGACGGCTGGCCTCTTCCCTGCGGCCATGTTGTCGCATTAGGCCAGGTGCGTCATAAGCAGTGATGCAATGAGCATAAGAATTCAGTCAGTACGTGCAGTACGAAAATAGGTAGGAAAGGTGGCTCAGTGCATCAACTGATGTCAGTAGAGTGCCCTGACCGGAAGGTCCTAGGTTCGAGTCCCGACGGCGCACAGTGTGTAATTTTTGGAATCTATGCGCTAGAAATTCAAAATTTCAACTCCACCAAAACGGGTAAAGCGTTTTGTATTTCAATTCTAGGAAGTCCAGAGCACGTTGAAACGTTATTAGATTTCAAAAGGGTTGACAGGCACAGCGGATGAGCGTGTCTAAATATGCTACAACTTGACTCAGTTCCTCGATGCTCTGATTCATTCGTTTCAGTATAGCGACTTCGATTGATTGGTGTGCATCTGTACTTACACTGAAGGTTTTCTTCATTAGATAAGGGTAATCTGTGATCTTTTTCCTAAATATTGCTGACATTATTATTAGTTAATAAGCATCTGACTACTTTAATAAGACTTTTAAAATGTGAGAGTAAATTGTAAACCCGGTTAGTGGACGTATCTCGCCATTCAGACCACAACCACCACCACCACCATCCGATGGAAAAGCATACATTACATTTACGGGACTAATGATCTCGGTAGTTGACTCACCCAGAATCACTAAAATCTATCAATGAAAATAGATAGAATAACACCATCAAATATTTGCATTTTTTACTCAAAATCAAAACTGTTTCATTGTTTTTGTATATTTTCCGAGTTCGTGTGAATCTAAAGACCACTGCACCTCTCAAAATGCCGGAGGTTGCACAGTTTTCTTTCAATATCTGCACGAATAGAAATTAGAAATACTGATGTTTTTGTATTTTTCCCGACTTCCTAGGTATCTCAGGAAACTATAGACACCTCTCATATGGCCGGAGGCTTCAACGTTTTTATTTTAATTCTCTCGGGTATTGAAAGTTAATAGCGCTGATTTAACTGTGTCCATGTCTACAGACCGCCATCAATCCTGCTCGGACACGAAAAATGATTTAGAAATCGTAATCTCTGAAAAGATAGGACATGAATTTTATACAATAATAGTGTATCTCAATTATTTGTCTTCTGAGAAATGAGACAAAATATAATTTGGTTTTTAGAATCGGTCAAGGATAATTTTGTAATTTCGTAAATTCAAGTCGTCACTTCGTGAACGTGAGTAATTGGACTTCGAAACGACTGCTCTAATATTTCCCTAACCCGATCAGTTTCAGTTCTGTAAAAACACCGCAGGTAGACGGCTCTAGAAAAAAGGATGGATTTGCGACAGGTGGACAATTTAATTACTTTTCACATGCAATTGTCAAATCGAGCAAGTTTCGTTCACAAGCACTTTCCAATCTACTCCGGGTGGATGGTCGCGCGACTTTCACTAAAACGCTCCCAGCGACGACGCATTTTCGACGCTTTTCATCGGCACGCTCGCAACATGCGGCTATTAAAGTTGTTTTTATGTGAGAGGAACATAGTATTTTTTGAAATAGGTGCAGAGGCATGGGGACACAGAATTCATGCAATTTCAGATCCATTTTGTATTTTGCTCCATTTTCCCAAATCCATTTAGAGGGGAAGATCGATCGTGGCGGGCTTTGTGCTCCCCTCCTTCCCATCTGTGCAAATCGTTGCTCTCGCTCCGCCGGCGCCGCGCTCCCAGCTCAGCTATCAGCGCTGTCATTCGCCGCCTGAGGACAGGCCAAGCCACAGGCCCAGCCGCAGGCCCCAGCCGCAGGCCCCGACCACACCCACTTCTCACACCCATTTTTACTCATTTGACATCTCTTCGTCCCATTGCTCACATTTTGGTCGATTGAACGAGTTTATATGTTACAGCTTAAGTTAGAAATATGGCTAATGTTAGTAGTAGTCGGTAAATTCACAAATTAACTAGACGGTTTGGATAAAGCTGTATGAAAGACAAGGAACGGATCATTCCAACTTTCATCCGGCTAATGCTGGAATCACCGAAAGGCACTGGCTAAAGTAAAGTGATTGTCCGAATGCGGGGCGTCTTATGTGTTTCCGAGAAGTGTTTTTGGTATAAAATGCGTTGGAAATGTTGCATTCCACAGCCTCAATGTTGTTTTGCGTGAATCCAAATGCCGAAGGCCGAATCCCCTTGGCTTGGTATTCATGACTACACCCCTACATGAAACTACATGCCTTGCCTCTAACTAGACTTAGAAACTTTCCAGTCTAATCCCTATTTATCACATTATAATTGCTATTCCTCATCGTAAAGTATTTCACCTACCCTAGCAACCTAGTGTTGGCTATTGCCAATTTTTCCCGGCTAATAAATGTAGTATGTTTTGAAGCTAGTCCTACTTCGAACTTCATCAACCCATTTTGGCTAATATGAACACTAAGTGGCTAATTACGTTTCGGATATTATCTGTAACAGATATATCACAAGAATAAGAACTGCTCAATGCCTAGAACGAGAGTTCGACATCGCCTAAACTACGAAATACGAAAAATTCAGTGGGCATGTCGTACTTGCGACATGTACAATAACCTTGAAATCAGGTAAAATCAAATCCTCCGACAATTCCCTTCAGATCTCATATCCGCTTAGCCGGCGTCCGTATCAAGAAAGGGATAAATATTACCGAGAACGTTGTTGTGGAGCTCTCTGGCGGCAATTGTGTGAGTAAGCGGCAACGCTGAGAGCCTATAGGTTGCCAACTAAATATTCCCAGCAATTTCTACTCATGCTAGGGGTGGAATCAATCTCTGATTGCCAAGACATTACAAAGAAACAAAAATAATATAGTACAGTAAAATCTGTCTAAACTGGAAACGATTAGGAAACAAAAAAATCCGGTTTAGGGAGGTTTCCGTTTTAGGCAGGATTGTCCGTTTATGACACTTTTTATGTTGATATTTCCGTCCTGAAACTAGTAACATGACTTTATTATAATTATACAACGTATACTAAAATAAAACTCGTTTATGGAAGAAATCACCAATAAATGAATATCAAACATAATTATTTCTGACAATTAGGTAAAAAAGAAATATTTCACGACTTGTTTATTTAAATAATATTACTTTTTTCAACATTAATCTAGAGTTTTTGCGTTTTGGGTTTCCCTCTTACTATCACCTTTTCAGTTGTTTACCTAAGTTGAAAAATTTTAATATGTAGAGTTTTATGTAGTTTTTCAATCATTGTCAAACTGGTTGTGAAACTCATAAAAACACATCACCTCACTGGCTAGTGGCTGCACCCGAACTTCTCGCAGACTCTTTCAGCGCACAATGCGTCACAGCCCAGAGTACTACACTGCGATTTTTCTAACTCTGCCTCTCAAGCCCCTATGGTCACGATGAAGTATCACACAGTATTTCGCGTCTTTCCCGGTCTGCCGCTAGAAGTCGCAAGACAGCAAGCACTGCTTGATACGGTCGCGATCATGCGATATCTAGCGGCACGACTAAGAAAGATGCGAAATACCGTGACATATTTCATCGTGGAGACGAGTCTTGAGAGGCAAAGTTAGAAAAATCGCGGTATAGGTCTATCTGACACCCTCGCATGGCCTTGAGCAATTCGGCTCTGGTCAAGGGATTACGATTGCCAACGCGAGGCAAGGAGACGCGTAAATTGAAGCCATGCCATTACACCTACCCACGCTTAGAGAGTCGGGAGAGAGGGAATTCCCCGACGGCCTACGCCGTGAAAGATAGATGACCTCAAGGTCGAATTCTACGATAACAGCGGGAACCCATTTCCTTCACTGTGCGGCCACGTGTGAAACACACAACATGGACAGAGATATTAAAACAGACTTGCAGATGCATTCATTCCAATAAGAGTATCTCCCGTCTCTCTGCGAACTGCATTAAATTAACAGAAATTCCGTTTTATGAAGGTTCTTTTCGCCTTGCAGGACATGAAAAACCGTTCCGTTTCCGCGTTGGACAGCTTCCGTTTTATGCCGTGTAAAGATGCCATTTAAAATCACGGGCCGGAGAAATTTTCCGGCTAAGGCAGGTTTCCGGCTTGTACAGGTTCCGGTTTAGACAGGTTTTACTATAGTTAAAATGCTATTGCCAATATTGAACATTGATTTTATGCTGAAAAAAAATCAAAATGTTCCATAATATAATAAAAGATATAACATGTGATTGAAAATATAACTTATAATTAAATTCACCTTTATTATTATTATTATTTTTATTATTTTTATCCTACAGTAAACACACATACGTATATACTAATGGATGTACTACATGTATGAATTGATACACTCAGATTCACAAATAAAAAAGAATGACTTATTTTATGAAAATAACTCAAGACTTGATGTTGATTGAATTAGGAAAATAAACTTTGGCTTATGTAACGGTATTGATCAAAATTATATTCTAATTTTCAAAGAAATAAAGTAATATCAAATGATCTTGTGTAATTTTGCAGTTATGAGAGAGCTATTATATTGAATACAGTAGAACCACGCAATTTTCCATTAACTTGTATGATTTTGCAATGCTGTTCAACGAAAACAGCTTCGGTTTCTGGGCGCAGAGGCAATTCCGCCACAGGGAACCGAGAGGCCATTCCTTGTGGGAGTGTAGCGCAGTTGTGGAGCAGCTTTCCCAGGGTTACGTACTGCTCGCCATGTTTGTCGTCCACACAAAGCAAAACGCTCCCAAGCGCGGAACTCCACTTGGCACCAGGGGGCTCGTACACAATAAAAGACATGACTTGGCGATGTCCATAAACGAGCGCCGGGGGGCAGCTGGGGCTAGGGGAACGGGCAGCGGCCGCGCGGTTAGCACGCGCTGCCTCGGCCTGCAGGTGGCCCTCCCCCCTCCCCCGCCACACCCGAACAACTCCCGTGGACACGATGCCTATGGAATACACGACGCGACTACACGTTAGAAGCACGTGTTGTGTTGGAGGGAGCATGAGGCGTTGGAGGGTCGAGCGGTGCGACACTTCGTAGAGCGAAACTTCCTTACGTGATTTAGTACACTGGATAGCGTTTCACACCTATGTAACACGAGCGACACAGATTTCGACGATTCACTTAATGAATATTTTCGAGTAATACATTTTATATTTCATAAATGATATGTTATTGGCTTTTTTAAGTCAGTATTTACTCAGAAATGAAGCCAGATTCACGTTGCATGCCGAGTTCCCAGCCATTTGGCCGGCTTGTTTATAAACAGGCGTGCGTTTTCTCGCTCCGTTGCCACCGTTCCATCCTCGTCCAGCGCTCCCTGCCCTAGGAGCCCCGCCTCCCCCTGTGGCCCTTGGCAGCGCCCAGTGGGCCCGTGCTTCTCTGCGTGTCTGGTCTCCCGGCCCGCCCTCCCTCTCCTCTCCGCCCACCCCGGCGCGACGCCCGCGCCGCCTGGTGGCTGGCGAACAATGCGGGCGCTCTTTAGCGCGGCCTCCCGCGCGCCTCCTCTGCGAAGAAAGGAGCGGCGCCCCTCCGCCCCCGCCCCCCCCCCTCACCCCCCAACCCACAGCCGACCGCCGGCGCGGCGCACGCCAGCACACGGCAATTGCACGGGCTGTTTTCATATCCGCGGTCGGCCGCCACCCTGAGGGGAGCTGAGCGTGGGTTGGGGGAAATGAAAGACGAGAAAGACGGGGGTGCGAGATATAGAAATGAAAATGAAAGTGGGTAAGAACGAAAGCCGGGTCAGAAGAAACCCAAGCAAGACAAATACAATAACACAGGACTCGCAGGAACGTAGACTGAAGGAAACATTGACACGTGGATGGTAGGAGAATGAAGAGAGGGGTAAAAAACGATAAAAGAGGACGTCGAGAGAGGAACACACGGCAAGAGACGTACGACGTAACAATGGGCGACTGTGTTCGTCGTGAGACGGCAAGGTCTGGCGAACAACGAGACACGAGATATCACGACTTGGAGCATGGAGAGAAAGGGGAAACGAGTAGGGCGGCGAAAAGGGCGAAGAATTTCACCGGCGGTGCAAAGGCGAGGAAGGCAGCGGCGGCGGAGAGGTGGGAAAACGAAGCGAAGGACGAACACCGACTGCGCGCGAGGGGCGTGGGGCGTGGAGCGGAGGGAGGAGGGGGCGCGGCAGCCGCGGCTGGAGCGCCTTGGCTTGTCGGCCTAGCGATAGCCCGCTCCCCGCCCCCTGCCTCCACGCCACGCCGCGCCACGCCGCGCCGCGCCGCGCCGCGAGGGAGAGAGTGTGTCATTCTTTACGGCCCCCTTCCTCTGCAGCATCCCCCTCTTGCTTGTCCCTCCCTCCCTCCTTCCCCTTCCCTCCTCACCCCATTATGCAAAGCACTTTGCTTCCATTACCAGCGGCAGGGGCTGCAATTAGTAGAGCGACTCGTTGAAAATAATGGCGCCCATTCTTCTTACGTTCTGGCCCGCAATACCTACAACCCGTCTCCACACGTACACATGCAGCGTTTCCTTAGCCACCGCTTGGTCGGAGTTGTTCAGGAAGGGAAAGAGTTACGAACCCAAAGTCAAGAAATGCAGCTTTACATCATAATTTTATACTTTGCGTCCCACTGCAAGAACAAAAGAAGCCTTAATCTTCCGGGTTTATTATTCGCATTTTTAAACATCTAAAATTAGGCACTGTTCAAGATTTTACTCGCTTTGTAAAGAAATTATAAAAAACAAAATTTATGACACTGTTGTTTTGCTAACAAATGTAATTTTTTCCTCAATCAGAAGTTTGTCTCAAGATACACTACATATTACCATACGCGTGCATGTGAAGGTATACTACACACGCTTGGCTGAAGTTGCCTGTAATGAAATGGAACTCATCTCCGAAACTTGGAAATTCAGCGCCGTCAAATGGCTAATACTCCCGCACAAGCACATTCGTCTCGGATCCACACCTCGCTTTCCTTCCAAAATTACTTGAAGGAATACGTAGTTCTCCAGCGGAATACAAGACTCAGTTGTACGTTTTCTCATTTTTTAGTTTTCAGTTGCAGTCAGTCTTTGCCCATTATGCTCAGCACCTCTGTTTTGACTGTTGATTCGTGGAATTTGCAACGTTAATTTGGAGACGCTCATATTAAATAATTATGTCTTATACATTGTAACTTTATAATGCTTAGGGTAAATGCTTCCAATTGAAGCCTGCTGTTTAGCATGGAAGTCTCCTGTGCTAAACAAATTGCCAAAATCAATGACCGCATAAATGACCAGAAGATTTATCAGCCATAGTATACACAGTAAAAATAAATACTTTTGTTGCGTAGAATACTCTTGCATAAAAGTGGATTGCCTTTTACCGTGATAATCTCTACAACTACACTAGTGTCTCTGTACATCACAGTTATTTAAAATTATTCACATGCTTGATTCTGAATAGTATTAGCTTTCTGTAAATTACTTAACCGTAGAAACACGTTCATTACATTGCTCACACTGTGAGGTTGCCGATGACCCACGTTTAGAAAAATGAGCAGGTTTGAATATTAATAACTCATTTCTGTTTTATTTACCTTATCATAGGTACATAAAACTGATTTATTGTTACCACTTTCATTATCATTCCAATTTACAACTTTTAGGCCTACGTTTCTTTGTCACTGCACATAATGTTTATACAACATTTCTGAAATGAAAATAGCCTAATTATATTAGACCCTATACCTATCTATTAGGTATTGTCGAAAACTTGAAATTACTAATAATGCACCTGGATGCCGCAAAATTGATAAGTTGAATGTTTATTAAAATTAAGACTAGGCCCTATCATGATTGCATTTGAGCCAACTTCTTTTCAAGTGCTCCGCGACATGCTGTGAAAACACATTGGCACAAAGTTTGCCCTTTTCTGTCTTTTAAGGACAGAACGCACACCTTTCAGATCTTCCTCTTGCATGTGGCAAGTAATCGATGGATTTCTCGCATTTAGTAATGCCCCAAATAAGACTAAGAAGTCGTTTGGGAGTTCTTTGAGGGAGTTGAACAATTTTATAATTTTCGAAAATTCAGAAGTTTCAGTGGAAATTCGGCGTGTGCCACTTTTCTTATCGTACATTTCTCTATTCGAGTAAAAAGTCACAAAAATATTTAGAGACATTTGGGGAAATGTGCAAACGGTCGTTGTGGCTACACTACAATTACAATATCCGTTTCAAATTCGAGGGACCGTGATATCAGTCAGACAGATGGGAGAAAATCAGTTTTAGTGAAAATCTTATGTACGATGCACTAGTGTTGTTCGTAAGCGGACAGACAGATGGATTGCTGAAAACCACATTTAATGTATAAAGGGCCCACAAACGCGGATTCTAACTGTAGCACGAATTCCAGAAATAATTTATTACATACAAGACAAGAAATATCATTTTCTGCATCAGGTAAGTACACGATAAAGTATAAATGTATCATGCAATAATACTATTGCACGAATCACACCGTTGGACAGTATGTGACCCGACAGTTCCAAAGTACATAATGCACTAACACAAATATTAGACCGTGTTGTAGCTTCAGTTGACACTTTAAACACTGACGATAGACGAAATGACTTTCTAACGCCATTTGACGTCTACATAAAAAAATATTTTAATATGGCAGGTTCGCGGGAACCTCACAGTCTGGCTCTAGGTTTCATATGAAGACCAAATCGTTATCATGCATATCTACACATTTTAAGAATTTTTATAAATGACTGATAATATCCATTGTCAGAGCTGTATCACTTACATATATTGTGCTGTTAAGCTATTAAATTCATTAACCACATTTCTAAAAATGACGACCATTTATTTTTATTCACTCCATTGTCATAAAATGCTCTTTGTAGTACACATTCCGAGTATACATTAAAGAGCATTGGTTATATCACACATGAAAACTACGAGTACTTTCGTATGGAACTTATATTGCACTAGTTTGAAAATTACAAACCATAAGGGATTATCATAAAAACACCCTTCTGACTGAAAAGAATGCTTACTCATTTTTTCCATGCGAAATCTAGCCTATTAAATATTGGATCACGCAAAGCTCGAATTGATCATCAGTCCTTCCCCTACGTAAATATAACATCTGCCAGAAAAGGAAAGAAAGTACTCTTTGATCATTATACTGATGATCCTCGAAGGAAAGGACCATGAATACCGCCATATAAAATATTTCAATAATTTGATAATAATAATAGTAATAATTATAACAATAATAATAACAACAACAGGCAGATTTTAATAGAAGTCGGTGAGAAAGCAAACAGTATTTCAATAAAAAATTTCCTTAGAGAAGTTATGATCAGAAGTTATGATCAGAAAGGTATTGGACAATGTGCGACTGGGAGAGGGTAACTTTGCAGAAGTTTTAGGTTTTTCTATTTAGACAAATCTGATACTAAACGCGACTGTATCACAAATGAATGTGATATTAAATACGCTGTGCAGTGCATTCAGAATTCCCGCCCCGTGAGCCTTCACACCGTTAGCTGTATACATTTTGAGAATGTGTATTCTTGCGTGAAATACCGCATAATACTTCGCGTAAGCACTTCGTACGCAACGCAAATCTTTATTTAGAAAAAATCACACAAATAACGAATAAAGGTTGTCCATGTGGTAATGGTAGAAGTATTTGTTCTGCTTGAAACACC
>JAHLJT010008446.1:117826803-117869558 GCA_031308135.1 Acheta domesticus | reverse complement strand
GCGAAGCGTGGAGCATGGGAATGAAGTTAGACGCACGTCCTTCTTCAGCATAACAAATTGCTCGCTTGTGAGGCAGCTCTCCAACATAACTCGCCAGTGTTTTGTGATAGTCAGGTAATGGACAAAAATGCCATGCTACATAAAAATTATACCTCCACTCTAGTTCCCATGCGGGAATTACATGACAGTTATTTACATTTAAATACATTAGTGTATTTTCCTCCTATAACACTGGCATAAAGTATTCTTGTAAGACCTCTGAGGACATAGGAAATTGTTTTCTGATCACTAAGAATTAATTCGTGAAATAAAATGTCAGAAGTGATGTAAATATACTGTTCTTTCCTCCCTTCTCCACTTGTATGTAACATTTTATATTATTACTTCATGACTATAAGTAATTTGATCTATTTTTAAATACATTAACTGTCATAGATCAACCAGCATCATCAATAAAAAAGTTGTAAATCCCCCAAAATCTATCACATGCCTTTAGGCAACCATTAAATGTGTATTTTTCCACTTGGGTTAAATTAAATTAATTAAATGGGTCCAAAATATTTTCAATGTCTGAAACAGAAGAAATAAGACTAAAAACATTTTAATTATGTAATTTATCAATTGTAACGAAGTATAAAATTAAATTGTGTATCCTTTCAGTTTTGGAAGCCATATTCAACACTTCAAAAACGATATTAAATATCTTTAGTAATTGAGTTAGTTAAGAAATATTTATAAAGGAAATTGGATAAATAAAGTCAACACTTCAAGCTGCCTTGAGAATTTTCCATCACGTTAACAATATCTTAATAATTTAACGAGCAGAAAAACAATCTTGAAAACAAAAAAGATTGTTTTTTTACAATAAAACGCAAATGTTAAAAATATTAAAAACGTTTATAATAACAAAAAGTGGTCTGTGTTAACGATAGTTCGAAGGAAATTACTCAGTCCTCATCAAGTCCTCATTTTGTCCAGATAGCATCCACAGCGACCCACAGTATTCAGTTTGCCTGCTTATCCTCTCTCGCCCTTCCGTCTCCCAGCCTCCCGCACGCCCGTTTTCCGCAGCGCGAGTCTTGCAAACCGCTGTTTAGATGGCGTTTTCATCGCCAGCCGAGTGCCTTCCACTCAAGTGGTCCGCCGCTGCCTCGGGAGGGAGAACCCATTAATCTGCGTCCATCTACCTATTCAGCGCGGAAATTGCTCCCTCTCTCTGCCCTCTCCCTCTCTCTCCTACCCTTCCTCCACTCTCTCCCGCTCTTCCTCGGCGAAGAAGAACTTGTTACCGCTAGTGTCGAAAAGCGCCGTTTTCGCGCACGCGGCGAGGAGAGGGTGGCGGCATATTCGACATTCCACGTAGGGAATAGAGGAAACGCCTATTGAAAGGAAAAGAGCTCCGTAGTGAAAGCAAAGGCTAACAGCCCTTCTTGCTATCACCTAGAGCGTGAAGAGAGCCTCTACAAACATGCAACTTGGGTAGGTGCAACCAAGCAGAGCTAATTTGATGGAGGTTCCGCTTTTTCTAGACACAGTCATACTTCACTGTAGCACCCTGTCTGTAGACAAAAAATATAGATGGGTGTCAAATGGAACAGAGAAGGTTAAAAGGAAAACTCTGTTTAACTATAAAAGATGACTAACGATACTGAAATAATATCAAATTAATATTACATAAAATCAGGTTCTTAGTATTACATACACTAAATTCAGGTATGCCATGCAACAAATAACATCAAGTAACAAATTTCACGACTCATATTCAAATTTAAATATACATCTTCTATGTACGTGTCTTACTATGAGAATAGTTTCACAGTATTTTAATTTCGATCTTAATTGCCATGGTTTCAATTTCGATATACGGTCTTTCGCTCAAATAGATTAAGCATGCTGTTTCTACAGGAGAAAGTTCAGATTCAAAAATCAATTATGAAAAATTGTAATAGTAATTTAAAATGTATTGTGTACATCCACATATATTATCTTTACACTTTAATATTTTCATCATTCATACACATTAACGTCAAAAACAAAACAATATATCATAGATCGTAGAATCAATAACATATGTACTATTCACTTTCTTCGCTCACAAACTACAATTGATTAATGGATATGTGTGCAATATTTCATGCTCTTCGTTTGTAGAATCAGCGAGTGCAGGAACCAAACCGTTTTGTCATTAATTACAATGCTTATTATGCTTTTCAGATCGTAGCTTATTAATGCTTCCGTATTGTGTTAGCGAATAAAACTTCTGAAACATCTTTACACAGAAGCGAAAAATAATAGATGAGAAACTCAAAGATGTATATTATCAACGCGGTAGTTTTATCATTTACCTTATTTTTTCTCCCATTTATTCATTTAATATTTTCGTTTTTTAAGCCGACGGTTTTGTCTCCTTTTCCTTCGAATATTCTGCCTTGTCTGTAGAATTTCACAGACATAACCAGAATGGATATTTTTTTTTTATTTTACTGACAATTCTCTGTTAGTTTAAGAAGTTTTAATATTACTCACAGGATATGCAATTATGAGTGCGCAATATAATGCAGAAATATAGTATTTTGTTTTTGACGGGATGTGAGTTAAGTTAAATAAATTTATCTGAATATATTATTAATACCTAAAAAAAACTGAACAGAAATGCTGACATAACAACTGTGAAACTCACAGTTTCAAGATCGGTCGTGGGGCGCATTATTACGCATTACATGAAGTACGAAATTGTTTCAGAAACATTTTTTAAAACAGCAAATCAAATAACAAATAATATTTATATTTGCTAAAAGAAAAAACCGTCATAAAAAGTATTACTTTAAAGGTATCGAGTGGGTCACACTTAGCCGGGAAAACTACCAATAATCAATTTAGGATTTAGATGGCAATTGACGTTAGAAATGCATAGGAAAGAAGACTGCTTCTGAAAACTCGACACATCTGTTGTGACAATTGTCAAACGGACACTATAAAACTATTGTCCTGCAGCGATCTGACCCCTACTTTGCACCAGTTTGGTGTTGAATCATCCTTTCATGTCAGAAACATGCTTTGAACTTCACGGAAAATAACACTGATATGCGAAACAACTTTTTCTACAGCGCAGGGTTGCAAACATCTCCAAACCTAACTTCGGTGTGCTAACTTAAAACTTGTAGCACAATTCTACGTATAACGTACGATTTTTGCCGTAAAGAAATGAAGAATTCAGTGTTATAATAATTTATTATTAGTACCTACAAGTTGCAATTCGTAAAACACTGTAAAATATGACGAAATAGCAACAGTACTGATATAGTAAAATAAGAAGTGAAATATCAAACTTTCCGCATGAAATGTATTTTATCCTTGATTTTATTAAAAGCGTGAGCTGCTTCGGTCGACGTTTATGATCGAGGAGAGTGTTATCTCGCCAGTTGTCAGCCAACTTGGTAACATCCCATCTATCCTGGTACCTTACTTACATCTGTTTTATATCCTGATGAAACCGTTCTCCTTGGTTTTCAATCAGTTATTCGGAGGTTTCCAGAACCTAGCAGCAAGTTTTCCGGAAAGTATTCAGAACGAGAATGGAAAAAATGTAACTTCAAGCTTTTATCACATCTGAGTTTTTTTCATTTTTCGCGCATCGTTTGAACAGTATGTTTGCGTGGAACATTGTTAATATTGCCCAGAAAATTGTTGATATCATTCATTAATGAGTCCCATGGTTAATGTTCTACGCAAGCCATTTTATTTCTAAAGCCTTCCTTAATTTGTTGACAAACGTGTGCCGTCAAAAATCCCTTCTTTTAATTTTATTTCTGAAAAGCAATGGACATTTTTAAACAATATGCTTCAAAGAAGAGCCAATGATTTAACAAATTGCTACAGTATTGAAAGTTTCAAGTGAAGAGTGGTTAGAAAAATTTTCTGCGAGGTAGTTAGAGGGAAATTTATTATATTTTTGTCTTGGAACTGTGTATTCTTTCCAACCGAGCTGTAATTACCCAGTATCTTTGAATAGCTCTGAAGACTCATTCATGTATGAAACATGTAAATGATATTTATATCATTTTCTGCAAAGTGGAGGAAGAATTAAGAGACTTACCTGGTAATGCAATCACAACCATCGGTTCATGTGGCTCCGGTTTTATTGTAAGCACCAGATTTGGATATACTACGACAGGTCTCTGTTTTTCTTATTGAATCCAGATATTACTTACTTAGATAAAAATAAAAGTTATTGTAATACTATGGTTATTCAAGCCAAACCACAGGAACTTCAAACGACATAAATGAACAATCTCCGTTGAATCATGTCTTACATTTTTACATATGTTTTATAAACCGTAGGTGGGCGAATGTTTTGCATATATTTCAAACAGTACAGAAACAAACTTTGAATCATTTGAGTTCAGTTTCTTTACCGCTTCTTAATCCCACAACATCTAGATATCTAACAGATACAATTTGGATTGTTCACACAGCTCCTTCTTGAAATACTACCCACACTATATTTGTTACAGACAAAAATTTGCAACCACACTATACAGGTTTGAAACGAGATCAACAGACAACGATTGGAGCCTCTTGACGGATACTGAGCCTATATGTCAATGCTTTGGTGCATATTGAGCCAATGCTACGCGTGGGTAGAGCTGCGGCATAGGATCGTTCATAAACGACGAACGGGAAGGGACGGAGTCCAGTTATGTTCAATATCGTCATAGTAATGAATATCTAGATGCAGTGCAATGTTGAAATACAGTCAGAAAAACTTATTGTTAATCTTAAAGATCTCCATTTCAACGGTTTCAACACATGGTAGCAAAATTGTTAGTGTCAATTCCACATTATGCAAAATCTATTCGGGATACAACAGAGCATGTATCATATTCTAAATTAGTATATTTGATACAACATAAATAACACAAAATATTTTGTGCATTAAATTCTTCGCAGACATGTGTAATCAGTGTCGAGGTATGACATTTTTGAGAATTCAACGAAAGATTCCCAAATGGGAATCTTTCGCCTGTACTTCTGATATGACAAGTGTGATGGCGGGAGGGGGCGTAATAATCTTTGCAGGAATCTGTGCTTTTCACACTTTTCAAAATAATCCCATATTTCTGATAATTTGTTTGCAAACGTTTTACCCACGAAGAGCAGCGGCGATCTTTGAAGTAAACGCGCTAATATTAGTGATACTTTGGATTATCCTCGCATTTTAAAGCTGTTTTTCATCCGTTTTCGACTAATTCCGTTCAAAAATATATATAATTCCCTCTAATATTAAAGATTTAATATTTTCATTTTGTTTAATAATCGTCGCGTTTATGAACGACCTACCGCTTTACCTCCAAATAACAATGTCCAGTTTGGAGACCAAAAAGCTCTTAAGAAAAAGTCTGTTTCTGGGCACAAACAGAAACATCAAATGAATATTCAAACTACAAAACGAATTGATATTAATCAGACGTTCGAATTCTTGGAGAGAATACACAATCCATAAAAAGTGAAGAGAATACTTCTCTACTTCGCGAGTCAATTTTCGACGAGACGACTTCCATCAAGTATCTCGGTCGTTGAGTAACAGATATTATGGAATTGGCAACTTGGCGCTACGGTGTGACCCTTCACTCTTCGGTACTCTCAAAGCAGAATGCTTTTGTCGTTGGAACAATGCAATTTCCGGACAGAGTTAACTGACAGAGACGTCCCCTGTCGAACCACACCGAAGGTGATCGACGAATTGCTGCACTCTGACACACCAACGGAACAATCAAATTAGCTCCAGTCGATTACTGTTACACGCGAAGTCGATAACTTAGTTTACTCAGTATTGATTCAATATGCAAATTAAAGGAGATTAGTTTAGTACCATCGCGAGAGGTCGGCCAACGGAGTATTGTTCTATCTTGGAATTTTGTTTCGCTTTTTTTTTTTTTTCAGAAGTGCAGGAGTAGAAAAAAACTGAAGGGTGAGTTAAAGTAAAATGAAAAACCACTCTGGTACAAGCATAACGCATTTTATCTGTCCACGTAACTCGGTAACTCCGCTTTGACGCGCTATTTAATTTACTGTTCAAAATTGACGATATGTTAAATGTTATCAAATTGTCTGTGTACAGACATTCGAACGATTAATTTCATCATATATTAATCCCCTTAATAATGTCTTCCTGTGTGGAAATCCTGGACGTTCTTTGTTGAAACCCAGTTGATTATAAATTGTATGTTCTTCTTTCCTTATTGAGGCAACGTGGATGAATAAACAAAAAATGAGAAGTGGCTTGTTTTAACACGATTGTACGATTTTGTTAATATTTCATGTTTTAGAAATACATGAAATACATGTTTTAGAAATACATGAAATTGAACATTACTCATTATATCGACATAAGACCCACTAGTGATTAAATTCAGATGACAAAATACAAATTAAAAACTATAACTACTAAGCTCATTAAAAAGAGAAGTATTGTTAATATTTGTTTTCCGTCAAAACTATAAGCGGATTAGTCATCATAAACAAGATATCAATTGGTTGATACGCAAAACATCTGAACAGCCAATTACAACAAAAATAGATTTTTATGCATTTGAAAGATCTTACAAGGCCTGTCAACTGTGCAATCGTCAGTATTAAAAAAGGAGAAACAATTTTACTAACTATGCATTTTTTGTATATTTTCCGTATGGTCACTATACACCGTAGGAAAGCTAAAAAAGACCTGAGACGAAACTAAGAGTATCTTGTCTCCCGAGTATTAAAGAAAACAAAAAATGAACTACGAAAATAGTACTTACCAAGATCTAAAACACATTTGAGATTACGGTTGCGTTTGAGATAACGGTATCGTTGCACTGATCATACTGAGACATCTATGGAAATTTGGCTAGGTCATTAAGGTCATGTAACACAAAGTAAGAATTTATGGAAGCTGCGTGACTGACGTTGGCACCTGAGTGCCAACCAGTCTCGACCTTCCCTATATTTTAAATAAGATAATTTGGTGTCTTCCATTACTTAAGAAATATCCTTAATATTCCTACTAATATCACTTGAAGTAGAGCTTAACACTACATTTAAAGTGGAAATGTAACAATGTACGAGAAGAGACAGGCCAAATTATGATTTTCTGTCTCGTACATCGTACTTTAGTATGCCCTCTATTAAGGTTTATTTGAATTTCAGTTATGTCCAAATTAACAGATATGCACGTGCAATACTTAATAATGAAGAACAATCAAACAATGTTAATTTGGAAATATCAGGCGTGGTCTAATCATAAGTATTTTGAAGCAGAACGCTCTTTTGCTTGAATTACGATTATCATCAGTGCTGGATTTTTATTGAAAAAATAATGTATCTTTACCCACTTTCTATTATAATGCATATTCGATAAATCCTTAAAAACTGAATAATTATAGTAATTATCATTGTCAATGAAATGTAATATATACTATTGTTATTGTTGTCGTAACAAAATCTGATTTTCCCTTCTAACTTTACCCTGTTGACCCTCATCTGCTCCGTTCGGTTTCAGCCAACGTAAAGTTCTGTGCCCAACTTACGGCGGACAACGCAAGTACGAAAAAAAATGATAGGGTCAACACGAAGGGAGCGCCTTCAAGTCTAGAATTCAGAGATGATTGTCAATACATTTAAGGAATTTTAACGTATTTATTTTCTAAAATATTTACCGTCTTTTCCTAGAAAACTGATTGTGAGAGCGTAGGCTTCCGCGGCCGCAATCGGTAGCTACATGGCTGATTGGTACAATGGGAGACGACGTGCCCTAGGAGTACTTATTGTGGCTTGTCACAATTACATTTTTGTATTTTTTGTAGTTCTATGGGAATTGGATCGTTCTAATGTCCCACAGTGACTCAATGAACATAAGATAATCGAATATAATTTTAATGCTAAAATGCAAATACTAGTAGAGGTAGTGGTCAAACGTAGCCATTAAATACTAATGTATTTTGATACACAGCAGTAAGATGTGAAATAAAAAGAGTTTAGAAATAATAACAGGTTATATGAAACTCATGACTACCACAAAAATTACTGAATAAGATTTTTTATTTATTAATGTTTTATTTAAAAAGTGTTTTAAATTGAAGGGAACAAAATCACGAAATTTTACTAATACAATAAAAATATAAATAATAACATAAATACAAAATATGAAATAAAACTGGCAGCAGTGAACTATTGATATCACATTGGGATGAAATACGTGTTAAGGTTGCCAAGAACGAAATGTACAATACGGTGACGGATAAAAAATTAACATATTTTATGAATCATAATTATTACACCTACGCTCATTATCTCGTAATTGAATTTTAGCATATACATGTTCATAAATAATAAATGTATTTCTGAATTTATGTTAATCAGCATGTAGAAGAATAGCTGAATTTTAATGTTATTTACATTTTTATTTTGATGATATAAAATTATTTGTAAATAAAATGAAAATTACATCCTAATAATTGTCGAAATCTAATTTAAAAGGACATGTAGGTCAATAAAGAGCTCTTCATTATTAATTTAGTATAAAGAAAAATACATATACTTTTCACAATTCCATATTATTTTGTTTATTGCTTCTGACATATTTTTGGATTTCATCTAAATCAAATAAGATAAAGGATTTTTTTGGATTCGGTGGCATCTTTAGTCACTCAAAGAGAGCAAGAGGGTTACCGCCGGGATGGAGCCGATAAGAGCTTCCTTAATACAAGGGATAATAATTTGCAATGATATTTATTCTATTTAATCTGCAAATAATTTAAAAAACATTAACATAAGAATCAATCGTGTTTCTATGCAGTGTGTCTAACACCAGAAACTCACATTTATGATGGAAATAGTTATAGGTGTTGTCATTGCCAACAATATTGTTTATTTGAATAGCAGCTTTCGATGACTTAGCCATCATCATCGGTTTCTAGCACAAGAAATAAAAACCAACAATTAAAACATCAGACAGAAAAACAAAACATTAGGATTGAAAGATAATTAATAATTTTTTTAAACAGAATTAACATTTTATGAAATGAAAGAAAAGAAATAGGGGGTGTTAAATCATTAAATATTACAGTTATTAAAAATTTCACATTTTCAATTCAATTTCCTCCACTTTCTTGCATATATTCAAAATTTCTGTAATATTAAATGACTGAAGACCCCGTATTTTTTCTTACATTTCATAAAATGTTAATTCTGTTTAAAAAATTATTAGTAGCCTTAGAATCCTAAAGTTTTTTTGTCAGTTTTAATTGTCAGGTTTAATTGTTTATATTTCTTGCACTAGAAACTGATTATGGTGGCTAAGTCATTGAAGGTGCTATTCAAATAAACACTATTGTTGGCAATGACAACACCTATAATTATTTCATTTTAAATGCCAACCACAATTTACCGCAAAACTAATATAACATTATCAATAAAATGATATTAAAAATTGATTCAAAACCATTATTTAAAAAACATTTAATTTAATCAATTATTCATATCAAACAATTTAAATAACAATAGTCCCAAATAAGCATAATATTTACATTGTGTAGTCAGTATTGCAAATTAATAAAATTAATTTTTGTTCGATTGTTTCAGGAACGTATTTTATTTTTCTATCATAACACATCATATGTTTAAAATCGCTCTAAGGAAGAAGACAAATATAAGAAACATTCAAGGCAATGAAGATCATCGCAATACATGAAGCCAATTTTTACTACCTGGTGAATTTACAGTAAAAACGCTTTTACATTGACACCTGGGTCGACTGTAGAATTTCGAATAGGGCTGCACAATTTCAGCTATTTTCGCAGCGTATTATATAATCTGCACCGGTACAAACAATTCTTTCGGACGTGCAGAATTACTTTAAAAAATTGGTCCTACATTTACTATGCATTTATTATTATAAAATTAATTTTAGATGGGCGATACGGAGATACATACGGCGCAAAAAAACATTACAAATACTTCTGACTCAGTTTTCGACTGAAAGTGCATATCGTAAGGAAAGAAAAGGACTGACACCACTGTGGGATTCCGTATTCATTAGGCATGGATTGGTGTAGAGAAGCAAATAACCTGTTTAAAGCCAGAAAGGGATTATTTCGCTAGATCGCTAAGATATAAATATGTTCAAACTAAAGCATCCCACGAATTGTGATCGGAAGCTTTTAAAGAAAAAAAATGATGAAATGTCTCCTAGAGACGTAAAACTATGCTGACAGGAAATATTTTACTTCTCGTAGATTATGCAACAACTGAAAGAAAGAAAACGTGAAGGTTTCCTTGGATTTATAATTTCTGAATCCATGCTGACACTTCGAAATCATGTTGCTGAAAAATGTTGCGAATGAATGTTTCCGCTTCCTAGAAACAATGAAAGGCACAATCACCGTTGACCCACTGATGAGTCCATCATCCGCATCTCGGGCAACATCTCCAATTAGTGATGCGACATCGACAACGATTATCCAAACATTGATGCCAAACATCGATGTTCAAACTTAAAATATCGATGTTAATAATACATCGACCTAAAACCATCAATGTTTTTAAACATAAATAAACCGTCGATGTTTTTAAACATTGATGTTTTATAGATGGCTCCTCTAAGCCCAGCTCCCCTTTCGACGTGAGCAACAAAAATTAATTTGACAGTGGCTGTGTATATTAATTTACAATTAAAATTTAACCGAAAACGTTAGAAAACGTTTTTATGTGCGAAATACGAGGAAAGATGAAGAAAGTACCAGGATAGGATCATATCAGGCATGGGATAGTCAGCTCGATAAAGGTGGTACCGCGTTCGTTCGGTTCGAACACAGACAATGATGCCATCAGTTATTATTATTACATTTTTTTATTTTTACAACATTGTGATTATAGAAAATTTTCAACCACGTACAACACCTCGAAAACGTAAAAACACCAAGCACAAAACACCGGTTTCAATACATCGATGTTCAAAACCTCGAGGTCGATGTCGCAATCCTACACCCGGCGCGCGTCGCCCTTCCAAGTAGGGATGCCACATCGCCAACGAAACATCGATGTACAAAATTAAAACATCGATGGTAATAAAATATTGACCCAAAATCATCGATGGTATTAAGCAGCAATGTTTTTAAAACTGGATAGTCACCATTGATGTTCACGCAGAGGGATTTGACTTGAAAGAGATCTCGTTTATTAATATTTCTAATCAAAATTTAACTGGCAAAACAAAGTCAAAAAGACATGAGGACAATTAACAAAATTTGAATTATCTGATTTATTAACTAAAACATAATATAGACTTCTTTATTCATGAAAACTGGATCTTAATTATTTTTCACCACTGGTCACTCTCGTCTGAAAAATATTCAATTTATGGATATCTGAAAATTATTTTAGAACTGTTTTGTGATGAACATTTTATCATTTTAAAAAGTTTAAAGTTTTAAAAAGTTTTAAAAAGTTTTGTGATGAACATTTTATTTATCGACCCGGTAAAAACATGGATGTTAAAAACATTTGGGCTCCAAATAATCGATGTTAAATACATCGATAGTTTATTTGATATAAACATGAATGTTTTGAAAACATGGCTATCGATGTCGCACCCCTCCTTCGGAGCGGGGCGCCTGCGTGGCGTCGCGCCGCGCCGGGGCGGAGCGCGGGCGGTGGCCGGGGCGCCGGCGGACGCTCACCCGTGACGACGACGCGGCCGTGGCTGACGCTCTCCACCGTCGCGCCCGTGACGTGGTGCACGGTGCGGCAGGCGTAGTTGGGGTGCGTGTCGGCCGGCGTCACGTCGAACACCAGCAGCTCCCCGGACGGCAGCATGTGCAGCTTGCCGTCTGCGCAGAACGTGAGGCCTGAGCGCGCGCCCGCCCACCCGAGGGCAAGAGCGCGGGCGAGGGCGAGGGCGAGGGCGAGGGCCAGGACGAGGCGAGAGCGAGGGCGAGGGCGAGGGCGAGGGCGAGGCCGAGGCCGCCCCGGCGGAGTTGGCACAACAGATGGCCAACTCCGGCGATGCGCCTCACACTCACAAACGCAAACACAACACACACACACACATGGGCACATACACATACACATGGGCACACAGTTCGCTTTCGCTGGACCTACACGAAAGTACTAGGAGGTTTCGGAATTCATAAATTGTGCGTGTGTGTATATCAACAGATGTGGATGAATGCTCAGTGAATACATAGGATGCATGAAACACATTTTTGAAAATAAAAGTTCAATTGCTAGAACATCGCCACTTTTTTAATTAAAATTAAGATGTTGGCGAGTGAGATATAACGTCATTAAATATTTAATGACGAAAACGTGCAAAGGCGAATTGTGGAATTTGATAATTAAATTAAATTCCGAACCAGAATAGTTAAATTTTATTCACACAACACTTTTAAGTATAATATACAACATAACAAAGGATTTATTACAATAATTTTTCGCAGACCTATTGTTCCTTAAAATCACTTTAAAATTAGGTGTTGCGTCCGACTGGCGAATGGAAAAACCTGGTCTGGTATCCATCTTGATCGTAAATGTATTACTATATGTGGACCTGAAATGCAGTAGAGTTTGGATAGCATTTTGGTCAGTTCGAGGGTAGCTTTGTTGGCGTTACCCAAAAGCCATTTATCTATTATATCTTAGAAAAGACGAATGCAGTGTTGTCAAAAAAATTAGAATGCATATAGTTTTTCATCGCCTATTCTCCAAGCACGGAACCGTTTCTTTAACATTTGGTTCGATGAGATGCTTTTCTGTTTCGATGCTGTATACTGTTTTCTTGCAGGGCAATTCTGTACATTAGACGAATCGATGTGTCTGTCGCCTTTTTCATGATCAGTCTATACATAACTTCGTAAGAAAGCTACGAAAGAGAGAGAGAGCTTCTTTATGGATTTGAAAAAAACTTATATTTATTACCTTTAGGAGTCAGTGGGTTGTTTTCAGATGCCAGTTTTTGCTTAGCGCCTGCCATTGTTAACAATGTTTTTCAAATAACGCTTTATATATTGGGGTTTTTCATTTCGAAAAGGATCTACCAGCACCAATTGCGACTAAACGAAGTCAACGGTAGACAATCCTGAACTGTACTGGAAAATAATAGAGCCCGGTTAGTACTTATGTTTACAGAAAACCTAAGAGTTTTCAAATCATTGCTTGAAAAACTTTCTCAGAATATCTAACCAAACGAGTGCGTCCTATTGTTAGAGTACTGCTTCGGCATTCACCTGGTATTGACAGGAGAAAGTACTTCAAATCAACCGGTCATTGGAATTCTCCAGACCATGTTTGAATTGAAGACCTTGGGGTAATAACATGCTATGTCACATTTCTGATGAAATTGAGATATGAGCGGATTCCGACGCCCCATAGATGTATCTATATCTTGGGATTTTATTTTAAAGATTCGCGGCAAGATGGGAGTATAATTCATAAATTAATGTTCTTTATCCCAAATATTAGGATGCAATGTATAAACCTTTACTTTCCTTTTCTCAAAACTTACGAATAATGGCATAGCATGTCATTGCCTCGAGGTCTTCAATTCTTCCCAGCTTTGTAGCAAGGGTAAGTCCTTCCGGTCAATGACGCTGCGGAGGCAACGAGCTAGACACTGCGCTTTCACAGTTGGTACTAGTGATGCGACATCGACAAGAGAATATCGATGTTGCCAAACATGGATGTTCGAAATAAAAACATCGATGTTAATAATATATCGTCCAAAAACCATCCATGTTTTAAACATCATGTTTTAATGCTGGTTTAATAACCTCTAACGTTAAATTCGAACTCAACAAAATTTAATTTGACAGGAGCCGTGTATATTAATTTATAATTGAAATTTAACGAAAAACAACGTTTAAAAAGCATCTCCGCGTGCAAAATACGATGTAAAAACCAGGGCGTCAGTACCCTCTCAGACGAGGGATAGTCTGCTCGATGAACGAAGTACATACCGCGTTCGTTTGGTTTGAACTCTTAAGACAGTGGTGCCATCAGTTATTATTTCGTGTTTTAACTTTTACACGATAGTGGTTACGGGAATTTTTCCATCCACAAACATAACATCAAAAACGACAAAAATCGATCACAAAACATAATGTTAAAAACATCCGCTTTAATACATCGATGTTTAAAAGAGAGCTTTTTTTCTCATTTATTTGTTTGACCCGAAGCCCCTCAGCAACCGAGTACGATACATTGAGGGTACATTGTACTATAGCATTGTTTAGGAAACATTATTGACAGATTAATACATTGAGTATACGTGGATTAAACGTGCGAAGCCACATCGGGTGCATGATGATCAGGGACAGTCGAAGAACTGTCGTGGTAGTTTCCGCTTTAGAGTATTGTGGTGAGGATTCTGTTTTTCGATTTTGAAATGTACGGTTGAATGAATCTGCGGAATTTTAGGATAGAAGCGAGAGGATAGGAGGGAGAAATGGACGGAAATCGGAGTAATGCCAAATTCGTTGTGTAACTAGGGGTCAGGTACAAACTAGGGAGCTTTTGTAATGGTTCTGAGGAGTTTATTTTGGAAAATCTACATTTTGTGGATATTTGATTTTCTGGCTGAGGCCCAGGTAGGAGAAGCGATGAACAGGATTGGACGGATCATTGATTGGTGAAGGTGAGTAGCAACATGAAGTCGAAGGGGCGATGACTTTTTGAGTATGGGAAGTAATTGGTTGGTTCTACGGGTGGCCGGTTATTCTATGAAGAATATTTGATTTCAAAATAAGCCTATTAAAAATATATTTGATAGGCTTACATCAAGATATTTGACTGGCTTGTTGTTTGAGAGCCAAGTTATATTTTCTCCTTTACGCTTGAGAGGAGGAGGATTATTTGCTCTGCGGAGCATGAAGATTTTGGCTTGACTTTTTGTGAGAGCGCTCATGTTAGTAATTGATTGACTGCTTAGTGATCTCGGGCGCGTCAACTGCTAAGATCAATAGTTCCGTAAGTGTGGTGCATGTTATTTCCTCGAGAGATGGCCGTGATCTTTCCCTGCTGGATGGTGAGGGCCGCCGCCGCCCTACCGTCAGTTAGCGAGGTTTCCCGAATCATGTATCTCTCACCAGCGAGGCACCACTCCTGCCGGAACAAGCTCCAAACCCCCGCATGTGTTTTAATGTTGCCTGTGTAAGAGTGTGTAAGTAAGGGCTGAGGATAGGACAAGGAAGAGGCAGGAAAGATCGCGCACGGTTCCTGGCCCGTTTGCGAGGGTACTACTCCTGCACTCGTCTGGTATTGATCGGGAAAAACACGGAAAACTACCGATCAGAGCAGTTGGCCATCTCTCCCGGTCGTGTTAGTAAAAGCACCATAGTTGTGTATTCTAAGAATTGCATTTTTGTCATTCGTAATTCATATTCACTTGCAGATCCTCTATCGGATACATTGAGATATATCAGTCAGCTTTGCATGTGTTGATTGCTTCGAACATTCTTTCGCGCACTTCAGATTTATGCAGTAAACTATCTGAGGAGAAAAGCTCCAAAAGTTTAAGAGAACTAGTATGAGAGTCAGGCGCGAAGTCGATATACAGAGAATGTTCTGAGGTTTTAATTTATCCACATAACTTATTTAAGTACAAATGCGCATAACGAACTTTCGCGTCTCATGGTATAACGAAACGACGTCGTTCTTTAATTCTCGACAAATCGGGCAGAAATGTCGCTAAATCTGAGAACCTTTTTTGGGTCGGTCATTGACATCATTTGTTTGAATATTTAAATTTTGACATGTGGCAATCCTTTGTAAATCGCCCTTTCGAAAGGTGGATCCTATCTAGAAGAGGACCCTTTCGTAAAATAAAGTTTGGTATTGGACAATACTTCTGACAACCCGCCAATGCAATAAGAATGATCAATTCCTTGGAGTGCATTCTTATATAGATTTGATTTCGACCACTTTATTGACCTCCCCTGCCAAAGTAAAACAAGTTGTGCTAAACAGCACATACTTTCTAGCATTATTTGTAACGGCTAAGCAATATTATCATGCTTCTTGAACTTGCTAAAGTTTCTTTATTCAGAAAAACCCTTTTCCAAGCTGGGATTTTTATCCATGCTCTCAGGGTTAGCACGCTAATCATATTAACCCTACTCTACCACCAGCACTTACACTTTAGCTCAACGTTCCCGACGATGTAAAATAAAAGTGAACAATTGCATTTGCAATTTTCAAAAATGAAGAGAAATTTCATTGACATTATTTCAAGATATATTTAAAGAGCAGTTTTCATAAAAATATACCTTCAATATTGTAGATGTAGGAAGACAACGAAAAAAATAACTTATACAATTTTTGAAAATACAGAGAGTTCAACGAAAATTGAACCTAAGTCATTTTTATAAGCACACTGTTTTATTTGAGAAAGAAATTCAAGCCAAATTTGAGAAAATATTGTTTTTAAAATTGCACATATTTCATGCAAAATTTCGCAAAAAATATTCATATTAAAGAAAGATTTCACATGTCAATTTTAAAAGATAATTTTAGAATATATTTCATTAACCCTCTGTAGATCCAGCCTACTCGCGTCACATCATCGGCCGAGGGTTAGCACGGAGCTCATCGTACTTCAATGTCCGTTAAAGAAACAACTTATATTTTATTTTAAAATATTTACACAATACTAATGATATTTTCAAAATATTTCTTTTATTATTTATTATGCTTTTTTATTATTTCGAAATAAACATTTGCAGATAAAGAAGCTAGTGGCGTTACAACAACACGTACTTTCTCGCCAGCATTTTCACGCAAAGTTCCGCGAAAAGTACTCAAATTTTCGAAAAATTGTACTTGACCTTATTTCAGAAACCATCTGTAAGGAACAGATTTCATTTAGAAAAAAATCTCTATCTTCATAATTGTAGTTGTAGGTCGCGGGTGAACGCGCCTTCACTTCTTTCCCACTCTCACATTTATAACATTGTATCTCGCATTGTGTTATTCAGGCAAATTTATTATTATTTTATTGATTAGTGTTTCCGGACGCGTCAACGGCTAAGTGTATTCGCCCGAAAGTGTAGTGCACTTTTGAGGGGTAGCAATTGTCTGCCCTCTACTGAATTGCAAGATCCAGAGCCAACCTATACGTCGGTTTGCTATGGATTTTTTTTTCATCACAGCAGTTAACTCCCACCAGAAGGGCAGCGTCCCAGCGGCGACAAGCTCTAAGCTCCCGGTTGGTCTCCTGACATGTGGTAGTGTAGTGTATAAGCGTATGTAAGTAAGAGGTGAAAAGGCAAGGAACAGGGAGCAAATATCGCGCGCGTTTCCTGGCCAATATGGTACTTCTCCAGAATTCACCTATTATTGATTGGAGAAACCACTACAAGATCAGAGCATAGGAGAGACCACTATAAGATCAAAACTACAGATCAGAACAGCTAGAATTCTCCACCAGTCAGTAGTTGAATTCGACCTAGCTAAGTACTAGTGTCGAAAATCCAGCCACCGTCGAGGCTCGAACTCTAGGACCTCTTGGTCAGAGGCATTGCAGTGACTTCAGTTGATACCCTGAGCCACCTAAACCGGTAGGTTCAGGCATATAATTGACTTCTTTTTATTAGTATTTCAAATAACTGTTAGATGGAATTATAGGAATTTAGACTGAATTTCAATGATCAGTGACATTTGAAAGAAAGCGCTTCACCCACCCCACGACCTACAGTAAAGGAGAAGTATCTCTACCTCCAATATTGTAGTTGTAGGAAGACCTCGAACATTACCACCTAAGTACCTAGTAGGCGAGAATTAAGTAACGAACATGGTTCAGTACTTGTAATTTATTAGGTGCTGTTTAGCTAATTTGCCCTCAATTATATTCCCTCAATATATTTCCTTTTTCGACAATAGACGTTTCAGTTTATCTTGATGTATTTTAAAGCTTACAGAAAAAGTAATGTGAATACTGTGGGCATCAAGGATAGTTGATGTCTGGATACCATTTGTGGCCAAAGAAAACCATTAATCTCGAAAAATATCCAATATTATTTCTTCATTTTTAAAAACAACAATGTCTTATTCAAAATGTAATGAGGGAAACGTCGTACATGACTCTGCAGATCAGAACTTGTTCCAACACACATGATTCTTTGGGCTTGTGTAATCTGGGACAGAGACAAATGCACTCCATTAACGGAAGAATTGCCAAATCGGCCTTGCGTGGAATCGATTTTCCCGCAATATCTGGTTGTGCCTAGCACCGCCAGAGATCTGTGGTAATTGCGTGAAGTCTTCTGTTATTCGTGGGGAGGGCGAAAAGTAAACGTGGAAGGGAATAGTTCATTATTCCCGACAGAATGCAGGAGAGATTCATTTTTTCACAACACTGGCAAAATTTGCAAAATCATTTCTGTTAATACGTAGAAATAATTGATGTAAAATTTGCAAAATTACCGAAGTACAAATCTATATTTCAAGTAAAAATAATGTATAATTAAATTGAAAATAAATGAATTTGATATGTTAATGATACATGTATATATTTACGCATTCAAAAATACTTTGAGATAAACGAATGGGTTATAACCGACTTTGAAAGCTTTCCTATATGAGGCACATTCAGAAAGTGTTTCCCTGGGTCGTGAACAAAAAGAAAACAAAATTTAATGGAAAAATATTTTGTAGCAAGTACGCACAGGTTTATCTACTTTGCGATACAATCACCATCAGAATCGAGGCATGTGTGGTACCGTGGGATTAACATTATTTGCCACCTGGGGCAGATGCAAGTGCTTGACAGTCAAAACAACTTTGCTTTAGCCAGATGTGAATCAACAAAATCATAATAAATATTATGCACGTACACTACGCGTTATAATCTTTATACAGTATTTTTTGTAGTAATGTCAAACCAGAGATTGGTTGCCAGGAATATTCTATTATATTTATTTTGTCTTTACTACGTATGTAGTAATTAGCATTGTGTTGTAATTAGTAAACAGTATTTTAACGCTTCCGCAAATAATGGTGGTTTATGGATAGAAAAACGCATATCGTAGGTCTCTGATACTCAACAATTTGATAATTGATGTTCCTAAATATAGTGAATGACAACTCATAATACGTTGTGCAGTTAGAATCCACATTCTGTGTGTCAATTATACTGGAAAATTGGTTTACACAAAAAGTTCTGCCTGTCTGTCTTCCTGCCTGAGTATCCGTGTGTGTTGACAGCACCTAAAACGTTCTTAGTATTTTCTCCACATTCGATATTCTCCGACCAATCTAGTGGCAATTAAGTCTTTACAAATTTGAAATGAATATTTTAATTTTTCGGGGTACTTTACATGATATCCCAGTGATATCAAACATTTCTCAAAATTTACTTTAAATCTCTCTTTTTTTGCTCAAATAGATCAAAGTATGCTTTTTTAATTTGCGTAGGTTTGGTTTTCATTGGGATTCTATGCATTTTCAAAAATTGTAAAAGTTAAAAAAATTTCGAGTCCTTCCGAAAACTATCTATTTGAAGATGTAGCTTTATGAAATCTGTTTGTCAAAGTCAGATCTTTATAATGTAATTTTTGGCATAAGGTAACAAGTAGTTTTCATGTAACATGACCCAAAGCATGGCATCTTAAGGGTATCAGTAATAGCTCTTAATAAGACACATGTCCTATTTTTATTAAAACCTCTAACATAAAAATGTTAGAGGTTTTACGTTGTTTGCTCTATATGGAAACAAATATAACAAAAAAATTGGACACATTTCTGATAAAATTTTTAAAATTTAAAGACAAAGCAAAAATTGAATTGACTTAACTAATTAAATTCAAAGACTTAACGCAACCCTTGAATAAGTAAAAAAGTTTTGAATAAATAAAGTTACTTTCATAACCATAAAATATCCGTTTCACACAATCAGGGCCTCGAATTGGGCCAGATCGACTGGAGGAATCAACTTTGGGGAAAATTGTCTATATCGTTTAGACACTAGCGTTTATCACAGACGGATAGATTGATATTTTACCGTCAACCAATTTTTTAGTATCAAGCAGTGTTGGCTCGTGGGTATTGGCACGTTTGCATGTGCACACCCAAATGAATGCGGTAAAATTTCTCTTAAACATCTGTTAACAAGAGGGGAATACAAGTACTCTAGGAGTGTTCCTGAAACTTGATATTTCAAAACACGCGCCGTTCGGAAGCTGCGATTGACAGTCCACCTTCCAATCCCCTTTGTGAAAGCCAACCGGAGCACACTCGGGAAATGCCAACGACGAAAGCGCGTTTCAGATTGCCGTGGGGCTGAAAGGGAAAGAGGGGAGACCACGGTGGTTTACGGACAGACGGAGCACTCGGGCGGCGACGCAGGTATTACTGTGCCGACGCAGTGGCGATCTCAGCAAGTGCCTTGACATGTCTCGAAGATATAACACTCCGCTAGCACAAGTTTGTGATAGAAGCAAGTGTGACATTGAACGAAAGAAGTGTGAGATATCTCTACACTTAAATCTCTTCTCTTCAAAATTAGCAGTTTCTCGTTAGCGCGAGAAACGCGAACGATTGCTGTGAAGTGTTGCATTCATAAGAATGTTAATTGAATATTATATGCACATTCTCTTGTGTTTAAAAGTGAGTTCCAATTACAAATCCATTCCAAAGAATTGAAAACCAAAATTTATTTTGTAATCGTACACACTACGCTACTTTTCAATGCGTTCTGAAAAACCAAAGTTAGCGTGTTCGTTTTTTCTGTAAAATGTGTTTGTGCAACTAACAATGAATAACGTCGAAAATATTAAACGCAAGAAATTAGTGACTTCAATGAAAAAGTCACAAAAAATTTGCTGAAAAGAAACAGCGTCGAATGGACTTTGTGTTTCGTCACACAGTAGAGACGGCAAATTATCCAGATTGTTTTGAGTATTGGGCAGAGAAACTTGTACTTGTAACCTTAAATTTTTACAGTGAGCTTATGGAAAATGCTATATCAAAAATGCGAATAAAACCGTTTTGAATAAATATGTACAATAAAACCCATGATAACCCTGGAAAAACGGTTCTGGAACGAGCTGAGTCGACATGTGTGCTGACCTGTCTGGAACATGCAGATCCGATTCTAATACTAAATATTTCGGAGGATCCTTGCCGAACGAAGTCGACGCGGGTGTTTTGGGAAAAGAAATGCAAGCAACACACGCTGCTGATGGAAGGTTCTGTTCAGCGTGCTACCAGACTTCATTTGATATTTTGTGTTTAATTGTCATTAGTTATGTTAGTGTTATATATATATATATATATATATATATATATATATATATATATATATTGTGTGTGTGTGAGAGAGTGAGAGAGAGTGCAATAGAAAGGGAGAGGTAAATGTTTCCCACCCTAATGGCATGACCACGAGTCGGCAAGGATCCACAAAACGTTGGTTGTGACTGCAATTTGTGTTAGAGGAAGTAATTTATTTGGAAAAAAATGTATCCATTTTTTATATCAGTTCACCACAACACGAATTTTGTCTTTTAAAAAATCCTCGTTTTGCCGCAGCATTACAAGTCTTCACATTCTTTATTACGATACGTAAGTACTTGTCATAGTATATACATACGTAGGTAGTATGGCAAGAAAATAAATATTTGTATTTTATTTCGTTTTTCTCCTTTAACCCTTCTCCGGGCAACCAATTTTAATGATGCAACCAGGCAAGCGGGGTCCAGCGGACCTAGAAATGTCTGCGACGGAATTATACTGACAGATGTACATTTTGGACGTGGCTAACGAAACAGAACGCTCTAATATATGTTTATTTTAACAAAATATTTCAACATATTTTACATTTGTTTTTTAAACATTTTATTCTTTTCATATATATGTTTACCTGGGTACCTGGGTATGTTCATTACAGACATATTTTGAACAGATGCTACATCTCTTTGTTTCCTACTTCTTTCCCAACGGTAAAAATGACGTTTTTGGTATTGTTATAATTTTTCTGAGTTGTAGAATCTGCTTCTTTTCTAATAACGTGTGTGATTGAGGGGCGACAATATTATTCAATCCTGTTTGACTGTCACCTTACTTTTCTGTACGAACCAAATTCTTTGCAATATCAACAATAAGTAATCGTATGATCTCATGATTTTAACATTCAGTCACGGTCAGCAACACCCCTGTCGATATGCAGTTTTCCAGCAAAACCTGGACAGCATACTCCTTCACAAACTCACTCTCATGACTCTTGGTTACATACTAACCCACGGCAACACTGTCAACGAAGGTGTCTTTCTTAGAATGGCACGCACCTAGTGTCAGATAACATTCTGATGAAAAAAACGTTACGCAACCTGACATCCGTCAGCTCCTTGGACATGAAGTAGTTATCAAGTAAACGACCAAACAAAACCAGAAAATGCAATATTATACGAGATTAGGCGACCTGGGTCCATAGGACCCTTCTTACCCGGTTGCGGTTGAAATAAGCTAAAGATTTCATTTATTATTGAGTGACCCCTTCGTAAAATTATTGCGGGTACATTTAGAAAACACCATAACAACCAAAGTCATAGAACTTAACAACTTCGATAGTGTACACATAAAATATTGAAAATTTTGTTTCTGGGTCCAATGGAACTCGGTTGCCCGGACAAGGGAAAGAATTTATCTTTTAAAAAATAAAACAATGTGAAAATAAATACATTGATTTTGGGAGTATAATTAATAACAAGATAAAATAAGTATAATTGGCGGGATTTGAGAAAAAACAACAACATATTCAGCGCCCAAATTGGTACGTTACAGTCTGCGCCACCAGACATATTATAAGTCCCCGCACTCACTTCAGTACCGGTCGCTCGCGAGACTTTTCGACTTGTTTTTATCCGAAAGGCGTGGCCACTTGGTTCTGTGAATACATGGAAGTCAACTCGTTATGAAGAACTGCCGTTACGCCAAGGTTCATTTATTTACCCCATTTTACAAAAGCAAAAACTCCATTTTACAAAAGCAAAAGCCCCCTTTTTTCACGTTCATGAGAACGTTTGCAAAATCTTGGGACACCATTCAAGAAACCAGAAAAATAGAACTATCTTGATCAGCAAGGACTTTTTTCGAGAGAATTCTCAGTCATTCAACCAACACGAACTGTTTGAAGTGGTCTCACGCACCTGTCGCTCCCATGGACGGTTACTGGAAACGCCTGACATAAAAGCCGCAATGTTCACAAATCTGTCTT
Source organism: Acheta domesticus (assembly GCA_031308135.1). Taxonomy (NCBI): domain Eukaryota; kingdom Metazoa; phylum Arthropoda; class Insecta; order Orthoptera; family Gryllidae; genus Acheta; species Acheta domesticus. The sequence continues at coordinate 117,846,319 of JAHLJT010008446.1, read as the reverse complement.
CTGAGAAACTTTGCTTCTTTCTTTTTAGAGCACATTTTCCCACCCAACAAAAAATAACTTCAAAAAATATTCCCATTCTTTCGCTTTCTCAGAAGGATATTTTTATAGTGGATTGGTGGCCGAAGTTTACCAGCTCAACGGCTGAAAGAGGAAAGGACAGTACATTGCGAGTGATGCAAACCACGTCAATGCGGATAAAATTTCCAATTAAATGCGTATAAAAAGAGTTCCACGTTAATGGTAATCGAAAAGTATATTTCTCACTGCGACTTCGGTGTCTTCGATGATAGAACGGTTAGCGTTTGGAATGTACCACACACAAATTTGCTCGGTCGAACCCTGTCGATGTCGTTGTTTTTTAAGCTGGAAAATATTACTCTCATGCCTTCCCTGCAAAAGCAAAGCCAGTGGTCCATATCAGATATTTTTGGCATGTGAAAGAACCTCAAGTGAACTTGATGTCTCTCAACAAAATTCCAATCTTTCTTAACCCCAGTAATATCTACGTTTGCTTCAACGCATCATTGTAGCAATATAACTGCCACACACGTTCTCTATTACTGCGCGGGGCGACTACATTACAAATTGAAGACTTTGTCAATTTGAGAGTGAATAATTGGATTTTAGCGACGTTACTGTCCGATTACATGTTGTAGATTTACTTTAAATAGCAAACATTGTTCCTAAAAATATCATTTGTCCATTTTGAAACTAATTCAATACTATCTTGCCGAATCTAACAACATTTTTGAAAATGCAATCATCTGTAAACAGAACGATTGACACGTGATTTAATATTTACTGCAATGTTGTTCATGAAAACTAAGAACGTCGATTCTATCGCATTGCTCGGCACCCTACAAGGTAATTTGTTTATTACAACAAATTGCGAGAGTCCTTCCAGGACATATTGTGTACGGTCTTTATAAAATTATTCATTAATGAAATTGACTACACTTTTGTCTATTTCTGATGATACTTCTCTTCATATGAGAATATCATACGCTACTACATCGGAAGCTTCGGCGATGTCTTTAACAATAGCGTTTACTTTGCTTTCGTATTGATTCAAACGTTTATTGCGCTAGTGTCAGTAATTGACTCTCACAATAACGATTGATCCTTTCCAATCCTTCAGATTGCTTTGGTAATTAACAGATCTTTTAAATATACGTACAAGTTAATATACCATCACTTCACCGCCTATTTAAGAACGTACGCATATACATTATCTGGACTTATAGATTTCTTATTGCCTAAATTTTGAACAATTTTTTGACTACTTTAAGTTCTACGACAAATTCAAAACAAATGGCAGATTTGGAAATTGATTTCTGCAACTGCGTTTATCCTCAGCGACAAGACATATGCAAATAAATGGAACAATTTAATTATTTGGTCGTCGTAAGTACAAATGAATGACTTTCTTTCATGACCGGAATTACATCAATATTTATTTTCTTGCGTTACCATCAACGTATTATCAGAATTCACTTGAGATTGCGTTTTTAGTAGTTTTTTCAAAAATTATTCTCTGGCAAATCTTTCCTACTGAAGTAATTATTTCATAAAACGTTGTGTCGTAAGTGTAAATCATGTAATCTATGATTGCAAAACGCTAATCTTATGGTCTCTTCACACAATTTTGTGCGAATGATGCTGTTAAAACTACCAAAACCACAGGTGTAAAATGCCTTTCTTTTATCATGATCACAAGTGAAGGGGTGCTTTAAATGAACTTAGTATAACTTTGGTCTACATCATTAATCGTCTTCAATAATTTAATAAAACAAACTAAATTGTTTATTTTGTCATTTGAAGGAAAAGGAGAAAGCTGCACATATTACTTTAGTTTTCACATCCATTGCAACTTCGTATAGAGTTTTTCAACCGGCGAGCATGAAGAGGTTTTTCCCACTCCACCAGCTGTAGGACTTCATCAGAAGGGGTCCGTGTTTGTGTTACTAATACAGAAAGTGATACTGCTGTGTACAAGCGAAATGTTTGTGGACAGAACGACGATAGGAGCATGAATTTTGAAACGATATCGTATTCATCGGCCATCGTCGCTTCATACACACATTTCACTTCCACACAAAAGTATCGCCTTCAAATAATTCCTCGCTCTATTAGAGACGTAAATTTCCTTTTTCCTGAGTTCATTGCAATTAAGAGAAGACAAAAAATGAGAAGAAGAAGTTTTTAAGTTAATTGCAAATCGTAAATTAATGCAAAAAGGATCGAATCACCCGAATTAGTCCGATTTTGCATATTGACTGCAACACGCCAACACAAAAGTAACACTTCCCGAAGCAGATTCCTCAAGAGTAATTTTCCGGTCAATAAATCGTTTAGAAACGTACTAGCTTCCACCCAAGCGTGATAAAATGTACAGAGCGAGGGAGGCGTCTACCTCGAGTGTAGAGACCGATTGCGGATCAGCTGCCCTATTCGCGCGTGCCTCGCGCCCAGGGGCCGCAGGTGGGTGAGCAGGCTGGGCAGTGGGCTTAGCGGGGCGGCGGGTAGGGCGGCGGGCAAGGCAGCGAGCGGTGGGCGGGGCACGAGCGGGACAACGGGCGGGGCACGAGTGGGACAACGGGCGGGCCACGAGCGGGGCGGCGAGCGAGGCGGCGGGTGGCGTGGCGGGTGGCGTGGCGGGTGGCGTGGCGGGTGGCGTGGCGGGTGGCGCGGCGGGCGGCGCGGCGGGTGTTACGGCGGGTGGGCGTGTGGGCAGCGGGGGGCGGGACTGCGGGCGGGGCGGGTGGGCCTGTGGGCGGTGGCGGCCGCGGCGGGTGGCGCAGCTTCCCACAGCGGCGCTCGCGCTCATCAACGCGCACAATGCAATAGCCGCCGGAATGCAGCCGCCCCCGCCGCCCGCGCCCTACAACATTCGTGGTATTCCTGCGGCGGTATGGCGCGAGTTCCTGCGTCCAATATGTCCATAACGCGTTCGGGAAACATTCTTGTCGAAACCGACACGTTAACAAACGATCGCCATCTCTCACCGTCTGTATCACGCGTCCGCGATCATATTCTGTCGGAGCTTTTGATACGGAATGTCGGATTAATCGCAGACATGTGCGAAAGGAATTCAATCTCTTTTTATTACTAAAAATTGTACAGCTTGTGAAGAGATCACATAAGTGATTTCTTCACAAGAGCGCTAAATGGTAACAACTGATTTTGTGTTCAATGACTTCATCTAATGACGAACAATATTACGTACAATGTTACCGCAAAAGTTCAAAACTTACACAGTTAACCCAATTTTCTTTTGAAAAATAACGTACACCTAAAATGCCGGCATCAGGCACTACGTGACGGTAAGGCGGGTAGTATCGGGGTCAGGCGAGGCAGCGTAGTGCCATGATGGTATCAAGGAGCAGAGTGGGTTTGAGCAGTTCGGCATTAATACTGGGCAGAGGAGAGCAAGACGCCCCAGGCAAGACCAGGGAGAGGATAGAATGCATTCGTTTTTCTGTATGAAGAGATGAATTATGTAAATAAATATCCGGTCAAGGAAAAAGACTCGGTCTTCAACTTCCCGTGCGAGATAATTGCACGGTTACCCCCTAAAATATAAGATACTAGCATGGTAATACATGATGTGTATTATTTCAGTTTTTTGGGATTTATTTCTTAATTGTATTACTACAATTTACTACTACTATTATCATTTTAGGGATATTTTCTTAACATTATGAGGAGAAATGAAAGAGGAGACACGTGGAGATTGATGGAAATATTCTGTTTGGTATATACTTTGGTATATACTGTTGCGATCAGGCAACTGGGAAACGTTACCTCGTTAAAAACAAGGTAACGTTTCGGATTTACCTCATCGCAACAGAATTCTTTACGACATCCGAGAAACTCTACATGCGTCCATGAAACTAATTTTCCAATATATAATTTATAATAACATTATTAGAAACATTGTATTACAAAAGAATAATTCCTAGCTAACTGGTATCAAGTTTTTGAGTAACGGGTACGGAGCATCTTAGAATGTGAAGATGTATTTCTTTTTTTTTGCAGACCAAAACCTATAAACTTGACATGAGAGATTGAAGTTATGACATTAGATTTTTTTATTAATACTCGTATAAAGAATCAGAGATTAGTAAATAAATATAAGTAATCAACATTAATTAGTAAAGGGAACTCACACATTGTTTTTATTGTTAATGTTAACTTAGAAACAAAATTATGAAGGAATTATTCAGTTTTCTGTTATTAAAGGAAGCATTATTTTGTGAAATAATTTTTGGGGTATTGCCAATAATCAAAAACGATTCTTTCTTTCGTCTAATAATTGAAATAGAACCAAACTTTCTCCAACTAAGCTCATTGTATCACATGGCCGTGCGTACTACGTCAAACTGTTTTAAAACGGTTGAAGTTGGTACGATATTATATTGCAAAGTATAAGTTTCCAAATGAGGCACCGAAAGTGTGTGAATCAAACTGCTCGCTTATCATGTCGAATTGACTAGTATTCAAAATCAATGTGAAATTTATGGTAGATAAAAACGTGCTCGCGATACAATTTAGCATACGATAATACTGTGTCACTTATCCTATCATCATTACTATTCAGCTAAATAAAACACGAACACTTTTCGGATGCTTAAGAGATATTGGAGAAAGATATTTATTATATACTATTCATTGCCACTCAAGATTCGGTATCTTTTTGACAAAACTGTTCGTTAATTTTATTTTCAGCACGTTTCGCCGCTGCTACAGTTGTATTTGCATTTGGAAACCAGGTGCGCCATATACTTATTCGAAATACGCTATATGTATCTGTATGTATTTAACACATGTCATTATTGCATTTATTTTCTACATTTTATATTATTGTACATAAGATAATTGGTTCTTTTAGTGACCTGTAACATGAATTTCACTTTAAAATGAATTCGAGAAATAGCCTAGTCAGTAGATGTTCCACATAGCCTCAAATTTGAGTGCTCTGTTTCTGTACCTAATGATCAGTGGCTGCATGGAAAATTGTAATTAAATGTACTAATAAGTGTGGAACATGTGTGTAAAAATGATAGCATATATGGGATGTAGGGTAATTTGAAAATAGTGAGATGTACGGGGTTTTCACCCCGACTGTTAGGATGTTAGTTCATCTCCCCTACTCGTTACATGCAGTTTTTGCTGTTGATTGACGAAAATAAATCAAAAGCGATGCCAATGCAATTAGGGTAATTAAGTAAAACCATATGTATACATTATACAGTCTCTTTAGAAAATTAAAAAAATATCAAATTTTGTTGTAGGTGGGGCTAAAAAACACTGGTTAATAAAACTCTACGTATATATTCCAAGTGATTATGCATGACATTCTTAATTATGAATGACAGTGTAAATATAAACATTGAAATGAGTACCAGAATATTTGGAGCACTAGTGTTGTGACGAGGAATTAATCATGACTCTTTGAACACTAACTGTAATTGTAGGGGTTTTGGGGTTGCATCTTTTTGCTTACTTAACGTATCATCGTGGTGTTGCATATTATCGTTCCGTTGAATATACCATATTGAATTTACGAAATAAATTAAATTTACGAAATTTGGTTGACTAATAGGTTTATTTAACATCAATTGTGGGAATTACATTTTTGAAGGGATGCCTAGCGTAAGGATGCCACTAACAAAAAAAACAATTTTATAATCGAAAGAATAAATGTTTGTAGATAGATTCATAAACTATTCAAGTGAATCCATGACTATACATGAGAAAACAACTTTATACAACGGTAGTATACAATATTTCATGATTATTTACGCGTGTGTTTACTTACGTAACTGCTACGGTGATGTCATGTTTATCACACATCCTTTTCCGTTGTAACAGTAGATACTGTAGAATTTGCGAAGTTTCATAAACGTATTGCTAAATTCTAAGTGACCAACGATGATTCCTCTCCCGGACTGATGATCACTAATAGAAGAAACTTTAACTTAAATGTTTATACTCGCTCTTGTAGAGCTCGCACGAAATGAAATGTCTGTGCACTCTACAACCGTTGACATGTGCGCCAACGTTTGCCAGTCTCAATCAATTACCAAAATTTCGAGATCGTGTTTTTGAGATTCCATTACGTTGCCTTCATATACTATGTAAATTGAGGTAAAATATAGGTACAAATTTAGATATAACTGACGGTGTTAAATCAACCACCATATTTACATTTACAAGTAATGCCTTCTAAATTAAATTAAGCAATAGTAAAGTGGTATTTCCTCTTTTCGCTACTTTATACCTTTCGGTCAGCGATGGTACGGCTTCATTCTGCGTACCTCGGTAGAAGGCAGTTTTGCACGTTTGACTTGGACTTTTCTCATGGTACTTTCTTTACAATGATCTTTGGGACATTTTATTTTCACGTCCTTCCAGTAATCTATAATTTTTACCCCCTGCGACCTTTAGTTATATGTTTTATCACACCAAGCAACAAACCCCCAATGGACATCCGGTCATCTTGACTGATGTTACATCCCCTTCCCATGGAATACGATGTTAAAACATTAATAACCAGAGAACTATTGCGCGTATCGAAAAAAGTGATCCACGATGTATCGATCAACCCTTAAATTAATAAACTTTACACATTCAATTAATTTTTCAATTTATTAATGAATTTTCAATTAATTAATCCCATAAAATGATGACATCATATCCCCAATCTTTTAAAATGTTCGTGTGGTTAGAGAGCTTTAATATTTTATATAAAGTATCTTGTAGGCTGAAATAATTTAAGTAACGAATACTACAAATTTAAGATATGAATCCGGAGTATATTGCACTAAGACTAAGAAAGCAGATGAAAGTAGCGAAAGCCATCATGAAAGGCGATTTTTTATCGACGCGGTGTGTGGTATTATAGATTACTTCCTCTTCATTGTTTCGTTATAATCGGACAAATAATCCACATTAGTTTAATGAAGGTCTCACTCTCTCTGAAATTTTCTGCGAATGTTCTACGCACGTCTATACACGAATTGGCCGTAAAAATGTTTCTAAACGCGTCGTGAACTGTTAACTTTACGTGACATAATAGTGCTGAATTTATGTACTTTATTGTTACGAGAACATCCGACTGTTATCCAGCTCTTTTATTCATTTTTATACAACTCTCCACAGTATTACAAAGAAAGTTGAATCCCTAAGTAATTACGCAAGTTTTTCGGAAGCATCCATTGACCTTATACCCCTACGGTTCTCGAGATTGTAATAAGAGGACATTTGCGAGGAATATATCATACAAAGTTTTCCAGGAGCATTGTGAGAATTCAAAAATATAATGATCTGCTTGAAAAGCAGGGATATTATGACACTGTAGCAGTAGCGTTTTTAAAAAAAGCATACCTTCATGTATCCTTATAAAGATTCAGTCGCGACATGTCTATATCGTTGCAGACGTGACAGGTGAAGAGTGTGATTCAAGAGAATTATCTCTATCATTGGTGCATAAACGCACGTATCTACAATTTGTGACAATTTCAAAAGCCTTTTCGTGTCGTCCATGTGTAATCTAATCCTAAACAAGTACATTCGTTACATTCGTGTACATGTTTTGTTAATGAAATCAATGGACCTTGCTAAAAGTCGTACGTTTTTAGGTTCGACATTCATATTTTCATACATAGTTTCCACAGCAAGTGATACAGGCAAATTTTCCTACATTGAAAATGTCTCCACAAATTCCAACCTCCACATACAAATGCGACCGTATGCATCAAAATATGTTGTTGCAGGTCTGCAACCGAAGCTTCGTCAAATGGGAGGTAGTAGGTTTGTGTCCTGAAGGTAAAAGATTATCACCAACAGCTGGGAATAAGGAGCGGACGCTACCAACCCTCTGATGAGAAGCGTACAGACAGGCGGTTCTAATAAATCATTTTCATGACCTCTTATCAGTTGTACAACAAATCAAACTGTACACTTTCATACCGTTCATGAAAGGCAGGACTGCATTCAATCCTCTTTCTCCTAACTGATCTTTTTCCCAAGATCCTATAAATAGTGGATGCTCCATACAGCACATTGACCCATGATCTACAGGTACTGCGATAATGCTAATGAAAATATATCTGCAACTGGTATTCAAGTCAAAACTGCTCATTTGAAGAGAATGAAACATTTCAGATTTAAATATTTGTTCGGCTGAATACAGTACACCTGTTTCCCAAAAATGTTCGTACTTTTCTTGGTCAACATTGTACTCTTCAGAAGTTTGTACAAAAGGATATTGATTAACTGTGTATTACCGGCTAATCACTATTGTGTGAATAATACTCTGAAGACTCAATGACTAAGTATAATAGAGTCACGATGTACAGTATACAATAGGACGGAACGTTTAGACCGAATGACCCTAGTTGGTGTGGCAATCCCCCTTAATGTTAATTGAAGGCGAGGGATGGTGCCCAGACGTTAGCAAACTTAGTAAAGTTGTGGAAACTTGTTGCTTCCAGCCGGTTACTCGCCCGCGTCAACGCAGCCGCCCCTAAACTTCAGTTATCTGTGACGCCCGATCCCTGCACCGTGATACGCTCTGCTTTAGAGCGCTTGGCCGACACTTCCCGTCTAGGAACGCTGCTACGTTGCCGAAATCGCGACGGCAGCGGCAGGAGCAGAAACAGGAGGAGGGGCAGCAGCACAGGACTGCAGCGAGACGAGCCCTGGGGGCGCTGAACGAGGGTGTGAGCGGAGAGCGCGGCTGGGCTGGGTTGGGAGGGACAAGGCGGGTCTGGGCGGGAAAAGGCGGAGCTAGGCGAGGCAAGGCCGGTCTGAGCGGGGCGGAGCGGGGTCCAGACGTGGCGGGGATAGCCGGGAGGGACAAGGCGGAACTGGGCGGGGCGGGGCCCAGGCGGGGCGGGGGTAGTCGGGAGGGGCGAGGTGGACCTGGGCGCAGCAAGGCGGGCAGAGGCGTGGCGGGGGTCGTCAGGGAATGCGTCAGCGACGTGCCTCCGTCCCCTAAGTTGCCTGGCAGCCAGTTTGCGGCGGGCCCCCATTCGCACTTAGCGAACTGTTAGTTTGCATAGGCTCAAATTTCTCGTGTTCTTGCCCGTCCTTGGCAGCGACAGCGCGCAGAAGCACCGGATAAGGCTAATTAGGGTTCCGCTTGTAAAAATAGCAGTGCCTTCGTCTTTGTGACCGTCTTGTAGTTATTCTCTAAACAACGCAAGTAATTAGCGTATATGCAAAATAATATTTTCCCGTCATTTGATCAGCAATGCTTATTTCGTTCCCCTAAAATATCTTTCCGTTGTCGTTTAGGATACAATACCCATCAACGTTTCTTCGCAACCAACATCCGCGAAAGAACAAAATTCATTTTTGATGTGTAGAATACAGAATGCTTTTTATCTGCCAAGATCAGAAAATAGCATTTTGGAGTTATTCTATTCTTCGAGTTAAGAAAACTACATATTCCAACTGACATTTTTCATCATAATACGCAAGTAAATTTTTTTGAAAACTTTGAACAAGTAGTTTTGCATAATTTTGCGACAAATAAACTAAATTTTTTAAGGAAGATTATCTCGAAAACTGCATCAATTTTTTTCCTGGATAAAGCAAAACAAGCTTAAAAACATGGCGCAGGTCCCATTTTTATTGAATTTTTGAAAACTGAATTTTCGAAATTGCAAACATACACTTGTTCATCGTGTTCCAGGTTACTACACAATACTGAAGATAGATATTTTGTGTTTAATGAAATCTGTTCTTCAAAATTGGATATTTCATATGCACTGTTTTGAAAATATGCGTAAGTTATGCAAAATTGCCCGAAAATTAAATACATTTTTAAGGAAATACATGAACATGATTTTCTCAAAAGAAACAAAATGTTTTCTTTAATTTTTTTCTCGAAGTGAGCAAAGCACGCTTATTTAAAAGGCGCAGGACCAGTTTTCGTTGAACACTCTGATTTTTCTAAATTTCCAGAAGTTTAAAAAATCGGTGTTATTCCACGACTACATCACTGAAACTTAAGATATTTTAAATGTAATCTATTATCAGAAATCAGATCTTGAAGTAATAACATGTAAAAACTCTGTAAAACGTCTAGAATTCCAAATGCAAATGTTCAACTCTGTTGTAATCGTCGAGTAAGTTTTTTTAACCTCCGAGTATATGGTGTAAGCTTAACGTGAATGGCGTGGTAAATCTCAATAAACGAATTGGAATTTGAGCGTGACAAAAAAAGAACTGCTGGTTGAAAACATTTTGTTGGTTCAAGCTGTATTCAAATATTACGTAACCGTTACAAACGGAACGTGCTGTTGCAGTACGATTAGTTACAATTCTGGCGCTATTGTGTTCAAGCAATCCTATATATATTTTTTCAAATATATTTTTACTTTCTCGCTACGCAGTAGAGTGGAGTACAATGGAAAAATTCAATTGCTAAACTTAGAAAACAGTCCTCTAAAACAAGTTTAATGAAACACGTGTAGCGAGAATCCGTGATTTGTAGATCTTCATATAAAAAAATCGAAAGACGGCAAAACGCCTATCTGTCTGTCCGTCCGACGTCCGTTCAAGTGCCTCAAGAAACTATCTTTTATTGAACAGTATGCACTCGAAAGGGCCAACGTTAGTTATTTTATTCTAATTCACTAATATATTTCGAGCTGGTAACAAATAATTAAATTCTCTCTCCTATTGTATTCGAATACACACTCCTATTGTTTTAGTGTTCTATGGAACTGATTTTCTCGCTCCATTTTTATTACCTTAAAAAAACCAGAAATATTTCCATGAAAGCGCGCAGTCTTGGTATAAAAAGTGTTCGCTGTCAACCTCATCATCCAGTGTCGAATGACGTGCAAGGATGTTACATGCACCTTCAATAATACAGTTATAGGATGGGGGGCCTACATTTTTAACTTACAATTTTCAAAAACATTTGAAAAAGTAGAAAAAGGAGTCGTTGGGAAAATTTCAAAATATCCTAGGTACTTTATGTAAAGATTAAAAGATTTCAAATTCTAGAGGCTACGAGACAATGAACGATTGACCGGGGAATATACATATTAGTGAAAAGCTTCTGTATGGTTTAGACACTTGTGTTGATCATAGTCAGGTGGACAGACGTAGGGAAGAACGATCATTATTGTACTGCATTTATATTATTTCTTACTTGTAAATTTATATAGTTTATATTTCTGTATTCCCGCTGGTTGCAATTGTAGTTGCAGCAATTGCAGTTTTATCTACGAGTACATAGACGGGTTACACTGACAGAAGCTTTAAGGAAAAACGCGTTTTTAGTATGAAGGACTTACAAAACGTGGATTTTGACTACACTATGTACACGAAAAAATAATATACTACCTGTACGAACAAGAAAAATGGTACTTTTTCGGAATTAATGACCTTACAAAAGTTTTTACTATTGAAATATCAACACTTTTCCTATACCTTTCTCTATTCAAAGAAAATTAGGAAAAAAACATTCCTAAGTTATTTCTATCAAAGAATTAGTAAGGAATGATTGCAAAAGAGCAGAAACAATAGCTGAATATTTCGAAAATGTATTTACAACTACGCTAAGAACTAATTCGAATTTCTAGTCAGAAGCGGAAAACAACAGTGTTTTTTACAAATATTTATGACAATTCATTAAAGTAAACCTTTAATTGGTATTGCAGTCTGACATTCCGTACCGGCAAGTTCACAGTTGTGCAACAATCACTGATTGTCCAGCGGCTCAGTATCTTCCTTCTCAGTGTAGATCTATCTCTGAACAAAGTTAGAGCTTCCCGAGTGGTTTCATTTGAGAGTTATGTAGTATGTTTGTGTGGTGCAGAATGAGATACCGCCGATACCAATGGCGTTAAGTATTTTTTTTCGCCTAGTGATACCAAAACTACGAGATAACATGTAATTATTGAGATCATGATCATGATTTTGAAACCGAACAAGAACAAAGAATGAACATGAATTTTGAAAATGATTCAAAATGTACCAACAATGAACGCATTTATTGTGAAGAAATTCTCCAAGTGGTGTGCCTACCCTCCATTGATTATTTGGTGTTTCCCGGCGCGTCAACGGCTGAAGTTTGCCCTGTAAGTGTAGTGAAAGATTTCTCCTGGATGTGTCGATGATCTTCCGGCGCCGGATAATGAGATCCGGCGCCGACATGCACGGCGGCTAGGGGTTTTCCCCGTCCAGGTATCTCCCACTAGCGGATACAGCCCTAGCTTAGTTCTGGACTGGTCTCCCGTCATTTGCTGCAGTGTGATGCAAATGTGTGTAAGTAAGGGGTGAAGATAGGACAATAAAGAGGAAGGAAAGATTGCGTGGCGCGTTTGCTGTGGTACTGCCCCGCATTAGCCTGGCGTTCATTGGAGAAACCACGGAAAACTACCTATCAGAGCAGCCGGCCGCAAGAATTCTTCTCCAGAAAGTGGCTGAATTCATCCTAGTTATCTAGCTAGTGTCAAAAATCCTTCCACCGTCCAGACTGGAACCCTAGAACCCTTTGTTCAGAGGCACTGCAGCAACATCAATTGAAGATCTGTGCCACCTCAGCCCGTCATTTCATGATATTGTCTCACCAACCCCTTGATTTCCATTACACTCGTTCTCACTCTGCCACTGACTCTCATTCGCTTTCGATGAAACTTTCCCCGGTTCCTCAATGTGTGTGTCGTGTTCTTATGAAAAATCCTGCCATGACCGGGATTCGAGCTGGAAGTTTTGCAGCATCATAAACCTTTACAAAACAAATGTTAATTTTTAGACTAGCAGATAAGTTCAATGATACGTCATCTGTCAAATAATACGTTGAATTATAGATTTTTTTAAATATAATTATTTATACTTGTTCGACAAAAATTTGTCTTTCAAGAGTGTGAACTTTACATTAACATCGAATACAATATGAGGAGAAACTTAAAAGTAACCTCTAACATACTACTGATATGTATAGGTATTATTGATTTTGAACATACAATGATCTTAAAAATAAACAATGGTTATAAATAGTACAATATACATATAAAATGTTTTACAATAAATAATAGATACATGGAGTAAGTTAACTAAGAAGGATGTAAGAGGTCTTTTGAATAGCGTGATTTAATTCGCGGGAAAGGATTAGCTTTCCAAGTTGAAAAGATGTATAAGCAGGGGATGAAGTAAGGGAAGTATAGAATTTATCTGAGAGACGAAGGATCTAGGATTTTAGAGGCATAATACTGAGTTCATGTAATATTTGATAGTTTCTTATAAACCAGGGTGCTTTCAATGCTTTTCTTTGATATTTATTTTGTATAGCCTCGGTTTTGAATATGTGATTTCGCTGCACCACCTCAAATGGGGAATTATAGGAATTGAGCGTCAGCGGTATCACAGACAGGCGATACCAATTAAAGGTTTTGAAAAGCGATACCAAATAAAGCTTAAAGAAATTCAAAATTAAATAGAACAATTAGGAAATTGAGTTTAGAATGTTCGTTACATTTCAACAACTGTATCTTTCAGATCAATCATTGCATTTCAAATTATTTCGTAATCTTTGTTAACATTATTCCATTCTTCCCCGCCACCCAACCCCTTTCAAATCCAGTAGTCTCTAACGTAATTCTATTGCAAAATAAGGGAGGCTCATTCTTTCACAGGCAGATTTGTGGGAAGAGTGACTAGGATTGTATTTGTCCTTAAGAAGTGCCAATCACACAGTCTGGCTCTAGACATCGTCGAGTAAGCATCGTATCGCTCCGCTTATCGCTGTGCTTCGGTGCTCCACTCAACTAGTGTTTAGTTGCGCGTTCAAACGGGTGCCGCTACCAGCGGCCCCCTATTATTTCTAACAGTGTTGTTTATTGAGTATCAATATTGTTTATTGTGCACAACGAAATTTTTTTTTCTGCTAAGTGAAAGTTAAGTGGTGCAGCGAAAGCTGTATGTTCGCATCAAATCCCCCCGGTTTTGGGGGTCAACTGGTGTCAGCAGCACAAGTTCTCAATGGTGACACGCCAGATCAGTTCGCAGCAATGAATGGAGGTGTCCTCCCATTCCCAATTCAGATGGCAGACATTCAACCCCAGGGGCAATTTAACACATCTCAACCGCCCGCCCAGCAGCTGGATGGAGAAACAGACAGAACATTGACCAACCTTCAGTCAGTAAGCACTAGCGATGCTGATGTTAACAGGTATGGAGTTGCCCCGCAACATTCAGTTTCTCAACAGTTTACTAGTGATTGTAATGAACAAAATAAAGGTCTAAAACGTTTGCATGTAGATCTCCCAGAGGAAAACTGTGGTTCTAAAAGATTATTGTACAATGTGCCAACTCAGAATAGGTACGATGGTTTAGAAAATATGAGCGAAGAAAATTCACAAAACGAAAGGGAAGGAAGTGACGAACATTCATTAAAATACCACCTTTTTACGTTCATAAAGTTATCAACTATACCTTATTTATCAGTGAACTGGAATCTATTGCCAAAGACACGTTTTCAACTAAATTAGAAAAAGATACTGTAAAAATTCTATTTAGCTCAATAGAGGACTATCGAGAATACCGGAAATTTTGTGAAAAAGAGAAAATTGAACACCACACATACAGGGACCCTACTCAAAAATGTTTTTCAGTTGTTATAAAAGATCTTCCAATTACCTATTCAGAATCGGAAATATTTAACGAACTTTCGAAAAACTTTCAAGTTCTAAAAGTTGTTCGGCTGTTCGGAAGAGAACGTAAACCGTTAACCACCGTTGCTGTAGATTTAACTGATAATGAAAATAACAAAGCAATTTTAAGACTTACAAAATTTATATATAACATTATTAAAGTGCAAATTCGCAACAAGCCTAAAGCCCCAATCATGTGCAAAAATTGTCAGACTTTCGGCCATTCACAGGCAAATTGCGGAAGGCGACCTAGATGTGTGAGATGTTCAGACAATCATCATTACTCTCAATGTGATAAACCTAAATATAATAATGTACCGAAATGTGTAAACTGCAGTGAGGCGCACACGGCTAATTACAAAGGCTGCAAAGCTTATAAAGAAGCAGTTAAAAAATATAACTGGAATCGGGCTAATCTTAAATTTTCAAATCACCAAAATAGGCAGCACATAAATCACCTTCCGAATCAGAACGCTCAACCTTATCACTATGTCCCTCAAGAGTTTCCTCCTCTGCAGTCAAACCCAACGCCCTTGCATTCTTTCGCTTATCGCGCTAGTCAACCGCCTAGGCAAGATAACAGGAACCCGCCGCCAGTTCTTCAAAATATGAATGTAATAAACGAAAACCTAATTCAAACAATTATAAACAATATTCTTTCTGCAATCATACCTCAGTTACATCAAATGGTTGAAAGACTTATTTCCATGCATATTAATGGCACAAAATAAAATAGAAAACTTTAAACTTCTCAACTGGAATGCCAATGGCGTAAAGCGCCAGGAGAACGAATTAAGATACTTTCTAAAAGTCCATGACATAGATGTAGCGTGTATTTCAGAAACACATTTAAAGCAGGGAGAAAGATTTTCGATCCCCAACTATTTAACCTACCGCAGTGATAGAATCTCGCTAATAGCATCAGGTGGGGTAGCAATTCTCATCAACAGGAAATTAAACATACGCTGATACAATCCCCGTCCTCAAACGAAATAGAATCAATTATCATCAAGATCGAATTGGTATCTTCTAACATAACTGTAATTGCAGCGTATAAACCTCCAAACAAAAAGTTTCCGTCGAGTTTCATTAAAGCAGTATTTGATGGTAGATCACAAATATTACTAGCTGGAGATCTAAACTGTAAAAACCAAATTTGGAACTGTAATACTACTTCATATAATGGCAAACTCCTTCAGAAATTTGCACTGCAAAGAAATCTTAATATATTAGCTCCTTCAGAGCCAACATACTACCCCTATAATCCAAATGTTGTTCCTGACATTCTAGATATAGTGATTACACAAAATCTAAATCTACCAATTTACCAAAATGTGAAACCAGAATTAGATTCGGACCACAACCCAGTAATAATTTCATTCAAAGCTGAACCTCAACCATATCAAAACGAAAAAATAATTGATGGAAAAGTAGATTGGGGCATGTATAGACACTTTCTAACTAATGAATGTCAGTATCCGAAAAATCTTAAAACATCATCAGAAATAGACAATTGTATTAGCTCCCTCGAAAACGTAATTAAAAATGCTATTAAAAGATCTTCTATTAAAATCAGAAATTTCACAAAAAATTATACTCCTCTTCCAAAACCACTACTAAATTTAATCAAAGAAAAACATAACCTTCGCAGAATGTGGCAATATTCCCGTAACAAAATTTTGAAACAAAAATTAAATAGTATCTCTGTAAAAATTAAACAAGAGCTTCATAAAGTTAGATGTACACATTTTCAAAACTATTTAGCCAGCATCCCTCCAAACTCTAGGGCAATGTGGAATACAGTTAAAATGATAACAAAGGAAAAATCTTTTATCCCCCAGTTATCAACTAACGCAGGACTAGCAACGACGGATTTCGAAAAAGCAGAAACTCTAGCGGAAAATTTTGAAAAAATATTTGTAACCAACCCTGTAACTGACATTGATTTCCAACGAGAGGTGGAAGAAAACTTATCAGCCCCGCGATATTCCGTTCCGACAAAACTAAATTTATAGCCCCGTCAGAGACGCAGCAAATCATAAAGACATTAAAACCGAGAAAATCAGCAGGTCATGACTTAATCAATAATAAAATGATGAAAGAATTACCTCGCAATGCGGTTGCAGCATTAACAGCACTCTTCAATGCATGTTTAAGATTAGGATATTATCCAAAGACTTGGAAAATAGCTATTATAACTCCAATACGTAAGCCGAACAAAAATCCACAAGATCCGTGTAGCTATAGACCAATAAGCTTGTTACCGACCTTTGCCAAAATATTCGAGAAACTTATAAAATCTCGTCTATTCAAATTTTTCACCGAAACCAAGGCCTTACCCAATACGCAATTCGGATTTCGTCAAAACCATTCCACAAGCCATCAGTTGTTAAGAGTAACAGAATACATCGCGGAAGGATTTCACAACCGCATGTACACAGCTGCAATTTTTCTCGACATTGCACATGCCTTTGATAAAGTATGGCATCTGGGACTACTTTACAAACTACAAACATTGGGAACTCCAGATTATCTCCAAAATATCATTAAAAGTTTCTTAGCAGAGAGAGATTTCAAAGTTAATATTAACAATAATAAATCAAGAGCACACATCATTAAAGCCGGCGTGCCTCAAGGCTCTCCACTATCTATCTTATTGTTTAATGTATACATTGCAGACTACCCAGAAATGACCTACTCAGAAATAGCACTTTACGCGGATGACACAGTATTATTTAATGCAAATTCTGATATTACCAACGCTTGCAAAGATCTCCAGTCGGATTTAAACGAATTTGTCAAATGGACAATGAAATGGAGAATTGCCATAAATCCTACCAAATCACAGCCTAAAATATTCACATTAAGAAAACTTAACCAACCACGACAAATTAAAATTAATAATACTGTAATTCCATGGCTGCGTAATGAAACACCTGTTAAGTATCTAGGTGTATTATTAGATCAAAAATTAACATGGAAAAACCACATTCAAGAGATCTCAAACAAAACATATGCAAAATTAACAAACTTTATCCCGTAATAAATAACAAGTCTTCATTTAGTCTGGAATGCGCATTATCCGTATTTAAAAGTGTAATACGTCCTTCATTAACTTATGCCTGTCAAATTTGGAACAATATAGCAAACACGCATCTAAAGAAACTTCAAATTATCCAAAACAAATACTTACGAAAAGCCGTACAAGCCCCATGGTTTATTCCAAATAAGCAAATACACAGAGAGCTAAATATTCCTCCTATCAATGAGTACATTCAACAGGTGAGCAACAGATTTTTTACCCTTCTTCCGTCTTGTACAAGTGCACAAATATTTAATCTAGGCAAAAATGCTTCTATTCCAAACCGCATTATCTCCCGATACCCCAAAGATTCTCTTAAACCACCGTAAATTAGAATGAATCCTCCCCCTTAACCACCCCTGCTGCCAAAACGTTAAACAACTTAAGATGTTAACTTAAAAGCTAATAAAACGTAAAACAATTTCATCTGGATTACTGCTCTGCAGACTTTGTTTTTCGAGGTAGCCGTGTGGCCTTCCTCAAATACTGTTAGCCAAAGGGCCAAAAATTATGTTGTATTATAAGATTGTACATTAAAACCCCTGAAAGGCATATTATGCCGAACAGGAAGAAAATAAATTAAAAAAAAAAAAAAAAAGAAGAAGAAGTGCCAATAGCAGAGATGAGTAATGTAATTTATATTTAAATTATGGCGCTGCTCTGATAATATAAAATATATAATGTATTCCTAATTGATGAAATGTAGGTGAGCTTGTGGTACTGATACTATATTTTGTGGATCAAATTGTTGGTTATTTGCAAACAATTTGTAAGTATTATTTTTCAATGTATTACATTTCGCAGCTTACCTGATACATTTTGAAATTTGTATTTGAATGATGACACCAACATTGTTACATGTATGTTACAATTTGTTCATAATACGTCAAACTGAAGCGAGCTTACACTGTTATTTTCCTCTTTTACTAAAATGTTTTTAAATTTACAAAAAGTTTATATCATTTTGAATATATTAACTTCGCTGCAAACTAGATCATTTGTAATTTGTAGTTAAATGATGATAGCACAATATATAAAGGGAATTAAGATACTTCTCTGTCTTGTTACGGGTTTTTATAGAAATTGAAGAAATTTTATGAGCTGATTTTCAACGCATTGCTGAAATGGACTGCCTGAGGGAAAAAAAAAGTAACTATAAAAATAATAATTAAAATTATCTTATTTTACTGAATAATTTAATGCACCCAGTAAATGAATTTTCTGACATTCATTCACCAGAACGCTACACGCATATTGTTCACCTTCGACGTGTCGACCGAGATGACAACGAGGGTCGTCACCAGTTTCCGCTGGCTGTTGCTTGACTGCTACAACCGAAGCAATAGCAGGAACTTGCTGCAATTGAGTGCTCATAACGCGGAAGGGGGGATGAGTCGGCGGGAGTGGGCGCCCGGGCAGCTTCGGCGGGCGTGCGCGCTAATTAAAGTAGGGGCTAAAATGTTGGACTGGACTTAAGTGGGAGCGGAAATTGCTCTGTCGTCAAGGAAATAAATTCGGAAACAATAAAGCAAGGCGGAATTCGGAACTACGGTTAAATCGATCGATCTCGCACGGAAAGTTTCGGCAAAAACACTTCCCCCGGCTTTTAAGGTATGAATTCGCGCGTCACCATCGCTCACGAGGCCAGGAAGAGGAACTTTGCAGAAATATGGTATCTCTCCTCGTTCCGGACGGCTGCACTCGTAACTACGTGCGATTTTGCTCGCACTCACATGCGCCGCGCTGCCTTCGCGCA
>JAHLJT010008446.1:117816596-117826703 GCA_031308135.1 Acheta domesticus | reverse complement strand
GTGCACCATCGCCCACTCTTGTCCGCCGCCTTTGGGCCTGGCCGCATAACCCTTGCTCTATGTACACAGTGGTTCGTGCCCGCTGGTCTCCGCGCTACGCTCGCCAGTTTCCGTATGCCAAAAAGACCTCAAACCCTATCTTCTGCCAGCAGATTCTCCTCTTCCTCCTTTCTTTGTGGTCCTATTCGCGTACACGCCACATCCTACACGATTTCTCCACTGCCAATTTTCAACTGTTTTTCCTAGAGTTGTAACTTTCTTTCCTCTCCCACTTTTAACTTCTCTTGACCTCCATTCTGTCTTTCCGTCGTCCCCACGTTCTGCCGTCCCCACTGATCCCTCAGCCCGTACCATGGCATCGTCTCGACCCTCTTCTTGCGACCGCATCACTCATGCAGTTGAACGTCCCGCAACTTTTCTTAACCCGTTACCTCTAAACCACCACTGTCAAGTTCTCTGCGTTTCCCTCGCTCGGCTATTAACAAACAATCTCCACACGTCGCCATTTTATCTCCTCGCGTACACTATCATTCCGATATTACGTCCCACCTCCGCAGTGCACGCGCTTGTTCTCCAGGCCCCGCGCGCTTAATAGCGTCACTCGCACCCTGCCAGCCGCGCCGCGCCTCTCCGCTCCGCTCCGCGCCGTCACGTTGCCGCAGCCAGTTTACTGCCTCCTTGTTGCCGGGCCGCTCCTGCACTGCCCGTAACCCTCGCGCCGCCGCCGCTCCATTGCAACTGCCGCGTCCTCTCCACAATTCCCGCTTCCCCTATCTCCACCCCACCGCCCGCACACTCCGCCGTTTTGCCTCTACACGGTGCCTCTGCGCTGCGCTGCTCTGCACAGTGCTCCCGGCATCTCCCTGCCGGCAAGCGCCCCGTCCCTGCCAGCTCCTCGCAGCCTCCCCCTCCGCTCCGGGGCGCGCCAGGTGGCAGCCGGCAGCCGTAGGCGCGCCGCCGTAATTGCGGGGTGTGATTCCTTTACAGCGGCTCGGCGTGGGCACGGTGCCAGGCGCCGACGCCGGCGGTGGCGGGGCGGTGGCGGAGCCGTGGCGCTGGTAGTGGCGGTGATGGAGGTGGAGGCGGAGATGGTAGCGGTGGCGGTGGTGGTGGCAGTGGCGGTGGCGCTAGCGGTGGCGGTGGCGGTGGCGGTGGCGGTGGCGGTGGCGGCGGCGGTGGCGGCGGTGACGGCGGCGGTGACGGCGGGCCTGTGGCGGTGGCGGCGGTGGCGGGGGTGGTGGCGGGGGTGGGCGGCGGTGGCGGCGGCGGCGGCGGCGGCGGCGGTGGCGGCGGCGGTGGCGGCGGTGCGGCGGTGGTGGCGGTGGCGGTGGCGCTGGCGTAGCGGTGGCGCTGGCGTCGACGTCGCCGGCGGCGCGGCGCCTGAAGACCGACGCGTCGCCCCCACGGGTGTCGGCGGACGGCGTCCGGCGTGCCGGGAATTCCTCACCCTCTGGCGCGTAGTCCCTCAGGCTGATCAATGATTGCGCCGAGGTTCTCCGGCCCGCCTTATCGCGCGTCGGGATGAAAAGGATATTTCACGGGAATGGCCGCTTCGTTACAATGGTAACGCGTAATAGTCCGGCGTTCGTCGTCGAGCAACCCCGGAACTCGCGGCATCGAGCCGTGTTTACGTTGTGGTTCACATTATACTTAAAAATTCGTTGCCGGATCTATTTGGTTAGCATCAATTAAAGCGGAAGCACGTTTTTCTATTAGGATTATTACTTTCCCAATTTCAGGGAAACTAGACATACGTGCAGACGGCGGAATAATCACTAGTTAAATAAATACAAGTTGTATACATTTTATAACTAGACGATGCAATTAGATTCAGCGCTGCCCAGTCAGAAAACCAATCCGTACTCCGGGTAGTAAAACCGACCTGTTTCGCTGTTTAATTGCCAGCTTCATTACGGGCAAAACTGCGTGTGTGACTAGCGACCACTTCCTGGCTCTCTGCCCCCTTTGGTGTTTTTTGTTTGTTTATGCCTCTGTAAAACGGACTTCATCAAACCCTGTTCAAATCAGCAAATGGAAAGCGAAACAGGGCGATTTTGAAACCACAAAGTGACCAGATTTCTGCGCAAATTTCTGTGAAGTAGATTGCGCTAATCACTTAATTAATGTCCAAATACAAAATATAATAATTAGTTAAAGTAGTTCCGAAGAAAAGGCAATGCAGAACAGGAATTCATTGGTCCATAAAACACGTCCGCCTCATCTCATATTACAAAAGGTTCGAAGTCTTGTTTCGAATCCAATTCCCACAGAGCTGTGCGCTTTTCGCCTCGCGTTAATTGCCCGCGTCCATCTCATGACCTTGAGCGGTGAGAAAGGTGTCGCGCACTCGTTTTGACGTGCGCCGCCCTCTATCGATCGGAAGCGCATGAAAATTCAGGCCAACTGTCGGTGGCTGTCTCCCGGGGATGGCGTGTAATTCGAAAACAAGCAGTAATCCGGGTGGCTCGGGCGCGACGTCGCGCCTCCCGCGAGGGAAAACCCCGCGCGATCATCAGTCGCCGCCCCCTCTCATCGCTAATTAACCGCGCCGCCCTCACACTGCTCGGGAGCGAGGATGGGGACAGGTTGTGGCGGGGACGGGGCTCGCCTGTAACCATGGGAATGAGCAGGTCTATGGATACGAAAATAACGTACGTGTAAGCGCGGACGTGGACGAGGACATTGGCAGAATGGTGAACAGGTATAAAGGTGAAGGAGATGAATAAAGTTAAAAGACATGACTGACAGATTGTAAGCGTGGTGGAGTGGAGACGGGGACGAGGGGGCTGGTGGAGGACGGGGGGAGGATATGAGTTGGGAGGAGCAGGGTGTGCAGAAGGGAGGGGGAAGATGTCAGGGCCGGGCTGGGAAGGGGAGCGGGGGGGGCGGGTTAGGAGCAGTGCGTGGAGGAGGACGATGGCCAGGAGAAGGAGCAGGGTGTGAGACACGGAGGAGGAGCATGGCGGAGGCGGGGAGGAGGAGAGCCGGAGAGAGTTAGATGGAAAGGAGGAAAACTGGCCGGAGCAGAGTGGTGAAGAGGACGGAAAAAAAGCTGGGCGTGGCAAGGGACAGCGGGAGGTAAAGAGCTGCAGGCAGGGGCGGGGCGGGGTGGGGTGGGGTGGGGTTTGGTTCGTTGAGATGGGTTGGGTTGGCAGCCACGGCAGGGCGGGTGCGCGAGCCGTGGCGCGAATGTCGCACGAAACGGCATTCGAAGTTTTCCTCCCAGCTGCGGCGCGCGGGCCCGCTCACAATTTGTATTCATTACGGAAGACGGCGAGACACTGGCACTTTACAGTAAAGGTCTTGGAGATAATAATTTAATCATATGGTTTGATAGCAAAGGGAGAGTAAAGGGGGCGTGTAAAGGGAATACGAGAAGACGCACGGGCGCCTCGCTTCATCCCGCCGTCGGAGCAGTAGGGGTCGTGTGGGATTGAGGGGGGGGGCTGTCGGCAAGGAGTGAAATTCGGCCCCGCAAGGGCCTCCCATCCTTCTTGCGACCTGCTTTCTCCGCTGTTCTTCAGGATTTTCGACACTAGCTTGTCAGCTAGGTCGAATTCACTCGTTGACTGGAGAGGAATTCTAGCGGCCGGCTGCTTTGATTGGTAGTTTGGCGTGCTTTCTCCGATCAACCTCAGGCGAATGCCGGAGCAGTACCCTAACAACGGGTCATGAACCGCGCGCGATCTTTTCTTCCTCTTCCTTGTCCTATCCTCAACTCTTACACACACACTTACACTAACATATACTACACAACCACATATGCCTATAGACAGATCGGGGGCTTAGAGCTTATCCCGGGTGGGGCGGTGCCCCGCTGGTGGCAAACACCTGATGGGGGAAAACCCAGCTAGTCGACGGTAGGCCGGCGCCGATCTCGCCATCCAGCGGGGGAAAACCACCGCCACCTCCCGATGAAAAAAACATGCAATACACTTGCGGGACTGATGACCTCAGTAGTTGACGCGCCTGGAATTACTACAATCAATCCGCTGTCCTTCATATTCCCCTTACTCCTACAAGTTCCGCTTTCAAGCCGTTGATTCTGTAGCGTGTTTCCCTTTGTGACTGCTAGTCATTTTGTCACAACTTCATGAGATTCACAACCCCATCTGACAACATCTTACATTCCTCATCTTTTCTTAGCATTTCTTCTTCTTAGCATTCCTCATCTCTTTCTCCTTGCAGTGATCCCCATGTTCAACCTGAAATCTCTGGTCGTGTTTTTTTGTCCTGCCCTGAACTCTCTGATCGTCCTGATAGTTTCACAAGGTGATGTACTTACATTCCTTCAGAAAAAGGTTCCGAGCGTCAGAAAAATATCAAACTTCTCAATGGCGAAATCAAGAGATCGATTGTTGTATTATGTTATGTATTTTGAAATCTATCAAACCAATTACAGAGGGTATAAGCCAATTGTAAATATGCGTGGAAAGGAAGGAATGAATGAATGCTGCGGGTGCGAGTGAATTCTGTATGGAAACTACTGAAGGCGAGGGAATGCAAAATCATGATGCATGGCAGAGTTTTAGAACCCACCATCTCTCTCCTATTCCGTGATGCTCTTCCCCTTTTTTATAATTTATTTCTCTCACAACACAATCACCTACGTTTTTTCTTTTGACCTGGTTCTCTTTCGTCATCCCCTCCACTTTCTTCGGACAAAGGCCGCCCTTGCTTCGCCCACAGTCGTTCTGCCCAGGGACGTGTAGTCATCTGGCTTCTCTCCTGTCGTCCTCGGGGCTTCGTCCGCTCCGCTTCTTCCCCGGCGATTCTTCCACCCCCTCCCTGCCCTTCACCCTCCCCTCAGGAAGCTGCGAGACAGTTTTTCCGGCGGCCCGAATAACAAGCGATCTTGCCGGCGCGGGCGGGAGGCAGGGGAGGAAGCATAATATTTCAGAGGGCCACTTTTTGGCGGAGGCGGCAGAGGCAAAACGGGCGGTGCGGGCAGCAGCGAGGGTGGGGACAGAGTGGCGGGCGGGCGCGGGAGCGGGCGGGGAGCGGGCGGGGAGCGGGCGGGGAGCGGGCGGGGAGCGGGCGGGGAGCGGGCGGGGACGGGCGGGGAGCGGGCGGGGAGCGGGCGGGGAGCGGGCGGGGAGCGGGCGGGGAGCGGGCGGGGAGCGGGCGGGGAGCGGGCGGGGAGCGGGCGGGGAGCGGGCGGGGAGCGGGAGGGGAGCGGGGCGGGGAGCGGGCGGGGACAGTGGAGGGGCCGGTGGGGGTCGAGGCGGCCACGGGATGCTCGATCGCCGACGGCGCGGCTAACGCCCCCGCAGGAATGCCGCGGTAGCGGCGGCGGCGGCCGCAGAAGCTCAGGCGGAGAAGAGCGCTCAAAGCCGCTATGGAGCGTGCGATAGGATGGCGGCAGCGCTGTTGGCTGCACACTCCAAACGGTTCAAACTTGTTTGCCATACAATAGATCGCGTGCCGAAGTCTTTCGAGGATACTGAAGTGATTCATTCGTCAGGTAGGGCTATGCTGGAAATGTTGTGGCTATTATTGGTTAATAATGAATTTGACATTAATTTCAAATTTCACATCTATGGTTATTGTAACTTTTACTTATTGCTCCTTCTTCGTGTTGCAAGTTGCTTGTGTAGTAGTTCAGTGAAATAATCCAAACCATAATTACTTCACCAATACAAAGAAGACATCACTAATCATGTAATACGAGAAAAATATGGGGTCTCATTGAAGTTATCAAGGAAATGTCAGTATTTGCTAGTCTCTGTTCTTTTGTTAGTGCGCTTTAATAAATTAACAAAAAGAAAATCTCGAATGAACTTTTTCGTATTCAGGACATTGGTTGGAGGATCGAATTTAGTACGGAATTAAATATTACTATTCTACTTTTGTTTTATTCATCATAAATATCTCGAACTTTTTGAAAACCATGGAAATACTGTTTGTCGACTCATGGAACCATTGCACTCAGCCTGTTTTAAACGTACGTAATAGCCATTATCGTCTATTGTGTTGGCCAGACAACAACACGCGAGATTGGTAAGTACTGGACAAACACAGAAACCTGCAAATGAACTCAATTATCCTCATCGCAATCAGTTTACGAACACATACATTTGGCCGCTGCTGCTCCCAAACCAGCAAGCACAGCTCCCTCGCAAATCAATAATGAATACAATTTTATAGCCTTCTCGATTTCTAATTTCACATTGTTTTCAACAATAACACAACTGCATCTCGTTTCAAATATCAGATAATTAATTATCAAACGATATAAACCAGAAAATAACCTACGATCACAATCGAATACACTACAACAATATTTGTGAATATATTCCTGCTGATCCCAACGTTCCCAGGAGCCATGAATATTAAAAACACACGACGCTCTAACGATATACAAATTCTCAGGGCACAGCCGCTACCAAATGATTTTCATATCCTACAAAGAAGCGAGGAAAGTTATAGCGGTTGAGCGATATAAGCGGTTACGACGGCGGCAAGCTTGATCGAGAGTGATGGCAGCCGGATGCCTAAACGACAATGACGGCGGCGACGTCGACGGCTGGCAGGCCTCGCCGCGGTGTCGATGACGGTTTCACCGGTAACTGCGACGGCAGCGGAAATGGCTGCGGCGGCGACGACGACGACAGCGGCGACGATGGCAGCGAAGGCAACTGCGGATGTGGCGGCGGGGATTGAAATGAGGAGAGGGTCGGGGCGAAGCGGTTGCGGAAGTGGAGATCGCTCTCCCCCCCCCCCGCGAAGCGTAGGTTGCGGCGGCGCTTCGCCTCCGCCGCCCGGAAAATCATCTCGAGACGATCGCGAATCAAAAGATTTCGCGGGTGGCTTCCCCCCGCGCCGGCGCGTGGCGCGCAGGCAGCTGTCTGGCACGGGGAGGAGACACGGGGAGGGGGCGGCGCGGGGACGGGGTGGGCGGACGCGAGATGGGGCTGGGATGGAGCGGGATCGAGAATAGCAGAACCACAGGGGGTAGCAGTTGGATGGGAGGGAAGGTGCGGAAAAAGAGAGGATGGCGAAGGTCACAAAAGAGTAGGCAATGACGTGATAGGATGTCTAAGACTGTGAAGTGATGGAGACGGGTGCAATTGCAAGTAAGAGTAGTGAGAGCAGGGTCGATAATGAGGCAGAGCGGCTTTCTGTCGAAGTAATGAGAGACAAGATAACTGAAGAAACGTGGCAAGAGGATGGAGTTGGTAAGACACTAAAGAGACAATTACAGAAACAGCTTTCCTTACACATTGGTTTGTGCACACTGAAACGATGTAATGTATCTGCGACCTAATTGACGTACTTTAACAAATAAACACTAACGGTTTGTAAACAACACTGTATATTGAAGAAAGAAGGTGCATAGGTGATGAAAAGACGCAAATTATTTGTATGTAAACACATGCCAACCATTCTCGGTGTGCTATCCGAAAAATAAACTCTTCCAACGAATCGGTAATGACGGCCAGGTCTCCAGGGTAGAAGCTTCAAATGTAAATCAACAACTTGAAATGTAAGTCGGTAACAGGATGACTTCATCGAGCGCGGCATTGGTAGTGGCAGCGTAGCTGCAGTCGACGGCAACGACGGCAAAGGGTGGGCTCCGCCAAACACCTCTCCCGCCGGGTTTCCAAGAAACGGAAACGAAGGAAAACGAAAAAAAAAATATTTGGCCCAGCCGGAAAAGAATTTCTCCCTTTCGAAATTTAAAGCCCCTCCGTCGTGATTTCGGCGGGTGTTACTCGCGCTGTGCTATGCACCAGATGTCGCGCGCACACCGTCTTTGCGAAAAACAATAATCTAAAGGTCCCGCTTCATTTTAAAGCTGAAGTGTGGAACGCCGGAGTTGCTTAAAGTTCGGCGCGTCGGGGCCACTAGTTTAAAGAGCGAAAGCTCGGGTACCGATGTCACGTAGTCTCTTGGAAAATTCACCCGCGGGAGCGGCCAACGAGTTCCTGCAAAAACACAAAGGCGCCGTTAATCCCCGCTCGTGCATAAAGTATGAGCTTCGTTTTTTTCGTTCAGCGATATATTATTCCGCGATATTTACGCAGCGATTGTCTCTTCGGCGGCGGCGGTGGAGCAGTGTGTGAATGGATGCGGTCTTTACCTCGCCACCTGCGAACGTATTTTGGCGGGCGACGAGAACCGTTGCCTTTGGCGTCGTTCCTATCCTCCCCGTTGTTTCTGTCGGCCTCGTCGTCGTCCCCGCACTACCAGTCGTCCCCGCACTACCAGTCGTCCCCGCACTACCAGTCGTCCACGCACTACCAGCCTTCCCCGCACTACCAGCCGTTCCTGCACTAGCAGTCTTCCCTACACATGTCATCCCCTCTTCCCCAATCGTCCTTGCCCATTTGCCCAGTCGTCCCCGTCCTCCGCCTCGTCCTCGCCGCTGCCACCGCCTGCGGGGCGTCCCCGAGGGGGACGCGCTCAATACCGAGGCACGCGGCCGGCGCACGCCCGTGTCCGCGGGCAGGACGCGTTGCGGCGGCGCCCCGGGTGCCCGTGCCCTTCCCGCGGGCGGGGCAGGGGGCGTGGCCGCCGCGCTTTGCCTGGCTGGCTCCTCGACGCGCCCTCGCAGCCTGGCCCCTCTCCTCTCCCCGCTCTCTGCCACTAATTAATTGGATTTCATCGTTCCACATGAACAGAAAGTGACAAGTCGTCCGAAAACTTCACACGATATCCGTCGTGGCTCAAGACTTTCCACAGATGCAAAAGGCGCAATGTTTTTTTTCGAAATGGAGGTATCCCACGTTCTTTTTTGTTCACAATTAATTATTTGTAAGACGGCCGCAAAACTTAGACGTCTGCAGAAATCCACATCATAATTTAATTCGGTGATGTTATTTGTAAACCTAATGTAACTACTGCTACTAATGTTTATACAGAATACAGATTTTTTTTACTTTGATATTCGATTGTTTTATGTCAGTTACAAAGCCATCTACATTGAATGTTATTCACGTCAGTTTGGTAGCATACATTCTTAATATAGACATCATATTCTTAGAATTGATTGATTGATTCATGTTGCCGGACACGTCAACTGCAATGGTCAACTGCAATAGTCACCCATTAATTTAGTGCACGTTCATTTTATATGCTTGGATGTGGCGGTCTTCCTCCTGTGGATCCGGCGCCTACACGTCGGCATGCAGGAGTACTCCCCTCCAAGTATCTCTGTTAGCGGGGCACCCCTCTAGCCGGGACATGTTCTCGGCTCCCGAATGTCTCCCAACATGTGTAGTAGTGTGTATGAGTGCGTGTAAATAAGATACTATAAGATAAGAAAGAGAAAGCCCGCGGTTCGTGGGTCGTTTGATAGGGTGCTTCTCCGGCATTCACCAAGAATGAATCGGAGAAACCACGGAATACTACCTATCAAAGCAGCTGGTCGCTAGAATTCTCCTCGAGGTTGTATTCGATCTAGGTAACTAGATAAGGTTCAAAATCCACCACCATCAGGAAGCGAAACCCAGAACCTTCCTGTCCGGCGGCTCTGAGTTCAATTCAGCCGGTGATTCTCAGAATTGTCCTAAGATGATCAATAGATCAAATGTTGATATGATTTATCGTATCATAAGTGGGTCTATTAGACCCATACGTATCTAAAAAAGGGCTATTAGCCCCTTAAGGGGAGACTGCCCATGGGCAGTGGTTCCGCATCCGAGTTTTTCCGACCCAGGCTTCCTTGGAAGCCTACCCTCAACGCGGGTCTGGGGATCTTTATCAAGCAGGCGCACCTCGCGAGCGGTCCCCTAAATGCGCCTGGGATTTGATTCTCACTTTCTCCGCCAGATGTCTGTCTCAGTTAACTATATCCGAACTGCCTGGCTGGGAGAAAGTGAGATCTCGTTAGGATGGGATGTTTGAGATATTTAATTTTGCCGGACATGTCACCGGGTTTCTTTTGCATGCCACGATGTGTGACATTGCTACTGTGGATTTTCCGCCCTTCGAAAATACAGGCACCGCGCACTGGAGGTTCAGAGGCCAGTAAGCTAACCCCTAACCCACCGAGGCCCCCATGATTCGAGACAAATAATGTAGCTTTCCCCTTCCTAAATCGGAATGCAATGAAGTGCCATTGTTGACATAAACGTCACAATTTCACGAAGACACAAGTGTCAC
>JAHLJT010008446.1:117763746-117815596 GCA_031308135.1 Acheta domesticus | reverse complement strand
GAGACCACTTCTGCTTCACCGCCCACTCACTGGTCACCTCAAAAGCTCCTGGCGTTCTGGTTTCCTTTCATAACGCTGTTTCCTCTCAACCGGGTCTCGAGTAATGATGAAAGATATCGCTCCCATCAGAGCACTGCTATTAAAACATATTTCATTCGGGAATATTAGTGACGGTTCTACCTGAAAAGACCACAGGTACTTCAGTAAGTCTATACTATCTTTTCGTTTACCCTCGTCTAAATCTGTTGCAAAAACTAATGCTTTCTATCTTGTTCCAAAGTAACAAGATGTAATTGCAGAAATGTTCATTGTACATTTTTGTTGCGTCGCTAATTCATTTCCCTGTCAGTTACAAGTTTATCATAATAATTCGTAATTTTTCTGATATTACTTATGACCTTCCTTATTCATCATTCGTAGCCACGACACAAAGTTTCGCCACGGAAAAAAACAACGATTAAGGGACACAGCATACGAACCTTTGGCAATGTTTCCATGTTTCCACTTTTGGTACCAAACGTCATAAGTATTATTCAATTGGTTAGTTCATGTTTTAGTAAACCACTCGACAATATAGTTAAATTCAGTAAATATTGCTTTTTAGTACTTAACATTTTTAAAATTGCGTTCCTCACACTGAAACTTTAAGAAGAGCACGTAGGTTATAAAATGAAAGATATTATTAAAGAGTATACATATACCACGCTTCTACTGTTTTAAAGGTGCTTCAATAGGGAATAGTCGTGTGTTAAAATTAATAGGTGGATCAGTATAGGCATCATCTACAAATTTATCGCCAACTCAGGTCCTTTTAAATCTTTTTCATTAGTGCTACGATCCAATTCTACTCATTTTCAGAACATACCCAGTAATTATTTATGATCAGTAACCAATCTACGAGATGCTTCATGTTTTCGATTAATTGTATTCTAGTTGGCAAATGATGATTCACGGAACACACTCCGTGAGATGATTTCAATGATCCATAAGAAATCTGGATATTATTAAAATTTGCAAATCTAGTTTCACAAAGTTCTTAAGCTATATTATACTATACATAGAAAAGAACAAGAACAGTGTCTTAGGAATTGATGTTACAAAATACTACCATGATTTGCAAAAGGTCTACATGAATTAACTAGGTTATATTCTAGGAAGTAAATCTTTTAATTTGTCACATTTTCTTTGTCTGTGGTCTTTGAACAATGTTGCCAAATTATACCATAATTATTTAAGCTTAACATAATTTTAAGCTCACAATGGCTTACAATACTACCATGTAACCATGTTACTATGTTATTACGTAATTTTACCATGATTGTTTTCTAGACACTTTTAATAGAAGTTAATGGGTTACAGAATAGCTATAAAATTTTATTTTTAACAGAATATAATTTACGAAAATTAACATAGATTTATACAAATTTAAATTGGAAGAAGGGAAAATTGCTCGCAATTCCTTAAATTCATTCTTATAACCAATAATGTTAAGAGACCAAACCAAATGCCCAAATGCAGTTTGCTTATATAATACTGTCTCAAACTACGTGATGATGCGGTCACATTATGACGCGAAACACTGTCATTAAGAAAATTTATGCCTATAAAATAATTCTATTATAATCAAACTTGGTTCGATTTATTGATTGAATATTAGAGGATACTATCATATAAAAATTATGTTAGAAGTCTGCGAAATTTTTAATTACGAATCTAGTGTCCCGCAATATCGAGAAGGTTGTCGACCATCGCTCTATTCGCACATTAACCATCGATGTGCACTCTGCTTCACCACAGACTTGTTGACAGAGAGGTCTTAGTTTCGAGTCCCGACGGTCGCAGGATTTCGACACTGGCTAGATAGCTAGGCCGAATTCAGCCGCGTCTGAAGGAGAATTTCTAGCGGCCGGCCGCTCTGATAGGCAGATTTCAGTAGTTTCACCGTTCAATACCAAGCGAATGCCGGAGCAGTACCTAAACAAACTGAACACGGACCATGTGCGATGTTTCGTTCCTCTTCCTTGTCCTATCTTCACGCACTTCCTTACATACACACATGCACTACTATAACACACAGGCCAGAAGATTGGTCGAGAACTTAGAGCTTGTCCTGACTGGGACGGTGCCACGCTGGTGGTAGGTACCATTTTGGGGACAAACCCCGCTAGCCGACGACCACGTCGACCTCACCATCCAGCTGGATCTTACCATCCAGCGGGAGAAGGCCACCGCCAACCCCCGCGATAAGAAAGCATCCAGTACACTTACGGGACTAACGACCTCAGCAGTTGGCGCGCCCGTTATCAGTAAACAATCAATCAATCAAACCACAGCCTCGCTGTGGCGCTCGTGAGCTGCAATAGTGGCACAACTAAAAAATACGAATTCTGAGTTAATGCACTCTGTAGAATTGCAGATTAGTCTACCTTCCAGCAGTTTGTGACAGCAGTGACACAGCATTTCGCGACATAATGTGACCGCATCATCACGTAGTTTGAGACAGTATTATATAGACAAATCGCATTAGGTTTGGTCTCTTAACATTATTGGTTATAAGAATATATTTAAGGAATTGCGAGCAATTATCCGTTCTTCCAATTTCAATCTGTGTAAATGTATGTTAATTTTCGTAAATTGTATTCTGTGGAAAATAAAATTTAACAGCTATTCTGTCACCTATTAACTTTTATTAAAAGACCGCCAGCAGCAGCATATCTTACAGTACAGCATTTCAACAACAAATAACAAAATTGTGACTGCAAAAATGATGCATCTCAATACAAGGTGACAGCTTCAAACGCATTCATCTCGACACCTGATGTTCCGAGTCGCGCCACTCTCGCATCCCACGAACGATGTAGCGCGCGTCCCGCGCTGCGTGGCTCCCGGCGCCAGGCCCTTGGCTGCTGGCTGCTGGCTGCTGGCGCCTCGCGCCTCGGCACGCCGAGCAGCAAGTGGCGTGTGCGCGCCTTGGTTTCCATTTCGTCGCTTCGCCGCCGGCTCTCCTGTCTGGAGTCTGTGTCCCCTCTAATTGCGTTCTCGCCCTCGTTGCCTCGTTAACTTTGATACAGTCTGCGCCACTCCCATCGTCCTTCGAGTTGCTTCCTGGTCCGTTGCTGTGTCTGCATCTACTCCATGGCTTCTCTTGCCTCGACTATTTTAAGCCTCCTTTAACGATAATTTGTTTATCTGGACATGTTTCTAATTATTTCACTATTAATCTTACATGTTTACCGTCATATATTTTCCTTGTCGTGCAATTTTGTTTAGCCTGGCTTAACTAATTAAATAGGCGAAGGGTGCATTCCATTTTGTTGTTTGTTGAATATTTATTCTACTAATTTCCAATGCGCGCAGAAACTGAAAGAAAAATACGCAGCCTCCAGCCATGTGAGAGGTGTCTATACTTTTGTTAGATATCCAGGAACTCGGCTGATGATTATTTTGTGTGTATGAGCGCGGTGCTATGGTCACTAGTGCATGTCGAAAGTAAGTACTATGGTCAATAGTAAGTGTAGTGCATGCCTTATCACATGAGGTGGCGGTGTACTTCTCCTTCTGGATAGTGAGATGCGAAACCGACCTACACGTCGGCTTGCATGGTTCCTCTATCCAGTTATCTCCCATCAGCTGGGTACCAATCCAACCGAGACAAGCTATAAGTTACTGACTGGTCTCCTGACGTCTGTGGTAGTGTAGTGCATGTAAGAGTAATTGAGTGAGGGTGATGATAAGGGGTGAGAATAAGACAAGGAAGAGGAAAAGTTCCCCCACCGTCCGTAACTCATTCGTTAGGTACTGATCCGAGCTAGCAATTTAGCTAATGTTGAAAATTCTGCCATCGTTTGGGCTCCTACCCTAGGAACTCCCGGACAGAGGCACTAAAACGTCAGTTGATGTTCTGAGCCACCTCAGCCGGTTCGAGATCCTTAACGTAATAAGGAAAAGGAACTGTAATACTGCAGCAGAAAGTGGCTCTGAAAAACTCGTATTGTGGGTCACTGATATCGAAAAAATCTATAAATCGTACTTCCATATGTGATAAATCACTCTACCATATACGCTCTGAATTTGAGTTTGCAAATGCAAATGTCCACTTTATTTTTAAAACACTGGAAAGTTTGTGTTTACATGCTAGGCTAGTTGTGTAGGAGTTAAGTGAATGGCATATTGACGATCAGGATCTGAATTCGAATCGCAGCGTGGAAAAAACTCTTCGCTGTCGAAAACAAATTCGCAGTTCCAAGTAATATTATAATATTGCAAAGCCGTTACAAATAATGTGTGAAGTATGTGTTGATAAGCAACAATAGTTTTGGTATTAGATCATAAAGTCCAAAAATAATGTGACGAATTTTAAGTTGACACAGGTTTGGATACGTAAAAATTATAATAATGTGAAAGTTTTCAATCACGTTCTGATATCAAAGAGCCAAAATATTTTTTTTAATTGAGAAAAAATGTTTTGATAAAAAGAGGTGTTTAAAAAATAAACATATTCGTGTGGTTTAGGCCAAAAATTAAAAATTCAAATACTATATATGAAAATGAATTGTTGCTAAGAAGATGTAGAATTTGATCTCTAATTGTTTTATAAATTATCGCAGAAAACGATTTTGCAAGTTTTAATTTTCTGAGCGGTACAAACATAACCGATTGTTTATCTATGTTTTAATCATTTCACAAAAAATTGAGATAGTTTCCAATCGCGAAGGAAATAGTTTTACAACATACGTCAATAATAAAATCAATACTGTAAGATAAATCACCTCTTACTATGCATGATTTCTCCTTTAGTTGAAAGAAAGCAAATAATAAAGTTGACGAAAAATATCCCAAATATTTCTGTATTTGCGTAAAATGATCTCTTTAATGGCCACGATTTCAAACAGTTGAAATTTTCATTATCTCACCAGTATCATATTCCATATGGCACGTTCATTATTTAACTTTATTTTACTACACAGATTATAGTCATTTTTCCTCCTGGAAATTATCGTCCTTGGATAAACCTGAAGATTGACATGGTATTTTTCTGCCTATCTTCATGTTTTTCACATATCTTCTTTACAAGCCACTCCGTCATGTTTATTTACCCATCCTTTCTCGCTCTTCGTCTCGCATGCCGTATTCCGAACATCTCCAATCCCTCCGCGTTCGCCGCTCGCGCGCCCGGGACCGCAAAGCGGCCATGGGAGGCGGCGGCGGAATTTAATTCATTCGAGACGCGATATCAGGCAGCGCCGAAGTGGAAAGCGCCTTGGCGGCAACGGCGCCGGCGGCGGCGATGACGGCAGTCACCGAGACGCCAGCCAGCCCGGAGACGTGAGCGGCCCTGGCAGTTGCGCAGCCGGAACACGCAGTGGCGGAGGAGGCCGTTTCGGCGGCGGCGGCGAGCGCGAGCGCGCGGGAGGATGCGGCAGCTACGAGCGCAGGCAAAGGAGACCGTGGTGGCGGTGGCGTCCGGGACTCGCGCTGAGCTTCCATCTCGGTCTGAACAGCCCCTGACGTTGTGCTGAGCGGCGGCGACATGTGAGCAGAAACACGATACGCAGTTCGTAAAACGGACTGTGTTCGAGGTTTATGAGAGCGAACAGTGGGGGAACTAATGGAAACAGGAGGATCACATCGCCAGACGGAGCTGCGTTGTCATGCGAGGTTTAGATTGAGATTAATGTTCCGCGAGCTGTCAAGTCGAACAGGCCGGAGGAAGAGAGAAAATTGGGGATGAGAACACTTCGGTTTCAGCCGTGAGTTCAAAGGCGGTTTGAAAATATTTCACTAATGAGGGTATTATTCCACTAATTTAAAATAAGTGACAATAAAAAAATTAAGGTAGAAGATACCGTTTCATTTTCTGAATACTTTGCTGTGAATTTGTGAACATGAAGTAAAATGTCAAACGGATTTTATACTACGAGGCCCAAAACAATAACAGCAAAACGCTATGATCTCACTGCCGTTGACCATTTTTGGTACGAATAATTTTCCAATCGGGGCACGTTCAGCCCCTGGAAAGTAAACTCATGACACATCGTAATCGCGAGAGTTTCACATTTGGCACATGAAAAAAAATTCGCCGTTTTCTGGCGCACGATAACATAACTTTCTCTTCTGACGAAGCATTCGTAAGGCGAAAAAATAAAAAGAGAGACTCCATCTTTCACTCCAGCCTTTTCCACAGTATCAACGGCAAGAGCTTTCATATGTTCAAGCATCAGCTAGCTGTATCGTGCGCCTGCAGATAATTGAAATGAATTACAAAACGAACACTTCTTACCTGTCGCAATATCTCAACGGCAACCCCTCTTACTGCTTCTGTAGCATCGTTGCACGGGAGGTCCTAGGGTTCGACTTCCAACACCGACGGATTTTTGACACTATTTACGTAACTGGATCAAATTATAACACTATTTGTAAGAAAATTGTGGCTGGCTGCTCTGATCAGTTTCTCCGATCAACACCAGGCCAATACTGGAAAGTACGCTAGAAAACGAATCACGGACCACGGATCTTCCCTTTCTCATCATTGTTCCTTTCTTTGCCCCTACACACATTACATGTCAGGAGACCAGACGGGAGATTAAAGCGTATCCCAGCTGAGGAGATGTCCGAAGAGGGAGGAGAGAGACTTGAAGAGTGGGAGCCCGCAAGCCCACGTGTACGTCGCGTCAAATTTCACGTGGAGGAACACCGCTACCTCCCAGAATATAACATGCATTTCACGTACTGGAGTAATGACCACTGTAAATGATGCGCCCACAATGAATATTCACTCACTCCTGAGTGATGAGTCTTCTGGCCGCCGCCGCACGCCGTGTGCTAACGGCTCGCGGTGCAACCAGCCCATGGCTTCCACAACACGTGAAAAATCTCGCAACAGAAGCATTGAAACACTATCTAAAAGGCACCAAAATAAACTTCAAAGTGTCCACAACAGGGACCCATGTTGTGGCAATTGCCTGATTTCAACCGCGATCTAACAACGGCCACGAGAACCCCAAAGAGCAGCGCGACGCACCGGTGCGTCGATAGCACTGGGGGCACGGCGAACTGACGCACCGGTGCGGCGTTAGCACTACGGGCACGGCAATGCTTGACACATGGGTGCGTCGTTAGCAGTGAAAGGGTTAAAGCATACTTCTTAAAGCAAACCTGCGTATCCACTTTTTCATTCTCCTTAAAGCATACCTGTGAGCTCACTTTTTCATTATACTGTAAATTCAACAACGAAATAAGACGAATATTATACGTTATTCATTGCAACGAAAAATCGTGAAGCGCCAAGTCACAATTAATTTAATAATAGCACGTATCTACGAAAAACTTCCGCATTTCAATAGCAGTAAATGAAATTTCAAATTCTTTTTCAAGATGAGACGTCTCTTTTTAGCCAGGGATTCTCCACATTCTTTCATAAATTCATGGATTTCTGAACTACAATAGAGATGAATGTTTAAAGCATGGAATTTTTTTGGCTATGTCGATTTATATGAATTATGAATTATATGAACAATCTTTTCAGATAATGTAAATTTGCAACGATTTATCTAAAGAATTAATACATTTTGCATTGCGGAAAAATTATATATTTATAAAATCATTTTCCCACAATATCATTTGTACAAATCATTTGAGATATTTATTCAATCTCCTTTTTACAACAACGTCTTCTTTTAAGTTAGCGGCAATATATTAGTACTGAATAGGATAGTTAAATACTTCTCTACATACAGCTGGCCCTTGTAGCATTATACAAATCCCTTTTTCAAGTGCAGTTCTAAATTCAGCAAGTAGCCATGATGCACATACAATTTGTCTCTTTAACGAAAAGCAAATTTTACTGCCGTAGGGAAAGGTGCTTAATTTTGACCAATATCTATTTTCCATTACTGCACTCTCAGTAAAGATTCAATATAAAATACATTCATTATAAAATAAATATTTTCATTATATTGTTTCTGGTAAAGGGTAATGGGGTAAAACAATGTGTGCGGCCGGTCCAAATTGGGTAACTGTTTGCCTGATTTGGACTCATTAACCCTTAAGTTGGTCCTTGAGAGAAATGCACGAGTGATAAAATACAAATTGAAAAAACGGGACGTATTCTCGATAACATTAATACATTGATATTTGCAAAAATTGCAATACCAAGAATGAGATATACTATTAAAATGTAATTTATTACACATATTAGGGATATCACAATATGAAAATTATTAGAATCACAGAATTGTACCTGCATTTTAACCTTGAGCATAATGGCAGCCACCACGCGCTGTCATTACAGCCTCTAGAGGTCCTGGCATGGATTGAAAGTGTGTCTGGATATGCTGCTGGGGAACATACTGCCACGCCGTTTCTATGCGTGACCACAAAGCATCGACAGTGGCTGCAGGAGGACCAGAACGAACAACGAACAAGTTGCCGACAGATCATACCCCAGACATGGTGGTTGGGCGACATGTCACACGAACGTGCGGGCCAGGGAAGCAGTGGTACCCGTCGTACTTCGCAGAAATCTTGCACATTCCTCGCCACATGATGTCGGGCATTGTCCTGCTGAAATATTGCATGCGGAGCTGCTTGCAGCAGGGGCAGAACCTCGGGCTCTAAAACCTCCCTAGTGGAGCGGTTGCTATTCAGATTGCTCTCAATACGTATGAAGCGAGATCGCACATTGTAGCCAATGGCGTCCCAAACCATTTTACTTGGTATCAGTGCGCTATGGGGCGGAAAAATTGAGGTTGGCATGTTGCGATCACCACCATAGCGTCGAACACGTACGCGGCCATTGCTGTACCACAAACTGAAGCGGGACTCGTCCGAAACATCACATTTTGCCACTCAGCATACCAGTGAACACGTTCTCGTGCCCATTGCTCTCAGAGGCGTTGGTGATTTCTGAACAAATGAATACGACGCAGTGGTATACGTGCCACCACCCCAGCCCTCAGCAGACGGCGTCGAACCGTCGACACAGACATGACCACACCCGTTTCAGTGCTCCAAAGTCGAGTCAACAGTGTGGACAAAGCCCTCCTGTCGGTTACAGACATGTGGACAAAATGGCCGTCATCTCGCGCTGTGGTCACATTGTGTGGTCCTGTACCCGTTCGTCACTGTGTACGACCTTCCTCTATCCACTGGTTCCACACACGCATCACTGTCGTAGCAGCGCGCCCCGTTCGAGCCGCAATGTCACGATATGACAAACCCGCTTCCCGGAGACCAATCATTCTGGAGCGTTTGAACTCACTCAGATGCTGATAGTGCGCCCTTTGGCGTCCACGAGGCATACTGGCACCTTCTTGCACGTTTCCACGTTGTTTGATGGCTCTTCACCGACTAACTGTGGCGTAACACTAACCTGACCTGACCTGTCACACAAAAGAGGGCGCTGCTAGGACAAAGTGCATGCCATTTCTATGCAAATTCAATCACTTCTTAAGGAAGCACTGTGCTACACATCCACCTACTTTCAAGTGATTCCGACTATTCCTTCTGGGCGTTGCAATTTTCACAAACGGCAGTGTACAATATATCTAGATGATAAAGACAAAATCTTATTGTTGAATTCGTTGAAAGAAATCACAGGTCATAGTATTCTTGGGAATATTTAATGATTTTTACACTTTATTCTAATGATTGGATTAAATATAGAAGCAATCAATTTAATATTTTAAACTGATCTTGCCTGCCAGGTTTAAAATATTCCAATTTAAGGAACACACTTTGTAGAACTACCTAAACGAAACACTAAGTATTGCACTTTTCATACAATAAAAAATTTAAAATAAACTGTGAGACAATATGGTGATCAGTAAATGTAGATTGTATCCCTGCAGATTATGCAGATAAATTTTTTAATACTGGATTTCATTTTAATACAAGTGTGTCTAAATATAGGCTTCATCCCAGACAAACTTTTATATCACCTTTCTTTTCATTTCTACATATTGTACACAAGTAAGTTATTCATGATCTTGTGTTACATACACCTTACAAGTGTATGTGTGTTACAATACGTATTTGAAAGCTAATGAAGTATATTTTTAAGTGTAACATTGAAGTTTAAATTACTTACTCGCTCTACCCACTCTACTAAAACACTTTAACGCTAATCTTTCCTTTTAAATGACACCTTTTCTCTAAAAATGGACAATTTCGTTATACCACTCACTAGCATGAGAGTCAACTTTTATGATCCAAGTGCTCTTATGCACAGAGATACGTGTGCGGTCCAATTAAGCCGACGGCGGTCTAAATTCTGTTACTCCACATAGGGAAATGTTGCAGAGTTGAAGTTCGGTAGGACGTGAAAAGGAAGGAGTAAAGAGAGCTACATGGCATATCAAAAAGATAGAAGTAATACGATATATATATTTAAATTGCGCATATGATAACATCTATATGAGCTAAATTGCTCGTTAGCAACGACTAATTAGACTACTAGCTCTTTCTCGTAACAACTGGAGAAACGAGCTTGCCATTATGGAAATAAAATTTCATCCCGTAGAGATTTTCTGCAGGCTAGTGGGA
The DNA here is from genome assembly GCA_031308135.1 of Acheta domesticus. Taxonomy (NCBI): domain Eukaryota; kingdom Metazoa; phylum Arthropoda; class Insecta; order Orthoptera; family Gryllidae; genus Acheta; species Acheta domesticus. The sequence goes on along the minus strand of JAHLJT010008446.1, from coordinate 117,805,054 downwards.
TAACGTAATAAGATTTCCGGTGAAACAGAATAGATTCACGAGGCTCGAAGCATTTACGTGTCGTTTTGAATGTTCCTGTGTGAAAAAATGAAAAACACAGTTGTGTATAAGCGTAAGAGAAATATTTATCTTTCGGAATAAAACAATGAACAAAATTCCTCTACGCAGTAAATGTAATATATGACAACATACAATTTTCGCTGCAAATAATAGTTTCACAGAAGTTTATTTTTTAGTTACAACCCATAGTAAAATATGCAATTAAGCATAATGTGATGCCCGTGAGAACGAAACACAATGAACAGAGTTCAACAAATAGTGTAACAGAGAAATAGAGAATTTGAGATATCTAATGAAACGAATGTATACACTTTTATTGTTGTATTTCATTTCTAGGTGGATAATCAATCAATCTCATTGAATGGATCCGTTCCGAAACTGCGAAATAGATAGTTTTCATTTGCAAACATTTCAGAAATAAATGACTTAAATTACTGTTTTCATTTATTTAGGTACTAAAAATCTAGGTGATAACACGAGTTTCATTATGAAGTTTCAGGCTTCATATCTGCATTGTTCTTTCGTACTGGGGAATTATGAAACGCTATTAATCTTCATAAAAAATGAAAAAAATAAAATGTAAAATTTGTAAAACGCGAGTAAATATTTAAATCGCGGAAGAATCCAAAGGAAATTACACCGATTTTTCGAATGTTTTTTAAACTGTTTTAACTTTTTTCCTAAATGTACCACATCCGACGGGAGAGAATAGAACATTTATACACTCATCGTCATAAAAAAGCTGCACCCAGAAGGACGAGGCGGATTGCGATCATTGTTGGCAGGCAAGTAGAGGGTACCACGCATACGAAATGATTACATTTTCACGATTGTAGGACCGATATTTACTGCGCTACACGCCCACAGACTGTGCATGTTAGTTTGGCGTGAGGTCGCCATATTGGCAAACACACTCGTCCAGACGTCGTGGCATGGAGTTGTACAAGTCTCTAAAGGAGTATATGCTAGTCCATGCCATGCAGCCAGCACCTGAGCGCGCAGTTCTTGCAGATTGGTGGGTAGGGGTAGGGTCCTGTTCGCACGCTCCGTAGCACCCCCAACATTCTCGATCGGGGAAAGGCCTGGAAATGCGTCTGGCCAAGGCAGACTTTCCACGGCTGCAAGGCATTCTCGGGAGATGGCTGTGTTATAGTTGCCGTTGGATCTGGTCGCCCGTTGCGGACCATCCGTCGGTCCTCCCTCCTCGTGGTGCGTGGCGGACGTCCAGATTCTGCATGTCGTGTGTGCGTGCCTTCCTCAATCCATTGCCGCCAACAGCGGGCGATGGTGGTGTCCGTACGACCGGTGGGTACAGACCCGCACACCCATGGTGCGGCCAGTCTCGAAAGCTTTTATCTGGACAACCGTCAGTCGAACACGTCGCCTAGGCATAGTGTACGTGCGGGTGACGCTCTAGCGACGATACCCGATGTCGCAATTGCCGGCGCGGCCGTTTGAGACCATCATTTCTCGGCTGGTGGGCACGACGTAACTCCCTTACACCCGACCCCCCCCCCAGTGCGCGGCCGACCGTGAAAACGAAATCATTGGCTTAGTGAATGGTGTGCAAAATACCCACCAAGTTTGCAGTGGATCAGTAGGGTCCTTCGGAGTGCAGCTTTTTTATGACGAGTATATTTTGAAAACATGGCAATGAGGACTCTCACGTTTGATGTGTTATAAAACTTTTGAAATAATAAATGACAGGCTATTTTCAACATATATGTTCACAAAACTTCAGACTTGTGCATATATGTTCACAAAAATATTTGTTTTTTGTAAGAACCAAAATATGGCAGTCATTTTAGAGACGACAGGTGGATAATTTCGAAGTTTTCGGGTTTAGCATTTGAAACGTTTCACATCTCGAGATTCCGACCATCAGAAGATGCAGCAGGGCGATGTTCAAGGAAAGAAATGTCACATTTTCCTTGTACTGTCTCATGTACCCGATTGAACGAACTTTATTTTCTGCATTTTTGAAAATACAGATTCTTTGAAGGTTAACAATATTACTTTACTCTAATTTCTACGTTTGGTACCCTTCTTGCTAATTTCACCCAATAATTTATATTTTGTTTTGTCACCACTCATTATGATGCAATGAAGATTGGCAAATGTTGTTCTCATTCTTCTTGTTTTTAAGTTCAGTGTTATTGCTATCTCTTGACGTACAAACAAAAACTATTATTCAGGCTCACTGAAGAATCTTTTCTCTCTCTGGATCTAAATCCCTCTGCGGGGTTTTGGCTTGGCATCCCGTATTCGCAGTAGTATCATTTTTTTCTCAATCATGAGAAACCTTCACTATATGGGAATGGGTATCAGCACATCTACTAGCCCCAAGGATTTGTATGGGAAGGGGTAGTGGAGGAAGAACCGAAAGTGTTTCAGTGACCATTTGTTTTTCGTGAGGACCGGAAAGAACTGATCCGGAATACACTTGAAATTGATCGCAGGAACCCACAAAAACGACCTTTCCAAGCAGCCGACCTCTAGAATTTTCATCCAGGGAATGGCAGATCTCGCAGTTGTTGGAAATCCTGCCACCGTCGTAAATTGAGCCAGGAACTTTCGATCTGCAATGATTTAGTCACGGATCCAAAACTGCACACATGATTCATCACCAAAGAATTTTAAGTTAGGAAAAATTTTCACAAACTTACATAGGGCACATTCACATAGTTTTTCCTGAACTGTTTGTGTTTTGTGAATGAAGTAAGTTTTTAACTTATAGTTAAAAGTAGAAGAAATGATCATTAATCAATATTTATCTCATGTAAAGGAGGTAAAGGGTACTTGAATGTCAATTGTTTGCTAATTTCGTAACATACTCGTTCCAATTTATTTTCGCGTTCTGGGGATCCTGATAATTATATCTATGAGATAATAAAAGCGAAGTTAAAAGCAGTCAAAGCACAGCGATATTCATTTTCTTTCATAAGAATACGTTTTGAACTAGTCTCCTTTAAAATTAAGTAAATATACATAGTGATCTTTACATTCGGGGTACAGAAATATGGCAGATATTTCAATTAAAAATGACAACGACAAACTTTTTGCACATTTAAAATCAGGTCAAAGCTATGTAATAACGATTACATTCATGGCGTCCACTCTTTATAGTATGGTATGGTAACATCACGATGAATCAATAGGATCCATTGTTCAACAGAACTCATTGACGTAAATCAAATGCGCATTAAATAATGTGTGAGTGAGTGTGAGATTCTGACATTTCTTACACAGAAGTTTTTAGTAATATCCACTGACAAGTCTTGACTTATCAAGACTTGGTGAAATTTTTAATTTGGCAACGGAAATTATAACCTATCATTGCGTTCTTGACACTGAACTGTTCAGGCGTAGATGTCATAGGAAACAAGTCAGTCCCCCACAGTTCAGCATGGTGACAGTGTTACAATAAAACAGAGAGGAATATCATATCAGTATCGGATGAAATGCCAGGGAGAGAGATTTCCTTTTCCAACACGAAAATGCTCCATACCACAGATCACAAGTCACGATTGCTTGGATGCAGGCAAATGGGTTGTAATTACCCAGGCCAGATTCTGGCTAGATTCATATTTGTGCGAAAATACGAGTTAGGTTACAATATTTGGCTTTTTCGTTTCTTAACACATGATTTATTTAAGGCTTTAGTTCATACTATATTTGTCGAGCACTTGAGAATTCTATCAAACTGAGTCAGGATGTAACAATTTTCTAAACGCTACCATCTTACTGACGGCGTCCTTCGATTCGGGGTAAATAATAATAATAATAATAATAATAATAATAATAATAATAATAATAATAATAATAATAATAATAATAATAATGTTTATTTTGTTCAGATCGATCGGGGAGTTTCAGTTTTGAAGAAAATCGGTTGAACGGTTTAGGCCCTAGGGATGACCACAGACGAAAGGACAGAAAAATAAACATAAGTGTTGCCATAAAATATAAAATTATATATGAACAAGATTTAACCTTTTTTTCCATATCAGGGCCCAGCAATAAGAACTTTTGTGTAGAAAATTCGTCGTTTTTTCCGCGGAGGATTTTATACCCTCTCTTTTCATGTACGTAAGGGCAAGAATGTAAAAATGAACGCAAAATCTCCCAATGCGAAACCTCCCAACGTGAACTTCCCAACGAGAACCTCCCATCACGAACCTCCTCACGTGGTCTCACAACGCAGATCTCATATTTCGAAGCTGATAGCGCGAACCGTTTGAAAGAAAATGCAATATGAAATTCATATTGATAACCTTTCATAATCAATGCATGTATCACTAGAACTGTTTAAGATGTTTTTGAACAAAATGTTATTTACAGTGCAGTTACAGTGATGAATGATCGTAAAACATTTGCAACGTAAATTTGTGATTGAAAGTTTCCTCTACCGCCGAGAAAACTCTCCATAAACTTTGCTGTTCTGGTGAATTTTTGAAAGGACAGAATGCTCTCAGAAAGTGCATGCCACAATTATTAAGAAATATTCTCTAGTGTAATAATTGTCAGTAGAAACAATTTCATTGTAACTTGTGGTGGTCATTGGAGGTTCCAATTGAAAAAGATGCCTCCAGCATTGCTTCCTTCAAAGAGCTGCACTTCGTCTGGGCTCTTGGGGAACCTTGCATTAAGCTTCGGCTCATTCCCTAAATGAAAATTGAGGAGAAGAAATATTTTGCGTTGAAGATACTGTACGCTACCATATGAAATATTTGGAGAAAGTTAACGTAACCATATAACACTTGGTATTTGTGAAGGACTTTTGTTTTCACTCGTTTTCTTTAATGCTTATAAATCTTTAAAAGCACATTATACGTTCAAAATAATATACTTCATTATTATCTTTGCCTTTTATATTGCAGAGGGCTTTGGAAGAACAAGAAAAAGGAGAGAAACAATGGATAGATTGCAGTAGTCAATAGAAAACTGTACAAACAAAATTTTGTAATCTGTGCTTCCGCATCCAGAAGAATTTTCTGAAACACACTATTGCAAAGTAGGATTTGATCTACGATGTTCTTTTGGGAAATCGTCCAAGAAAATATCCATTTATATATCCCCTGCATTATATTGAAAAATTAGAATCATATGCAAAATATGGTTACTCAATTTACAAGTAGAAGCTCTTTTCCTCTTTTACATAAAAGCATTCATAGACTCTAAAACGAAAGGAGCCAAAATACATTTTTTCTTGTATGAGGAAGACTTTAGAAAATACGTTTTTGGATACGTAAGAAATCCTTGAATTTGCGATGCTATATAAAACTGTAAATATTTTCGTAACTGATTTGCTTTGCAAATGTATTTTAGAGCCAAGAATGAATTCCAATACTGAGAACTGCCGCATCTGTTTAGATACGGAGACACGTTAAAACTAAATGACACTATATATGTATTTGTTTTCATTTTACTTAACGTTATCAAGCATGTTACATTTATAAACTTGTATCTACTAAAATGTTGGCTTTAAATAAAATTACGTACGTTTAACGCGACAATACTTTGAAATTTCAATACGATCTCGCTCAATAAATAATGAACACTGCAGTATATTTTATAATGTAAATATCAGAGTAAAAACAATATAAATTTCGTTGCCCAACATCACCATTCACAAAATGAGCAAATCGGTTGCCGAACTTATTACAAAAATAACACAATTCGTCGTGCGTTCACTTCACGGTTTATAACAAAATAACGCGACGCCAGGGCAGACTCTATAATAACGTTTGGATTCACATATCCGTCCACGAAGACCGCGTCCACACGGCGGGACACAAAGGCGAGTAACTGGACCGCGAGCCAACCGAGGGCGCGCGCCGTCCAGAAAACGCAAGCAGCGCAGAAGCGCCTGTCGGCGACGCGTGTCGGCCGCCGCGGCGGTTTTCGGCGCAAGGGCTCGTCGCTACCAGGAAGACGGAAATCAACTCCACGTCAAATAGCGCTCGCAAAGGCTATGAGGAAATGAAGGCGGGCGCGGAGACGGCCCTCGCGGACGAGAACACACACGCACGCACGCCGCGCGCGCGCGGCCCGCGCGGGTTATATTTTAATTACGTGGAGGAGCGTAGTAGACGCCCCGCTTTTATTACTCCCGCGCGGGAATGGGTCTGCGCCGACGCCGGCGCCGGCGCTGGCACTCACGCAGACGCCCTTGCTGCGCGCGACACCGCAGCAGCAGCTGCCGCCGCCGCCGCTGCCGCCGCCGCCGCCGCCGCCTGCGCCCAACTTCCACTTCTAATGACATTGCTTTCTAACTATGCCAAGTGATTCACTTTCCAGCAATACTTCCGAGATAATGGAAATTACGCACGCATGCTCAAACACTTAACGTAATTTGAAACATTAATTGTTGCTCGTGATAAGGAGAACCTAGTTTAATGAGTAGGCGTCAATCGAGGCGTCTGGGCGACTGCGTGAAAATATGGAGATCGCATATAACGCACTTTGCATCATTAACCGTGACCCTTGTGTATCGACGAAAGAAAACAAAATCGAAAATCGGCTTGTAATCAGGGAACGCACGAGTTAAGATTCACATAACTCATTAATCCAGTAAATATAAAGTTAACGTCGACAAATACTCGTATAATTTCACAAAATTCTACTAGTAGTGTATACATATTCGGGTCATCTACTGTTTTCAGTTTCTCATTCTATTCCAGAATAATCGAAGGAGATACATCTTTTATATATAGTCATGGTTATGATGTAATTCTGCATTAACTTTTGATAACATCCTATAGTCAGCATTAAATAAAATTTGGGGTGTACGATACGGAAATAATCACTTCACAATTTTCCGATCCTACATATGGTTCGTAACGTGCTGGTGGAGGGAGTAATTTTATAAACTCAGTAATCTAAAACTCAATAACTGAATGCCGGTCATGTTTGTTTTTCAAAACTTTCACTATTTTAATACATTAGAAGGTAATGTAATATTTTCTGCTGGTAAAACATAAAAGCGAAATACTCTTTTGTGCATAGAGCTTACATTGCGGAGACTGGAACACTTTTGACACCTTTTCTCTAGTATTGTTATTAATTACATTTGAAATACAAAAAATCAAGTTTTATGATAATCATGAAGAACGCACTTTTCGTTTCTCGAGCATGGAAATCACTTCTCCCGTTTAACTGTTACTGATTGGGACGTTTCACTTTTCTGTACGCATACAGCAAATAACACTATGCAAAACCCATACTTCGAAATAGCTATGTACATATTCAGGTGTTTATTGAAGACTATGCGGACGCAGCCCTTCACGCACTCACTTTCGCAGGATCTGACCGCGTACCCGCCTTTAATCTGATTACTTATAGATGTTGAAAATGCATATTCCTTCTTCTACGCACGTCTGGTTCCAACAATAGTTATATACGTAGCTAGTATAGAAAGTGTGCCTTTGGCGTGCGAATGAAATATTGACGAACGACGCTAAGATATGAGCCAAGTCCGTCATTTTGAATTGAGTACGCCAAAGACACTCTAGTTCGAGTTTCGTGCATTATTTTTAGCACAAATTCATGGAAACTCACATATATAAACTCTAGAAATAATTTTCAATATGTGAGGCAGGATTTCCAATATGTTGATTTATGTCCTAGTGTTTTGTTGACTTTGCCGAAAGGTAGCGCAAAATAACACTTCCCAAATAATAAACAATGAAGGAAAGTACAATTTTCCATTCATGAGTTGTGAAAAACATATCCTAACTCTAATTTATTAAAATGTTTAGAGAGAAGAACATTGAATCTCTCTCATGGCGCGTTTATTGTTTTGTTAACTTTGTCCTTCAATAATTACCACAAGAAAGCGATCACTTGGTGACACATCGAGAGATATCGCGGCCAGAATTCACGATTAATTACTGGATCTTTCTTGCTCTCAGATATTTGATAAAAGTCACTCAAAAAACTCTGCTTCAAAGGGAATCAAAATGCCTGCTGTATGTATTTCCAACACAAACGTATACCTCTTTAGTTTCTTCTTAGCAACGTCGAGCAAAAAGAGGAAGCGTAGATCATCAGCATTAAAAAATGTACATTTATGCGTACAGTAGAACCCCGGTAATCCAAACTAATTCGGGGTGTGTCTGTTCGGATTCGGGAATGTTCGAAATATCCGAAAAAAGAGTACCGTACATATATAAATACATTATAGGATTATCAGACAGTACAACGTAGCGTGCGATGTAAGACAATGGCAACGTAGTTTAGCGATCGCTTCATCAAGCAGATTCAGTTCCTTAGAGAAAAAGAAGATAATCGATTTTGCAAGTTCCTCTCAGTGAAAATTACTGCTACATAAACGTGTGATATATACCGTAATTACCAGTTCAATAAACGTTTCATTTCGACAACTTGTGTTTCGATAATTAGTTGTTCAGTTCTACAGTAATTACAAAATTCTTTCTTTACACTATAAATATTTTATTTATTTCATTTATTTTTCCTCCATCCCGAATTTGTTCGGATTATTAGAAATTTTGGATACGCCGGGTTCTGATTAGCGAAGTTCAACTATACTATGTCACAACTCGTTCACGGAAACGACTCGCGCAGCCAGGTCAGGGATATGCGCAAGGCCGCATCTGGGCAGTTGGCGGTTTGACTTCTCGGGTGACATTGTCCGAGCTCCACAAAGTTGTTGAGTAAACGCCTTATTCGAGCACGCATTCAACGGAAGCGACATTAATTACCATGATTTTCGTCTTGCATGTCGTGGATGATCCCACGGAATTTTCTTAAGACACCACGAATTCGTACTCATAAACAACACAGTAACATAAATCGTACGAACGTGTCTTTTAGCATATTCATTACAAAATTACAGATATATCATTTGTACGACGAAGATTCACTTTCAACTAATTACGTAAACAACGTTTCCGGCACACGCACAAAAATACTCTTAATTTTGGTCTTTACTTCTTGTGGCAGGAAGAAAATTTAAACAGTTCAGAAGTGCCTTATCTGCAGATAGGAATACACATGGGTCACGTTTGAAGTTCAAGTTGCGTAAGTAATAACATACAACAAAAGCATCTCGTCCGTATTGACTGACTTTTTTATTGTGGAGACCTTTAGATTAAAATAAGTTACACAGAATCATCCCTCATCGGTGATGCTTGACCTGAAGTTTACGAATCCAATCAGTTTAGAATAAAATTATATTTTTCAATTTCAAAAGTTGTATTGATCTCGTAAGAGTATTGATCTCGGTAGCTTTCTGCTAAAAAGCAACTCGGCGTTAGCCTCTAATGTTAGCTCCTTTGTGAGAAAAAAACCAAAACCATCGTTGAAAAACTCAGGAGGTGCATCAGACATGAAGCTTGAGCCTAGTCCATAATATGATGAACATGGGTGGTGTAGAATTACCAATGACAATTACTATTATAAACAGACTAGCATCGCTGTAGGTATGATAACCGTTGTATTTGTGTTTGTAGCGTTCCGTGATTCATATGAGACACTACGCAGATGTAATGATAATGTCAAGACGGCTAACACTTCTTTGTAAACTAATTGCAACTGGTAATGCATGAAACGTAATTTAGTTTTTCAAAACACCGCCGTTTTTTTTATATTCCTTATATTTTAAAACAGGGCTACGTGTTTTACATTACACTTTCAAGATGCAACTCCAACGAACTATTGTTTTCTTCATAGCGTCCTGCAGCTCTTCTGGAAGAAAATTGTAAGATACACGTGGTATATTTCTCTTTGAAAGTATTTCCGACCCAATTCAATTCACTTGCCGCCAAACATCACTCCTAGATTTAGAAAGCTATACGGCACTATAGACAACCGACGCACATACGAAGTCAGCGATAGTGCAATTAAGTGCAGTTTACGTTTCCTATGTACTTTTAATGCTAAGCTAATGTACAGCTATTTAATGTTCTCCTCAGGATCAACTTCATAAAAGCCTCGCGGCAGCTCAGAAAGTGAGGACTTTCTGATTCTCCGTGCATTTTCTCGATATCGTTTTCGTTCACAGGTAGAAAAACACATTAACAAACTCATCCATCGTACATTCCTCCAACTGTGGTTTCTTTACAACGTCTGTTAATGAAAAAGCATAATAAACAACCTTTACTTCTCTCGGAAAAGAAATATGTTTTACGTAGGATTTCACAGAAAGAAAGATATTTTTCATATGTTTGAACATAAATGGTTCAATAAAAGAACTACAAATCGAGCACGTGGCGTTTTGAATTCTTTAGTTAATTTCTTCCAGAACTGATAAACGGTTATAACAGAAAAAAACTGTACGTATTAAATCTTTTATTATTATTATTATTATTATTATTATTATTATTATTATTATTATTATTATTATTATCATTATCATTATTATTTTGTATTCTAGGTCTGAAAATTACTTTTGCACAGTAATTTCATTTATGATACAAAATCGTTCTTTATTGTCGACTAGAGTTATTGGCGAAAGTAATTTTCGTTTACACATTGAAACTATTACAATAATTAAAAGCGTACTCTTCTTGATCTATTGATTCATCACCTTTTTTTATTAAAATAATAAAGAATTTAAAATCAATTGAGAAAATTTAAGGAAATATAACCAGAAACAAATAATTATATATGTACATATTTAGCACTTTCAGGTTGGATTAATAAAACTTTGGCCAACTAGCGGTCTTCCCAGGCCTCGGCCTCTTTTTATTTATTATCTACACATGGGGTTAGGGAGACATGTGGGTGGCATGACGTATTCCCTTTACCCTATCTATTATACTTTATTTAACTGAGCATTTCTTCTTCACACAGCAGTTGTGTAAGCAGACTAAGTAGTAGCACTTCAGCCTCCGGGTCCCCATCTCGATCAGGTTTTTTTTTCAGTTTCCCTGATCTATTGAGAAATGCTGAGATGGCCGATTGTTTTGCTTCTGGACGTAAATGTACCTTCACTGTGCGCACGTTTTGTTGAGAACTGATGTTCGTTACTATTTTGTTGGCGATGCAGAAAAATCGAATCAGCCGTTCATTTACCGTTGAAATTGATTTTCTATAACTCGGGAACAAATATTTTCTAATTTCTATTTTTTCGAATTTCTATTTTTTTAAATAATGATTTTTCTAAATCCTTTTTCTAGTTTTTCAAATGTTGCTAATTTCCCGCCTTTTTTCATTCTGTGCCTCAAGAAAATGTGCGCAGATAAGGTATTTCCACAGACGTCATATACAGTTTTTACTGTTTCTTCACCAAATAAAATAAATAAATAAATAAAAAACACTTCTAAGTATGCAAGATATGGTAAAGTTACTGTAGAAACCGAGACGATTGCAATGGAGTGCTACAGCTCTATTTGTGCCCGGACCGAGAATAAAACCTGCGGTCGCACAACGGAAAAAGAAATAGCTAGCGCGCTGTCCATAAGTCACCCGAGTGTCTGAACAAATCAATAAAAATACATTAAAATTACTTCCCTCAGTAAATTGTCATTTTAAAATTATAACATATGTAGTAGGAAATGTGTGAATGATAATGGTACGATCAGCAGAATGTTCCCTTTTCCTTCATTCCATGACATATTGCATTGATTAAGTGCTTGTCATAGTTTCTCCAAGTTTTACGTTTTTTTAATATTTAGAAAGTATCTTTAACTTGTTTCCGCTAAGGAAGAAGGAAATATTCCACAAAATCTTCCGGTTTGTTTGTTTCGAAAAAAGACGATCAACCTCGGAAGCCGCGTTGCGAGAAGCCCTCCCACACGCAGAAGAGAGGCCAGCAACGCACTATAGCTTCCAGCGAGGGTTGTGAGGGGGCTTTACACATAATGCAGGCAGACGATAACGATAAGGACTACAAAGAAACAACGACGAAGGTGCTGGGTATTGGGGGAGTGGATGTAACGGTAGATGTGGCGATGGTGACGGCCTCGGCGGTGGCGGCAGTGATAGTGCGGTAACAGTGATAGTGGCGGCAGTGGCAGTGGTGGCGAAAATTGAGTTGATGGTGGCAGTGGGGATGGTGAAGTGAAAATGGTGGTTGTGGTGGTGGTGGCAGTGGAGTGTTCCCGGGCACTCAACTACTATGGTCGTTAGTCCTGCTCGTGTCCTGCCTGAGAGGTAGCATTGTTCCTGCGCTGGAGTGAGAGATCCGTCGCGCACCTATACGTCAGCTTCCGGGTTTCCCCTCAAAATGTCTCTCCTTGCGGAACACCGCCGCAGCCGTGAAAAGTTCTAAACGCCCGACTAGTCTCCCGATATATGTTGTAGTGTAGTGCAAATGTGATAGTGTAAGGGTGTGTTAAAGGGGAGAGTTGTGCTTAACGATGAGGAAGGAAATGCCGCGCGCTGACTGTGACCCGTTTGATAGGGTACTGCTCCGGTATTCGCCAGATATTCATCGGAGAAACCACGGATCTGAGCAGTCGGCTGCTAGAAATCTCCAGACAGTGGATGAACTCGACCTAGGCTATTAGCTAGTATCGAAAGTCCACCACCGTCAGGAATCGAACCCTAGAACCCTCCCTAGTCAGAATCGCTATGGTGGCACGAATTCTTGCCATGAACTAACTCAGCCGCTCGTGGTGGTGATGTTAGAGAAGGTGGCCTTTTTGGGGGGTGGCTGTGGTAATGGTGACGATGCGAATGTACGTGGCAATGCCGGTTGAGGCGGCACTCTTCGTATCGGCAATGGTGATGGTGGTGTTGACGGGAGGTGGTGGCGGCGGAGGCGCGGCAAGGGCAGGCCAAGCAGCAGGCGACGTGCTTGAAATTGCACCATCTGCAGAATCAATTGAGCGCGCGGGCAGTGGGCGGTGGCGAGGGGTGAAGCGGGTGAAGGGGGCAAGCGGGAAGCGGCCGGGTGGAACCGAGGGGTCCCTGGAGGGCCTGATGCCTCTTCGCCATCTCCATAAGAACACGGCCGGGTGCGCGAGTCCCGCGTCGCCGCCTGCCTGGGCCTGTTCGTGCGGGACGCTGCCGTTGTCGCCGTCGCAGCCGCTCACGCAGTGCCCCCGAACACGATTCCAGGCGGCCATATGCCACATCTCACCATGAGAACTGTTTTGAGGTATACGTGTATGCAGCCAGAGAAATGCTCATTCTAATAGTTCTTGTTGACAGTGGCGAGAGCGTCAGTGCGTCAAAATAATTTCATTCTTTATTGTTCATTTCCATTATGGTTTCCGCAGCACTGAGCGACATATATTGTTCTTATATTAAAAACCAGCTTTGTCTGTCTGTATGGATTTGGAAATTTCAATATTGTACTAAAAGTTATGCGGCAACTCTACTACAAAAGTACACATATGGAATATAAAACATTGGCGCAGAGATGTTCTTGCAACCACTGTGCGTCTTTGCATGCGGAACGCAGAAGGAAAATCGCCTCGAATGCGAGGGCGGGAATGTGAAGCTACAGCTTACAAGGGAGGCATTCATCCCTCGCTAACGTTCATCTAAGCAAATCTAGAGTAAACTGTAAAAAGAAGGCGAAAGGAAAAGAGAGGCCAAGAGAAGAAACTTTTACACGAGCAGGACTCTCATGGGAGTTTTGGAGAGATCCGATTGGTGATTGTGAGAGTTAATACAGGAATCGATTTTGGGGATGGACTGGGGCAGTAGAATTGAAAAGGCAAGTTCAGGGTTCCAATAGAGTTGCTGTGTGTTAGCTGGATAATGCGGATGATGCAAGAGAAACAATGGTGATTAAGTGTCAAAGGGGATTACAAACGTAATATTCGAAAGTGAACAAGGATGAGATTTCGCGCACGCTGTTGGAATATATTGATGTGACACTAGTAATTTTGTAAGTTATAAAGAAGTGAAGAAGAGCTGTTGAGAAATATGATAAAATAATGAAGCATACAGAACACGAGAAAGAGAATGAGATTGGTGAGATGTTGAGACTGACGTCAGAATGTAAATGTGATTCTTAAAAAAGATTGAAACAAATTTCGCCTTCGCTCTATCAGAACTTCGTGGAAAGTCTTTCGAATAGAGTAAACGCTGTTCATCTAGTAAATGGGTATTCTATACGCTATTAGTTTGATTGTTGGTGCCAATGAAACGACCGGCAATGCGAGTCCTATGACTTGGATCACATAATATTTGTGAAGTTTAATTGAAATTTACTGAACATTTCTTGTATAACATTCAATACAATCAATTATATGTTTACGCCAGCAATATAATTATATTACTTTATTAACGACAATCAGGTGTACAAATATAGTTCACATGTCGATTAAAAACCACATTCACATAACAACATTACAAAGTTTCGACAACTATTTCTTATTCTAGTTACTGGCTTAAAGTGGTCAAAATATTTAATATATAATTTGAGGTTTGCATATGCGCCTCATCTTTTTATTTTTTTATCATATTCTGCGATAAGTTTTACCATGTTGAGGAAGGATGTATCACCTGATTATGATTAAAATTATTTGTAGAGTGATACATTGGGTTTGTTAACGGAAATTGTGAACTGAATATCTTAAGCTGATGGTCGTTATAATAATATCATAGAAAAATAATATGCTTGTTAATAGATGCACATTAATGAGTAAGGAGCCATGAAAGCGAAGATAAGAAACACGTCGCCAGAATAAGCTTAAAAACTAGCGGAGCATTTAGCTGGTTGGAAATGTGATCCTAAGTGCTCGTGATCAGTTTTCCTGAACAACGTAATTTCATTCAATATTAAAATCACAAAGAGCATTCTGGGACGTGTAGAGATTTTAAAAAAATATTAAGCATTTCTGTTAATGATAATGGTGACACTGATACGTCATTGCAGGTATATTAAACATTAGCATCAAATTTACGAGCAATATTATGCGTCCGTTCACGGAACAACACACTCGGCGAATGGTCTGAGACGAAAGCCGAGAGGGAAACGTTGGGTGGTGAGAAGAAACGCCGTGATTGGAAACTTAACGGGCGGAGGGAGCAGAATGAATTGGAGAGCCGGGAGAGGCGCGAGCGAATGAACTGGCGGTGGAGGACAGTGGGCAGAAAGAAAGGCAGGAGAGTGTGAGTATTGATTTCGGTCGTGTCAACTTTAACGTCAAGGTTATTAGTACCGTAAGCGTATTGTATTTCTCCGTTTTTTTTATTTTATGACCCCCCCCCTTCCGAACATCTTTCTCTTCTCTTTCACTACAGTGTATATCATATTCTGCTCTATTAATGTTCGGCCTTAAGCCGCCATCCTGATTGAGGTTTTCTGGGTTTACTCAATCGCTTAGGGCGTATGCCGGGTTGGTCCCTAATTCTGCTATCCCAGACATAAATGTACAGCTGGTAAATGTACCCTCTTAAAAGATTACTACTCTGTATTAATGTAGATTGAGTGGTTAGGGGGAAGAGCAGGCCCTATGGCCTGAGCCTCGCCATTAATAAAAACATTATTATTATTATTATTATTATTATTATTATTATTATTGTATGATATACCCCGTAAGGTGGGGGTTTTCCTCTCCCGCTGGAACGAGAGATTGACAAAGACCTAAACATCTGCTTCCAGGGCTTCCTCGCCCAGGTATCTTCCCAAGCAGAGCAGATCCGTCCCAGTCGACATAAGCACTTACCTCCCGAGGCATATGAGGTATTTTAGTGCAAGTATGTACTGGGAGATGTTATGGAAAGGAAGAAGGAAAGAAAGATCATGCGCGGTCCGGGACCGTTCGTTAAGGTACTGCTCAAACCTGCTCAAACCAAAAGTTCACCTGATACTGAGCGGAGACGCCACGGAAAACTACCGATCAGAGCTGCCGGTTGCTAGAATCTTCCTCCACGCAGCGGATGAATGTATAGCCGGGCGACCATCTCTAGCTAGCTAGTGTGGGAAATCCGCAATACCGCCGAGACTCGAAGCCTAGAACCTCCCCACCAAGACGCTTCAGGGGCATTGGTGTTGCCGCTAAGCCACTGCAGTCTGTAAGAGAAACGGTGTGTGGGGGGCGGAGCGGGCGAGCGTGGAGGACGAGGGAGAGGGCGAAGGGATGCACGCCCTCCGAGCGTCGAAGGATGCGTGGCGCGTGCAGCGCGTGAGGGGCGTGAGAGAGCTGCGTTCGCCGGTGGAGGGCGCGAAGGGCCCTCCAGGGCACTGTGTTCCGCGCAGCGCACGGCTCCCCCTTCCGGCCCCGCCCCCGCGCCGCCGCACGTTCCCCGCTCCGCCTCGCCCTCCCACAGGGCACGTGCCGCTCTTTAGCTTAAGTCCGCTCCCAAGCACGCGGCGCCACTCGCGCCTAAAGCTCCGGCCACTTCCCAAATCGACGCGGCGGGGGAGCACCCCCGCGCCACGCGCACACTCCACGCCGCCGTGCGATGGCGTGCCTTGCTGTCGAGGGACTAAGTGGTTTACATTTGCTCAGCTCTCAAGAAAAATAAACTTCGTCTGACATCCAAAATGAAAACATATTTCATTTTCTTTACGGTATGCCGAAAATCTTACTTCCAAGAAGTATACTCACGTACAGCAGAGATAAGTTCTGCATGCATCGAGTGTCTAGTTGCATGTTACGCATTTCATTCATATTTATGGTAAAACAAGTTTATTCATGACCTTGTGAGAGGTAACGTGTCTTTTGATACATAACTTTTCGTTATATATTTATGTATTTCGTTATGCTGTTACACAACTCTCGCTAATCCGAACTTTAGTAAATCAAAACCAAACAAGTGATTGCAGTTCAGTAAGTGATAAATTACTGCAGTACATATTTTTGATAATTTCGAGAAAAAAAACAAAGTCTAATAGTAGTATAGACAGTAATACAGTCTTCAAACAGTTGGTTAAATATTTTTTACGAAAACAAAAATACCTAGCCCTAGAAGCCAAATCGCGCCAACGCCTTAAAAAAACACGATGTTCGCGCTATCACTTCGCCTAGTTTGTTCAGAGTTATGGTTGTTAGTATCTCTAATCACAACAATAACGTTGCTTCGAGATATTGTTGGGTTTGGAGATTAAAATCTGTACTTAATAACTACGAATTTATGTTTGGGGTGTAAAAATTAAACAATTCCGCTTAATGCGAAAAATTCGTTAATCCGAACGAGTCTTCATTATGTCGGATGAGCGAAACTCGACTGTCCGAAAACCGTCAGAGATTTCAGTCCACAATTTTGCAATTTATTTATGAAATTCGATAATTTAAAATTATTATTCGCTGTTGAAAAATGACGAGCAAAGAAGGAAGAGTCGACAGCACATAATATTTTTATTATATTGGACAATCAGACATGACCAGTATAACACGCAACGTTCTCAAAATAGAAATAATAACTCTGTGGTCGCAAGTTAGAAAATTCGGTTGAAAAGTTTCATTTCCAAAATCTGAATTTCCTGTATGAGTGATTGACGCCAATTCAGGGAAACTAAAAGTAATTTCCAAACAACGTAATAAAAGTACATTAAAGACTGCATTAACATCACATTCTGAATTAAACTGCACTGAATCGATCACCCTAGTTGTTTATCGGGCCCTTGTCTAACGTTTCATCGTAAATCTATCATCATAAGAGTCTTCAACGTTGACACAAAACGCACAAAATTATGTAACATGGACGACCAATCACTCATTAGATGTAATACGAGAAGCTCTACGAATTAAGTAGGAAACTGAGAGGATCACAAATGAATTTTGAGATTCTAATAGGTGTGAATTTTCATCCATTAATTATAATGGATAGTACGAAAAATATTTATGATAATGTTTAACTCCTTTACTGCACGTACAAGTACATATCTTCTAGACACATATACAAAGCATCGAGAAAACCAATACCGATTCAAAAATTCCATACAAAGCAATGCTTTTCTGTAGGACGGTTCCATAACTTCACAGTAACAGACAGAGCAAATTTTACTTTCATTGTAAAAAACGAGAAATTTATAGCACACTATGGAAGCCAATATCAACTGGGAAAATTATTTGCAGACGTTGCGTGTGCTGCATTGAAGCGGGAAAATATGTTCAGAGAAAAAACATTTCAAACTTGAAGTCTTAGTATAGTTCGTGAAATATCAAATTCCATTCGTTGCCACGGAATAAGTACACAAAAATAAACTCACAACTTGTACTCGTGAAACAAATTCACACACTTTTATTTATTTATTCTCAAAAACCGCGAAAAACTATGGATATTGAACTATGGAAGGACACGTCTTGGGTGCATACATCCGTAGTGGTAATTTTCTTGTTTCTTAGGTACATTATTAAATTACATAACATAATACTATGTGGCTATACCGAAGGTCTTTAAGCCATTACAAAACCTACATCTTAAATAATTCGAACATTTCCAATACTGATATTCGCTCCATCACATCACTCTTTTTCATAAAAATGCATTCAATTTTGTCGAGCGCGAAAGTTGACTCAAGCATATAACAAATATATAGTAGATTTTTGTGTGTAATAGTTTTTTCAATGCTTTACTTGGATTTATAAATTTTATGTTTGACTATACGTCACGTGATCGAAGATAAAAAAATCTAAAATTTTTATACTACAATGACGCAATAGCATTACAAGGCACAGAAAAAAGTAAAGTAAATCAAGAATTTTCGCAATTCCTGTCCTGAACTGTAGTAACAGAACAATATTTTGGTGTCATAGTAGAAAATTAATTGCCTCATTGTAGCATCAGAAAGGAGAGAATGGAACCACACATGAAAGGAGATTGTTTTGGTGTTAAAGCAATTAAAAACTCTGGCCACACGAAGTTGCCATCTATTTTAACGTAACTTTCCTTTCTAAATATAGCGGTAGCAGCGGTAGAACGAACCGGAACGTAAAATTAACGGGTTCTGCGGAACAAAAACGGGAGATTCCTCGCACTTATCAGAGAACTGCTGATCTGTGAAAAATGGGCAAAACTGGCGCCGGAACGTCGGATAATTGGTGGGCAAGGGCCGAACGGCGGGGGCAGCGAGAGGGCGAGGGAGGAGAGGGGGCAGCGGAGACAGATTGGCGCGTTGGCAGAGCAGGGGCTGGGCGCCGGGAACAGATAAAAGAGGCGGGAGCACGTGCAACGAACGACAGCGCGAGTGAAGGCAACGGAAGAGGGCGCCCTGCGCGAGACCCCTGCCTGCTGCGGTCGGAATCCGCAGACACTCCGCCACCCTCCCGACACCGACTCCGACCCCGCCCTGGCCCGGCACGGCCTTCGGTGCGCACGCCACGCCACGCCGGGCCACGCCTCGTCCCCCTGCTGCTAACTTGACAATTGGAGATCCATTGCTTTGAAAGTGGGACGCTGATCCGGTAGAAGCACGTTATTGGATGCGCAACGATTGTCTCGAGCTTTGGCGCAGTCAGGACAGGCCAGGGAAGGGACCAGAGGAGCTGGAAGGGCGGAGGAAAGAGAGTGAGCAAGCACGAGAAAAGGAAAGGAACAAAAAACAGAACATGAAATAGAAAGGGAGGGAAAGTGGCAAGAGAGAGAACAAAGAAACAGGAAAAAAAGGAAAGATGGGTCACAGGAAAAGCAGGAGAAAGTAGAGAGTAAATGATAGGGAGGCAAGAGATAAAGAAAAGGACATAAAACTATGGCGTCTCCTCTTTTTCTGTCACTATTTCTCACATTCTTCTGTGCGGCATTTGAGTGCGGCAATAGGTTACGTGAGAGCGGGAGGGGGAGCGGGTAGTTCGGCCAGGACTGGCACCCTCTGGGTATCTTGACTGTGACAAGCCTCCCGGCATCTGTTTCCAACACCCGATGGTTTTCCTACCTGACTCGGGTAGTTGTTGCTCACAATACGTAATAACATTTCTCAATTGGTTTATCTGAGTACGTTGTTTAAAATCGACAAGTTCTGTCCAGATTCTGAGAACAACGGCTGGCAATTACATTTCCAACACATATAGGATTCCTTGGCAGAATCATTATAAACGTTTCAGCACAAGAAAAGCTATGCTATTTATAGAACATTACACGATAGTTAATATAAACGAATATCATCTCCGTTAAAATGTGATAATTCTGGCTGGTCAACAATTAGAGGGAACTTTCCTGCACCGGCAGAGTCAAACGATATAGACACTTTTGATAACTGTGTACTTTAACAAGAAAAATGTGCAGGTTTGAATGTATCATTAAAACTTTATTGTACTGTAAATATTATTAACGATTAATTACTCTTTACTAAAATATTTTAATTAAACAATCAAGTGATCAATTAACATTGAGCTTGTGAGAAGAAAAGTAATCGAATTCAGTTTTGGATCAAACTTTCTATTTTTAATCAAAAATTAACGGTGAGACTTTTTTTCGGTTTTCCAGGAATTTTAGTTTACGTTTCACTTGAAAACTCCTCGAAGGAAGTTGTAAAGAAAGGCGAAGTGACTTCTTTTTTAAAAAGCATCATCGACTATCCTTCAACCAAGAATTCTTCCAGTTGTATATGACAGGGCATCTCCAATCGAACGTTCTTTCCCAGAAAGTGATGTTACCTAACAGCGGAGTAAATTCGAAAGGGATCGCATAGTGGGTGAATCGAGCGGAAACTTTCCGTTCTTTACCACTCTTAAACTAATTCCGTTCTAGTGAGAAAGTTCCATTTTTTGCACCGCCAGTTACATTTTTCACCCTCCCTGGAGAACAAGTAAAGTTTGCTGTCTATTCCAGTCACAAAGAATGTTTCTTAAACCCTTGCGTTCTTAGTTGAATTTCTTAAAAGAGTTTTGGTGAGATAAAGTCTTGATATTAAAAGTATGAAATTGTGGTGCGAAGCTTTTACTCACTCTTATTACTTATAGAAGAAAACAATTACACAAACGAAATTAGGTATTCGAAATTATTATAACGTGAGAACAAATTATAATTAAGAACCGAAAGATATTCCTATCCACATGTCCTTAGATCAAGAAAGTGCTACAATTGTTCGTATCAGATATGATCTCTAATGGGAAATCAATCGTTCTAAGAAAACGGGTAGGAACTATTTTCATAAGTATATACTTTCATCATCTTGTTCTGGAGCTCAAATCCTTAAAGTAATCAGTATATATTTTACAATAACTGGTCTGTGAGATGGAAAATTGTAACAGTGTAAATTATCAAAACTATGATAGTGAATTTCAAAAGAGTAAATTTAGTAAAGACATTTTGGAAAAAGCTTAATGAAACTATACTATGTTCCAAAACCTACAAGAGTAAATAAAACGAATACCCTCAAGTGATTGAATTTGTGATGTATGTTTTTTAGTGATAATTCGATCATTTTTTTTAAAAAAAATTGGAACATATTACTAATTGTTCTAAAAAAAACACACCACATATGATGTAATTACTGCAAATACGAGGCAGCTATAATTATAGTTATTTATGAATTAAGGAGTATAGTAGAACTTTATCCACGTTTATATACGTGAACTGTATCCACAGAATTCTTATATCCGGAGAGAACGATCAGGACATAAATCTTCCGAGTGAATAACGCTCAGTTAAACTACATGTCTTGTACAGAACGTTATCTTACTATATTTTTATTTATTTTTTTATTTAGTTTCAAAATTGCGGACGCCCTTATGTAACATGGCACGGTCACCTTGAGTGCTGGTGGCAACCCATTTGGCATTTTCAGTACGCAAGGAAGCGATTTATGTGTTGAAGAATGTAGCCATATCGAAATACAGTGTATGAGATGTATTACTTAGACGATGAAGATGAGATGCATGTAACCGATGCCTTTAAAGAAGCAGAATTTGCAGTGTCAAAATAATAAGTGAGACGCTTTTGAAAATATACTTACTCTTATTTTATTAATTAATGAAAAATCCAACAAGCCTTCATTTTGGAGTAATTATTCTATCCTAAAAAGCAACTTTACATGTTTAGGAAAACGTTGACATCTCCAAGTACGAAACGTATTCATACGTCAAGTACGAACGTAAACATTATTAACAATACGTGTTTGGGAATTGAATTAATATTACAATTTACAAATATAAATTGATTGCATTTTTGAAACGACAGAATGAAGGCTACAAGCCACGAACATTAAAATCATCACAATGCATGAATTCCTCAAATTTATAAATGAAGCTTATGACGAGGAATTTTTATTGTTGAAGGTTAGAATTTCTGTTCTTTGGTGCATTATTCTCTTAAACGTAAATTGACACTCCCTTTCTTTCGCAGGTTAAAATAACGGAAGTCGGTATGTTAACTTTTATTAAAAACAGTTTCCGTATTCTCGCATTATTTCTGGTGTGCTTACTTTTGCTGTCACTTCAATTCTTGCGGGATTAAGTGATATTTTAATCCAGGTGAACGTAAAAACATTCTTCAGCATACGAAAAAGTTATCAAAGCCCACTTTCATCACGTTTAAAAATTAATGTACATTTCATGAATATCGTTCGGTGAAAATTACACGTAATAAAATGCAATTGCTCCATATATTCTCTTTTTTGTTCTTTCAGTTCTGATGAAATTTTGACAGAATTAAAGATAATAAGCTCGTTATAAAATTCAGACATTCACAATGAATACTTTTTTTGGGGGGGGGGATTTTTGAATCATTTCTCTATATTTGATGAAATAAAATCTAGTATACCAAGAAAGTTAAAAATGAAATGTGATTTTTGAGAATACATAATTATGAAGAATTTTATATAATTTTAATTGTTTGTTGGGTTCTGTTTGTTTAAATGGTTTAATCTTTTCGTTTTAATTGTTTAAAAATTTGGAAGAACGATGTCAAAACATTTTCCCAGATGTTGGCTTCCCCGCCTTAACATACAATTTTATGCAATGTTTGCTTTCCGAACTGTTTTTCGTTTGTACAAGTTTTCATTTTAAGTAAAATAACTAAGAATATTTATTGTCATTCACAGATAATTATTATTAACACGTCTCAACACCTTTCAAATGTTCAACAGGCATTAAGGTGAAATAAAATCGTTACTTACCGCTCTCGGGTGAGGGGTAAATATTGAAAGATGCGTCCTGAACCCAAGACGTAATCGTGACGTGATCCTTTACGAAGGCAGGTACTTCGCATTTGAGCACGGCTGTGTTGCCTTTCAGCACATACGTATCACGTACTTGCACTTCGTAATGCTGCTTCACCACTGGAACAAATAGAAATCCAATAGACAAATGTTTTAAAATAATTGAATTTTTCTTTCTAAAATATTCGAAGGCAAACTTTTCCTGAAATATCTATGTACTGTGTATCAATTTTAAGTAAAATAAATACATGATAATTTAAATTTTTAATATTTATCATTTAATAAAATGAATTCAGAATAAGAGTTAATACAAATAGTTTGATACTCTGTTTAAATCTCTAATATAACTCTTAACACTGTTCACCTCGTCAAAACAAAGTACCTTCTTTTGCCTGACTCACATTTGAAAACATAAATAATTATATTATAATCAATGTACAAATGGTTTCTTTGATTTTTTTCAACAAATATTTCACCGACGAGCAATATATACAAAAGTTAATAAATTGAATTAAAGATCTTGAATTTTAATGAACAAATGAATTACAATAAATAAAATCGGACCACTTTTTGGTCCCACAAAGAAAACATACAGAAAACTCATAAACGAAGAGAAAATGAAATTCCTATTCTACCACTATTTCACGCGCACATACGGCATATAAGTATCAATGTAATGAAAATGCGCGGAGACTTGTTCAAAATAAATTAACACTTTCCTTTGAAAAACTCAGCGTTGGTTGATGGTTTGGAATATCCTATGCGCTTTCATTTTAATTACATATTGCTGCTTCAGACGGAATGTAATATCATTTCAGCGGTAGTTTAACAAGTCACTTTCACTTAAATATTTCATAAAACATATTATAGTGTTATTTTCTTGATATTTTTATATCCAATTATTTCGGGAGAAAGACATTTGAAACTTCAGGGACCAAGAAAAGTTTGAACATTTAATCAGAATGCATCTGAAATTCTATACATATTTGGATTCTGGTTCGATTCATTCGAAGTATGTACAATCATATCAACTACTAGACCGAGTGAAGTGGCTCATCAACTTGTGTCACTGCAGTGCGTCTGACCGGAAGGGCCCAGGGTTTAAATCCTGACGACAGCAGGATTTTCGACAGTATGAAGGTAGCTAAGTCGTATTCAGTCGCTGTCTGGAGGAGAATTCGTGCAGCCGGCTGCTCTGACCAGCAGTTTTTCGTGGTTTCTCTGATCAATGCCAGGCAAATGACAGAGCAACAAAAGGGCCACGGGACCGTCCACGATCTTCCCTTCTTCTTCTTCTTCTTCTTCTTCTTCTTCTTCTTCTTTGTCCTATCCTCACCATTACACTTACATGCATTACTCTACCACTCATGACGGGAGACCAGCTGGAGCTTAGAGTTCCGTCGGGTCCCTGCTGAGGTGGAGCCCCGTTGACGGGAGATACCTCGATGGGTAAGTCCCCGTAAGCCGACGTGTAGGTCGGGGTCGGATCCCGCCGTCTAACCGAAGAACAACATCGTCACCTCTTGTAAAAAAATGTGCACTACACTTACGGAATTAATGACCGTTGCAGCAGTTGACCCGCCGGGCAACAAGAAATAATCAATCGACTATAAAGCCTACTTATGTAGCACTGTCATTTTGTGATATAAGACGGAGAAAATAAGAAAAACAAATTCACAGTACTGCATCTTTTGATTATATAGTTAAAAGTACGTTTCACATTGTTGTAAAATATGTAATTACAAATCTAAGAATAATTTTAACAATTCTGATGAGCATTCGAATGTTCTTTCAGAGTCACAGACGGAGTCACACGCCCAAGTGGAGCCAAATTTGATGATACTCAATAATGTGGCCATTATCGAAGATGGACAGTGAAATTCTCAGAGCAAAGACATTAAACAACAACAATAACCACATACTATTAGTGTACTAAAACGTCCGTAGTTATAACATGGCTGGAATTTTTCAATTCCCTATTTTGAACAAGTAAAACCATGATGATACAAATTTTGCAATGAAATAATATTACATCGAAAAGCTTAGCATTCGGAGTTTTAAACAACTTTTGGGTGCTTTTCCATAAAAACCAAAAACTGTACAGATAATTGTGTACTATGCTATGTACGTTCGTTATATTATTTTTTAATACAGATGAGAATGTTAATTGATTGATTGTTCGTGATTCCGGGCGCGTCAACTACTTAGGTCATTAGTCCCGTACGGGCAGTGCATGTTTTTATCGGAAGGTGGCGATGATCTTCCCCGCCGGATGGTGAGATCCGGCGCCGACCTACCGTCGACTAGCAGGGTTTTCCCCCCAATTAGGTATCTCCCACTAGCGGGGAACCACCTCAGCCGCTCTAAGCTACCGACCGGTCTCCCGGCATGTGTGGTAGTGTAGTGCATGTTAGTGTAAGTGTGTGTGTAAGGGGTGAGAATAGGACAAGGAAGAGGAAGGAAAGATCGCGCGTGGTCCGTGGCCCGTTTATAAGGGTACTGCTCGGGCATTTGCCTGGTGTTGATCGGAGAAACCACCGAAAACTGCCGATCACAGCAGCCGGCCGCTAGAATTCTCCTCCAGGAAGTGAGTGAATTCGACCTAGCTGAAAAGCTAGCGTCGAAAATCCTGCCGCTGCCGGGACTCGAACCTAGGACCTCCGGTCATTTGTCATCAGTTGATGCACTGAGCCATCTCTCCCGGTGACAGATGAGAATTTTTCATAAATAATATATTTCAATAAATAAAGTCACAATTAGAGCAGTGCGGTGTTGAAGTACAAATCAATTTCGGCCGTACGCATCGAATTAAGACATCGCTGACTATACAAAAAGATATCAAAAATACAAGACAATGTTTTTATAAATGCAAATAACTTTGTGTAGTCTACTTGTTCTGTCTTAACAAACTTATTTCGACCTTGTAGAGAATGTTACTCCGGGCTTATCCGACGTTTACATGATGGAACTATGTGGGCATAAAATGCTTTTAAAATAATGTTTACGTTTACGTGTGTTACGTTTATGGAGTAAAAATTTACATCTACTGAGATTATTTTACATTCTTATCCCGTTAACTAGTTTTAAATAATAATTTTAGATTTATGTAAAAAATTCTGAAATTTGGTATTTAAAACATTTTTTTTGAAAGTATTCATCGTCTCCTATATTATTTCAGTACTATACTGCCCCGTTGCGGCTTTCACACGCCTCCAATCTTTATAAATGAGGTCTCTAAAGAAGGAGGAAGGCGTGACGTTTCACGGAGACGTGACGAATTACACTTTGACTTTAAAAGTATGAAGGATTTGTTTGCATCTATGCAAAAAAAGAAGGATTTGCAAAATGCATCTAAATATTCATGTAAATACAATCCGCAGCGTACATCAGGATTTTTGAACTTAAATTGCTAAATATCTCCCAAACAAGTTTCTATTATATTGTTATCAATTACAAGGTGACAATAGAACAAGTGACGGAGAATAAGAGGATCTTGAAGAAAAATCTATATTACAGGCTTAATATGGAAATGGAAGAATACGGAAGAGAGTGAGGTAAAGCATGAGAGAGTTCTCGCACGGGCACGCTAGTTGTTAATTTATTCACAAAAGTTACTGTTTGAGGATTTATGAAAGAGTATGAATTAGAAATTTACAGATGCATGAAAATAGTTCAAACGCAAATAGAAATAGTTGTGGAGAACTCAACTGTGAATATTTCTTCAATTATTTCCCACTGTCACTGTTAGTTTCAGCAAGGATCCTGAATTCCAAAAAAATCTCTCATGTGTGTATAGTAGAAAATCAGATCAATAATTATTTTGAAGTTTTATTTAAATTTAAAAATCTATGGAAGTAATACAAACAATAGGGATAAAAATATAATTTAATTACCACTACAGTAGGCTTCTTCAAAGGAAAGAAATGCGAAAATACAAAGTTAAACATTTTCCTGGCAAGATATTTTTGATATTTTTTCTGCGTAGACTGACGTGGCTGCACTTGCAATAATTTTTAAGTGTGGGGGCCCCGATTCGCATGTGCACAGCAGTACCTGGAGACAAAATTTTGTGCATCTGCTTCGGACAGATTGCGAGAAATGGATGTTGTTCACTCCATTCACAGAGTTTGTTGGGTTTCGCACCTGGAAAACGTGATGTCATGTGCCTACACGAAGACACATTTCTTGTTCACCAACATACTGAAATATTGTACAGATCCACCTTCCGTTTTAGAAGAGTAACTAATAATGTTTTAAAACGTGATAGTGCTTTAAATGAAAGAAATATTCAAAGACGAAAGTCTGTCATGGTATGTAATGAGAAGAAAATGTACGAAATGTCAGAAAAACAAATATCTGTCATTAGTAAAATGAAAATTTCATTTTTTGTCTAAAAGAAAATAAACCAATCTCATAATTTCGCTACGGATAGAGAGAATCTGAACGGTTGAGGAAATATTAGCTAGGTCGCAATTAGTCTGCCTCTCAGAGAAAGAAAAAAGCAGCTTAATGCTGTGAACAGATTTTTATTAGTGCTGTAAGAACATAAGTGACTACATTCTGGCGTTTCAATGGTAGAACCAGGAATAGATGTTAAATGGGCTTGAAGAGAAAACGGCAATGAAACGTAGGATGCACCATGAAACTGGAAAGAGCATTCAACGCCATCCCAATATTCCGTTCGTGCCAACACTCCTAGTGCACGTGTTTCCTTCCACCCTCGCATTCGCAGCGTGGCTAACAAACGCATTCCTCATTGAGTGTACAATAAGCTAATGCCTAGCGCTTGCCTCGGCGTTTGCGTATTGTGCCCGCCCCACGAAGGAGCTCGCGTCCGGCCAGCCGCGTCGGACCGGATTGTTTGGCGGCGCGTGTTATCCCAGGGCCGTCATTACCGTAGGCGGCCGGCTGTGTATCTATCTGGGCGGCAGGTGAAGAGCGTGGCCGATGGCCGGCGCGTCACCGGGGCCGCTCGCCCGGCCTCCGCGCCGCGCCGGCCGGCTGCTCATTAAGTCATTCGTTTGGCGGGCGGGCGCGGCGCGGCAGCGGCGGCGGCGGCGACAGCGCGCTGGAACTTCTGCGCGGAAAGAACAAAGGAAGGGCCACATTGTTCGCGTCGGTTTGTTCCCATTGTGTCCGGCGGACAGCGTGTACAGATACCGTACGCCCGCCGTATGTCCCCTGGCGGCGCTGGCGGCGGCGGCGGCAGTAGTAGCAACGGAGGCGCTACCGGGCGACGTCGAGGCACCGGATTGCCGGGCGGCGGCGGCGGCGGCAGTGATCCAATACGCTAATCTTGGGGCACGCAATTTCTATAATGCATGTTCCAGCGTTTTTTTCCCGCCGCTCCGCGCAACTTGCTAATGTGCTTAATAGCATATAGCTCATTGTAGTAATTTACATCAGGCAAAACAGAGCATTCAAATCCGTTAATTGTGATATCAATACTCTTCGTAAAATCACATTTTTATCAGAAACATTTACATAAATAAAAATACCTTTCCTTTGTAGGAGTATATGAGTTCTCATTGTCATCTTTATTTAAAACTCATTGAATGAAAGAATGCTACTATAAGAAGCCAACTGGCCATCACTGTTAAAGGTATTGATAACAATTTTCTATTTAACCACAATTATAACTTAATATTGTCAATGTGTCATTTATTAACAGCGATAAACGGATTTTGTTCGGAGCTGTAGTACATATACTATTGAGTAGTAACGATTATAATAATGGCAATGATTTAATATTTGATTGTAACGACACTCCGCGATAATGGCCCACCTATTAATGACCAAACTCATTATTCGGAGTATCAATATTCATGTTCACATTTGAATAGCAAAGTTACGTATTTTTACAAATTTTCCCTACTCGAAAACGCAACGTTTCTATCACTATTGTTGCCACACTATCACTATTGTTTCCAACATGCAATTTTCGAGTTCTGCTTTCGAGAGTTATGAAAATACATCAATAAGCTTAGTATGTCAACAAAGGAGTAAGAAATGAGATTATTTTGAATTATATTACTTAATGAGCCTATATTAATCACATAATGTGACTAATCAATTCGTCTCGATGGTTTTTAAATGAATACACGTTAACCGTTGTTGATGCTTGTATATGTATATCTTTAGGCTACTTGTGCAGCATATGCTTTGCAATCCGACACCGAAAAATAAATGGACCGATGAAGGCGTAAATCCGCGAAACCTCGTTCGCCTACGCCGAGGGGCAGATAGGGCCAGTGGGTGGGTGGGCGGTGGTGCTGTTGGGCCGGGATTCCGGCCACCGACAGCAGAAGCAGTTTATGGAGTAGCGGGTCTGGGGGGGGGGACGGAGGCAGGACGGGGCGGGAAGGGCGGGGAGAACTACACTCGCCGTCTACGATTTCGCCGCTCGCAGCCGCGCGCAGTGAGCGGGTTTCATCCGCCTCCGTGAATAAGGGAGAGCGGCGCGTCTGTTACAGCGCGCGGTGTCCCTCCGGTCTCCGATAACGCAGAGGAGGAGGCCGTGCAACGGCCGAGGAGCCCGCCTCTGTTGGCTAGCGCCGTGCCGCTCCGCGCCCGTTTCGCGGCCCGAACACGCACGCCGATCCTCAGAGCTAACGATGAGGATCTTCCGGCCACCTCTTCACGTTTTCCTTTCCTTTACAGATCCCATGTCATTGCCTTCGATATCGTTCATTGATTGATTAGTGATGACGGGCGCGTAAACTGCTAACATTGTAAGTCCCGTAAGGGTAATGCATGTTTCCCTCGGGAAGTGGCGGTGATCTTCCCCCGCTGGATGAGATCCAGCGCCGATCTATCGTCAGCTAGCGGGTTTTTTCCCAACCAGGCATCTCTCACCAGCCCGGACAAGCTCTAAGCTCCCAACAACAGTGTGTGGTAGTGTGGGGCATGTAAGTCTAAGTGTGTGTGAGTAAGGGGTACTAGACGACAAGGAAAGAGAAGGAAAGATTGCGCGTGGTCCGTTTGTTAGGCTCCGGCATTCGCTTGTTATTGATCGGATAACTTACGGAAAACTGACGATCAAAACGGCCGACTGTTAGAATTCTCCTCCAGACAGCGACAGAACTCCACCCAGCTATCTAGCGTGTCTCAAAAACCTTGCCAGCATGGGGACCTGAACTTAGGACTTCCCGGTCAGGGGCACTTCAGTGACCTCGGTTGATACCCTGAGCCACCTCTCCCTGTTTCGAGATTGTCTAAGTATTGACATTGGACCGCGTGACATGGAAAACTTATACAAAAGGTCAACAGCTTTTTCATATCGGAGGCGGTTATACATAGCACCTTACAAATATTTGCAAGCAAATTAAATAGCTAATGTACTCAATAGCAACGGAAATTTGCAGAGATTTATCGTATCAGCGATCTTTCATCACTTCTGTCGGCCAGGGCCTCAATGCGTCCAATATATTTCTGTTCAATTCAGTAATCCTTCCCTTTCAATTTGGTTTCGCTCATTTTTAAACATTCTTGACTCCTAGGCGCTTAAATGCACTTCGACAAGTTTCGCTAGTTATTTTGAATGTGGAGCCAAACGCGTAAAATTAATTAGTTTGGTCGAATTCAATTTATTGATGTTGTTAACCTATACGAGCCGGCGTTGTGCGCCATCCGCAGATATTCTTTAAATGCACTGATTGATTGAAAATTACACAGTTCAGTTTTACACTCTTTCATAGGTTTTCTTGGCTTTTTCCAACTTTCACCAATATGCAACACCTGATGTATCCAAGTAAATTATACGTTGCCATGCTGAGGTAAGCTTAATTTTGAACACATTATTTTTATAAGTCAATTTTACATATTATTTTTTCTTATATTGTTGATTTTGACGTACACTAATCCTAATGCTCGTCTTGTACCTGAGGATGACTTCAAATATGGGTCGAAACATATAATTGAGAGTTTTATTGTTATTATGAGAATAAAATGATAGTATGCCTGCTTTAATGGCCTACTCGGCGTCACTAACCTTATTGGAGTCTTGGTCAGGTAAGTCGTTAATTGTGGTAATCATGCAATCATGCTGATGATACAGGCTTTCGTTCCGGCGAATTGATGCAAGCTGCTATCAGCACTTTGCTGAATATTTGGAAACTGCCAGATCAGTGTGTTTGTGAAAATGAGCTGTGGAATTTGGCTGCTAATCAGAACACCGAATTCATGCTTAAGTTGCGGTTGATTCCCTGAGTTGATGGTGGTGGTGTCTGTATAACTATTGTTGTTATATAGAAGCGCAATGGCTTCTACAATGCTTTAACTTAGGTCATAGCTGGCTGAACGCCGTTAATTACAATTGTTAAAGCGACGCACGATTTAAGGAGCACTGTAAATACACTAATTTGTAGTTCATTTCACTATTTCATTGACGCTTACAATTTGGATATTCCGTAATTTGCTGACTAGACTAGAAGAGTGAGCGACGTTTACGTCATGACTGATCGGTGCTGAAAGTTGCAGATATTGTTGCGTCATGTCGATAGATGAGTCGATATCTCTTATCTCCTCTAGTAACTATTCAATGCAGTTTTGGCTTCCTGTGTGTGAGATTTGGTTGTCTTCATTCACTCTTGCATTGAATCATGGACGGACAGTCTGGTGCATACTGTGCGCCACGCGTAATAATAATTGTTAAAACTATGTGCGTAAAATTAATAATTCCACGTTGATGGAATAAATATTTTTCTCACTCTGTATATAATATTGTAAATTCAAAACTATTTCTATGAAAAAGAACACAATTTTTGTTATGTTAATTTTGAGAGAATCCTCTCGCATTAGAGAACTTCTGCTCGAATATGATAAAGATAACGAATTGAGTTGTAATGAACTGACTGATATTTCAGAAGAAGAGTTCGTTACCTATCGTGAGAGGCAAGTGATTCGCAACAAGAAATTTGTGATTTGTGGAAATTCTCATTATATATCTCTATTAACGTCGAACGTAAATGTATCAGAAGTAATTTTAATCAGTACAGACAAAAAACAAAGTAGGTTCCTCCCAAAGGTAGGTAAGCTCCCAAAGTAATAAATTTGAGAAAAATCTGCTTTCCTTGTAATAAATACCAAGTAACTAGTTAACTTTCTTCTTTTAATCATTTGTTCAGATTTCTCATCTCCTTATCTACGAGGGCGAGTCAAATGAAAACCGTAATTATTTTTTTAATATTATTTATTGTACACACATTGTCCAAAACTGGATCACTTTTCTACATAGTCATCCCCACGCTCTATGTCTGCCAGCGCTTCCGAAGTGCCTGAATTCCTGTAGAAAACATGTTTCTGGGAGACGGCGCAACCATTCTTGCACCACGTGGCGTACCTCATCATCCGAATGGAACGTCTTGCCACCCATTGATTTTTTGAGTGGCCCAAACATGTGGAAATTGCTCGGGGCAAGGTCGGGCCAGTAAGGTGGATGTGGGAGGCTTTCAGATCTCAGGTCAGACCCGGTTTCGTCCCCGGTGACGATTTGTCCAAGGAAGGCATCACCGTCACGTTCAACGTGTCGCAAAAGTTCTTCACACGCATTGACACGTCGCTGTTTCAATTCCGAGGTCAGTGATCGGGGCACCCATCTTGCAGACACATCAAATTGGAGCACATCATGCACAATGTGATGTTCTGAACCATGACTAATGTGTACAGCTTTTGCAATGTCGTCTAATGTCACTCGATAGTTGTCCATCATGATTGAATCAACGGCTGCAGTGGATAAAATGGTCTCTGAATCCACAACGCAATGTGCCTGGCCTGGATGCGGAGCATTGGCCACGGATGTCACACCATTTGCAAACTTCCGACACCATTCGTACACTTGCTGCTGTGAAAAACTGGCGTCACCATACTGAACCCTCATTCGTCGAAGAATGTCAATAGGTTTCACACTTTAACTTTGCAAAAACCGAATCACAGAACGCTGTTCCTCTCTGGTGCACGTTGCTAGTTGGGTAGCAAATTTAAACTGTTCTTGCGCCGGAGTTTATGTTTCTTCCCAATGAAGCCACCCAGGAGACATTTGGTACACTATTGCAAACATGTCTATCAACTTACAGGACACTAGCGCCACATTTGGATTTTTTATTATACATTTACGGTTTTCAATTGACTCACCCTCTTACCTTCACCTCAATAGCTTCCCTATCAACTTGCCCAGAAAAAAATCATCGAAAAATTGACGAATCTAGACTAATTAGCAAAGAAATAATAAATTGCGCTATGAATTTTCTAAATATAGTTCCAGGAAAACCTGAAATCATCATGGCACACTCCATGCGCCGCGCGCTCACTTCTGTTCCGGTAGGTTTGACGCGTCCTAATGATTAAATATCGGACTAAATCGATATTTCGCGATAGTGATAACAACTCTCATAAAATACTAATTTGATTAACATATTCTAATTACGGATAAAAATCTAATTAAGAATAAAATTTATAATGGTACCATCACGATGGATTGATGAAATTAGGACTACAACATAAAGTGGGGTCACGGCAATTCTCAAATGCGTTAAACGACTCATGCGTCAAACGATATCATCCATCATTATCATGATTATTGTAATTTTGTAAAATTATATTAAATTACTTCTATTATATTATAATAGAAGTAATTTAATATGATTTTACATAATACAGTATCTTCTACCGTAGAAACCTGTATTTTTCTCCTTAATTGTTCTACTAGCTAACATTCGTTTGAAAATGCCAATTCTGAAGATCGTGATATACAACATAGTCTGTCAACACTGATCAATTAATATGATTTATATAAAACAATCGTAAACAGAAGAGAAGTTCGTAAGGGAGAGAATTAAATTATTTAGCTACTGTTTGAATCACATAAACTAATGTTTTGGTTATTGTAGTTTACGTGGTTTAAATTCTTTATGGTAGAGATTAGATTCCCTTTATCGTAGGTATACATGTTTTCTCACTTTATTTTTGACATCACCTGTATCCGTAAGCATCAAAATAACGGTTTGTGTTAGGAGGAAGAGCATGAAAAACGTATATTAATGTTGAACTTCAAAGTGCTTTCACATGATATTTAAATATAAAAATGAAAGTTCAACCCGAACTGCTTTGTACTATCAATCTAGAGGTTTTGACTAGGCTGCTGCTCTTATATGGTATTTTACGTAAGTTGTGTGCCAAGTCAATAAATTAAAATGAATAAGTCAAAAAATCACAAATCTTAAGTTGAGCGTTATTGCGGTTCGCAAATGCAACAATATTCTTACCAAAAAAACAACCTGTATATTAGTTCTCACATCGTGGCCTCGTACGCAGAACTTGTGAACGCGACTACGATCGCAACAAGCAAATTTTGAAAATTATATTCGTATTTGAAAATTCTTGTGACCCACGTAACTTGTCACTCACGTAACGTTTGTAACGAAACAGAAAGACTGCATTTCATTTGGATATCCTTTCCCAAGCATGCCCTCTCCCAATAAAATTGAAATATAATATTTAATGTAAGAGGGACAATTCCAAATTGTAATATACCAGTATTTGTGAGAGTTATTTGTTCAGGCATAAACTTAATTTTCCCTTAAAAATGCATCTACGAGAGAATGGAAAATCAGAAAAAGAACCTACGACGTCCCCTTGGAATTGCCGTGACATTTTTACTGGTAATCAAATGCATTATATCATCAACGCAAATGCCAACGGACGAGTAATGACCTCCGAAGAATTGATTCAGAGTGGAATTTAAGGGTGGGGTCCTTCATCCAGAGGGTCGCAGAGCTCACAGTCTACCACTGCAGTGCGTCCGGACACGTCCATTGACAAGAGCCACCCCTCGACCCCGCCCCCGCTCCGCCAGTGCCCCGCCCCCAGTGCTGGCTTTCGTCCCGCGCCGCCTGATGCATGGTATGGCATTATCTGGCACGTGACTGACAGTCTAAATGCTCTCCCGCTTGTCAGCGTTTTTATGCTAACAACACGTTAATACCGGCCGTCGTGACATGGGCGAGAAGGCCTCGTCCGCCCGCTGCCACGCCCATTAAATTACGAGTATTGCCTTTATTTCGAAAACACGAAGGCCGCTCCGATATTCTCGCCTCTCGCCGCGGTCTCGCAAAATATCTGTGGATCACATGTCGCCATTTTTCACATATCTCGCCAATCTGGAAATTACATTTCTGACCGAAAAATATTGGGTAGGCGTTCTTATCGCGCATTTTTAATTAATGATTCATTCAACAGTCGTCAAAGTTGGAAACAATATTGGCACAATTAAAAATATCCAATTATACACCGGAATGGAAAATAACTTTTACGGCTAATAAGTTATTAATTTTTCAACTGAACAGAAGCAATATTTTTCTCCTCATGACTACAATTGTCAATAAGGACAATGCATATATATAGGTTTTTCAGCGCACCCAGAAATATGAATAAGAAAGCAACGATGTAAGGTGCTAAAAGTTATTAAGAACATAAAGTAAATTTCTAAGGTACTAAACTTATATTTCAAGTTAAACTATAGACTTTCTCTTGTAAATTGTTGAGTTTATGAAAGTTCCAAATGAATCAATAAGACACGTATAGTCTCCGAAACGTTGCCAAGATAATAAATATATGTAATCATTGCGACTGTGTAAAAATTATTTGGAACTTTCATTAACTCAACAAAATACTATACTTATAGTTTAATATACTCATAGTGTATATATATATATATATATATATATATATATATAAAATCATAACTTATCGTATTACTATGGTGTGATATAATTAAATAATAACAATAATAAATGCTATTTGGATGCGTGTAAACATTCCGCATTTTGTAAATCATTGTGTCAAAAGTGACAATAACTTGGGCATCTTGGAACGAGATGGCCCTGAATTGTACTTTGCATCATACGGACCATGTATTGTGAGGGATTTACGAAATAAAATTAGTAATAATTTAATAGTCTTAATAAAATTTAGCGCCCTTCTTCTTACACCCGATAACCCAATGTAATATTTGTGGTAGCCAAACTAAGAATGCACTTGCATCTTGTCAGAATGTCATAAACGGTATCACGATCACAACCTCTTTGATGGCAACGACATTATGCGAAATTGGAAGAGCCAACAGAATAGAGAAAATAATGTCAAATTTTAATAATCGATAATGGAAAATAAATCTATTCGCTGGAGATCTGGAACATATATAATGCGTTATTGTTATTATAATTCATTTGTATTTGTTCTATTATTATTGTTATTATTCAAAGTACTTCAATTATCGGGTCTCCCTTTGCATCAGTACATATAAATGTGATTGAAACACTTCAGCACATTGGTTTTTTTTTTAGAACTTTTGGCCACGTACAGGTCCTGGTTCATTGATGATCGCTTAGGATACTGATCCATTCTCGAATCATAATCACAACCAAATTGCTTTAGTTATTCATGTTTTCCATCACTGGAATCATTGATAAAACTGTAGGATATTAAATTCTTGTATAGTCGTAAATTCTGTAATCTAAGAAAAGATTGTGAAATATTAGTCATCAATTCAAAATGTAGTTTCACTGAAAAATTCTAGGCACAATCCGTTATTTGCATCCGTTATTTTCTGTTTATTGAAATGTGTTATACAATGAAGTTAATTCACGATGACATATTATGTAGTTAATATGATATAAGAATGTTTACTATTTACTCCGATTTATGTATTATTATATAAAAGTTGACATTCATGCCCGATACGTTCAAAATAAATTAATACATTACTACTATTATTATTAATATTATTATTGTTATAATTACATTGAAATTGTTGTAGGTTTCTTCCTGTTATAATTATAATTATAAAAACTGGCACAGGAAGGATTTGACTTTTACATATATAACCCTGCGCTCAATGTCCAATTACAATATAACATGAGCACTAGGAAAGTTATAGCTGAAATAAGGTGAATCAAAATTGTCTCCTTTCTTTTTACAGGATCTTCGCCAGTTTAGTTCTGGGCCTAATGCGATTTTCTGACCTGTGAGTCTCCGACATCGGCAATACCACACCGTAAACAGATGCTACAATCGGAAAGGAGCTTTAAAACGTCCGAGATACCTCCCATAAACAACTCCTTGGACATAACGTGAACTATTTTGACACTATCACCCAGGACAGGTCGTCACAGAAGAGTACCAGCGTCATAAAGGGAGTGTCTGGCGGGTCGGACGAGCGGGAAAGTTCTTTGGAAGCAGAGCAAACAGTAAAAATGCGGGAGCGGGCTTCCCCCGAGGACGAGACCGCAGGTGGACACTCGCGGGCGGTGTAAGTGGCAAGGCGACTTTTCCTCTAAATCAATACGCCCGTGAAGGATCACGAATACAAGCGCAGGCCCAGCGCCACAGAGCTGCGGAGGGGACTCTTGAAGAGAGCCGAAAACTTTGGGTTCCATCCGACGCTTCGCCCTTCTTCAATGACGATTTCCTCACACTACACTCCGATTTATACTGCGATTTTTCTAACTGCGACCCTCAAGGCCACTAAAATCCCATCTTCGCGATGGAATATGTCACGGCATTTCGCGTCTTTTCTCGGTCTTGCCGTTAGAAGTCGCATGATCGCAAGCACTGCTTCATACGGTCGCGATCGTGCGAAATCTAGCGGAACGACTGAGAAAGACGCGAAATGCCGTGGCATATTCCTTCGCGAAGATGGGATTTGAGTGGCCTTGAGGGTCGCTCTTAGAAAAATCGCAGTATAAACACAGTGACAATTTAAGATCACAAGCTGGACGGAGAGGGGGACTTTGTCATCCAACCGGGAGCTTCGTTACGATTTACATTTTTGGTATTGGAGTTCCCGATTGGACGGCTATGTCCCACTCGCCTTCCAGCAAGTGACCGTGAAGTGTCACTGTTTAAATCGAAGTATAGCTGAATGTCGCCGACGCTTCACACTATTTATAAAATATTATCGTGTGTTAAAATATCTAATATACAAGTTTTAAACAAAAAGAATCTTTAAGCGTACAGTTGTCCGATTCCTCTGTCTGCAGTATAGTGCGTAAAAAGCTATATTAACAATTAAAATTATACCAAAATGTGTGGTCGTAACTCTTCTTGCTGGAGGGTTTAGCGCGTTACGGCTACTATTCACCCCAAAATACGATGTTTGAGTACGTAATCCGAACGCTCCTACGAAGAGTTGTTCTGAAAAGTACACTCTTCCAGTGTATAATCAGGTGACTTAAAAATGTACATTTGCAAGCTTCTAGTCTACAACATACCGTTCCTTATACATTTATATTAGAATATAAAGTTATAGTTTCCCCGTTATTCTACAAAATTGTCCTACTAAAGAGGATAATTTCATTACCACTATATGCTACACACAACAAAACTATTGTATAAAACTATCATTATCCATCACTGTGGCAATGCTAACTTTGAAACTTTCCCTTTCGAGTGATCGCACCCCTGTGCGATCGCATACTTTGAACATTGGCGTCTGGGCGATACAATCTCTAGCGACCTGTAATTCATCGCCTGGGTACTTTGGGCCGCCTCATTTCCCTGTAATCATCACTGCTTATGGCGTCGACTGAGGCGGTTGACGGTCGCAGGTTACTCAAATAGGTTACTCACGCAGGTTACAATATGAGGATTTAAACGTAACTTGATCGTGGATTGGTCAAAGTGAGATAAAATATCTTTCCAGTCGCCGACTTTCGGAAAGATTGGTAATACTACGCGGTAAATACAAGTTAAAAGTCAGGAACGAGATCTAAAATCCAAGGTGGAAAAAACTAAA
The DNA here is from genome assembly GCA_031308135.1 of Acheta domesticus. NCBI lineage: Eukaryota > Metazoa > Arthropoda > Insecta > Orthoptera > Gryllidae > Acheta > Acheta domesticus. The sequence goes on along the minus strand of JAHLJT010008446.1, from coordinate 117,766,238 downwards.
CATTTTTGCATTTTTCCAAATTGCAGAGATATTAGTAAAAATCGTACCTCCGCAAGACCTGTGAGTACACTTAACTCAAATGAAGCAAACATTTTTTAAAACATAGAGAGTATTTAGAGAAAATTTCCTAGGGCTTTCATTTAAAGTACCCCAAATATTGAAAGAGCCGTTTCAAATTCGCAGAGCCTCCAGTGCAGCCACACTGATCAGAGAATATAAATTTTGGAGAAAATCCTACGAATGGTGTAGAAGCTAAGGGCATCCAAAGACGGACGAACAGACAATTTGAAAAAAAATAGTATCTGATTCCCCCAAAACTGCACGATTTGGAGGGTGCGGATACATACTTTCGGTCAAAATATGAATTGCAATACTTTTTGTTTCTTACTTAGGGTTACGACATCAGTTGTGTGGAAACTACATCATTGTGACATCAAACACAAAATTTGAAAAATAAGAAATGAAGACTTCCCATTGGCTTCAAACTTGCAGAACGTGGAGCTTATGCCTTTTAGTGTGGAGGTGTTGAAGGATGGTAAATAATTTATTTTCCCTTATTTTATATTTTCAAAAGCCTATTGCGCACTGGGTCAGTACGGACCGGACGGATGTAACGGACCGGATTTTTTAAAAAGTTCATTACATTGTTTCCCGTTAGGGTGCACTAAGCCGACATGGTGTGGATGGGATGATGTGCAACTTCCGCCGTTTGCAATAAGTCCGAAGGGAAAACTGTTTTGGACCTCCCCACATCCCGTTCCGTCCGTACCGATGACGTCAACTCGGGACGACCTTTCCTGTTTCAGTTGTGAGCTTAGGTGAAGCGTGTAGAGCAAACATGGTCCAATATAATTATGACCCAGAATTATCCCGAATTATACAATCTGATATTGAGTTTTTTTAGGTGTATTACCTAACACTCGGTGTAATACCTAACCCAATTTTGTAAGTTAGCTAAACTATCTGTATCAAGATGTCATATTTGACAAATTCAAAATACTAGATATTTATAGGGGAGTAATGTTCGTAAATCGAGTTTGTGCAAGGTGAATAAATTATACCATATTTAAGAATGATAAATTGGTTTATAAGTCAACGTAAATTATTTTTGTCTTATTTGCGTACATTAATTTGTCTTGTCCTGTGCTGATTAATTTATTAATTTGGAAATAAATTAAGAAAAAATTGAACGATTCTGGCCCCTAGTTCAGTATAACTGTATATTCCTGAAATCTTTACCAAATTATTTACTTAAATACATATTTTTCAAAAAAATTAACTTCAAATTTATCATGAGACATCCTAAAGAATTTAAATAACTTTTCATCTTTCACCAGGTCCGACTATAATAGGTAAAATTCCCCTTTTGTCATTCTTATTCTGTTTGTATAAAGAACCTACAATCTGCTTTCTTCGACTTCTTGCCTCATTTTCTTCTTCCGCTATTAAAAACGAGCACAAAGCGATTGTTTCTTTACCTTGACAGCATTAAGTCGTCGCGCACAATAAAGACAGAGAAAGGAGACAAAATGACTACGAAAGTGTCCGTTCCATCTCGTCCTCCTGGTCTAGTGCGCGCGACTCATACATACTCTCGTCCTTCCGTACCGACTCAGTGCGCGCTTATCTTACGCTGAAAACATATCAAAACATATCAAACATATTGGAATTGCAATGATGTAACAAAAACTGGTGGTTGGAATTTTTTAGTCTCACGTAATTCGAGGAATAGATAAGATATTAACCATTACTGAGTGGAGTATTTTACCACCACCAAAATTTTGCAATTTTTCAAGACCAGTGCTTGAAAGAAATCGAGGTATGGAAATAAATTAATAAACTAGTGGCGCTACAATATACTTTTTCACATTATATCTAGCTTTTGCCATTTAAAAAAATTCAGAGCTTCACGAAAATGAAACCTGCGTCATTCCTTGAGTGCCCCTTGCTCTATCCGTGAAAAAAATGTTAAGGAAAAAATTGAAGCCGTCTTGATTATATAAACTGCATTAACTGAAATCAGAAATTATTTACGAAACTTATTTACGAAAATTATTTCAGAAATTACGAAAACAATTTATTTCTTTAAACCATTGTACCTGGACCCTTTAAAAATTAATTTTAGAACATTTTTTTTGATACAAAGTATCCATCTTTAATATTGTCGTTTTTAGAATGTTAAATTTTTGGAATATTTTACAATTTTCAAAATTACAAAGAGTTTGCATCAAACCAGACTAGCACCACTCTTATCATTCTTTGATACACACCACGAGAAAATTTAAAGAAAGAATTCGGAGCCGTTTTTGAGAAATTAATTGCCTACACTTCCCAATATTTATCGCAAAAATACGAGAAACTTACTCATATTTTTGAAAAAAATGTACCTTATTTCAGGACGTGTTTTTTGAACAACAATTTCACTAAAGAAAAACTTCATCTTCAATATTTTAGTTTCGGAAAGGCGCCGAAAAATTTAACTTTTGCAACTT
>JAHLJT010008446.1:117719456-117763646 GCA_031308135.1 Acheta domesticus | reverse complement strand
ATGAACAATGTACGGGGGAATAATGTACAGAATAGGCCTGCCTGTTCCAAGCAGCAAATCGTTGGACGAACCGGCAACGTATTTATTCAAGACCTCTTGGCCTCGGCCAACGGAGCAATTTAACGTGTCTTATTGAGATTTTTCTCGCTTATTGAGTACTTACGCAGTGAAGAGAAACTATTGTAATAATGCAGCTAAATGGTGACTTTTTGACACAAAAACGCGTATTTCTAGACCTTGGTTTCGAAAATTTGCATAAATTTTGCTCTTGTATGTAGTACATTATTTCCTCTAACACGTTGTATAGTCCGAATTCGTGTTTTGTGTGTTCTTAATACCGAGGAACTGGTTTACGGTGAAACGACTATCTGTCCGTCCGAGGTCAACCCTAGCGCCAAAACAATTCAGAAAATTTTCTCCAAAATTGACATTTCCCCATCAATCTGATTGAGCTCTAGGCCCTGCGTATTTGAAATGTTTATTTTGATTTTTGGTGCATTTACAGGAAGTCGCAACAAAATTTCAATTTTTTCTTGAAATGGCTCGAAATTTTTGTACACATTTTTTCTCGCATTGTATCCTTAAATAACGATACATGAATCATTTTCGTTGAACTCTGTATTTTCAAAAATTGAGGAAGTTAAAATTTTTTGTCTTTCTACAATTTCAATAACAAAGGTACATATTTGTTGTTAATGAATTATTCTGTTAACATAAATTTTTAAATAAGGTCAAGAATATTTCTTCGGAAATATGAGCAGTTTTCCATAATATTGCGTGAAATGCAGGCAATTTTAAAAACAATATTTTTCTCAAACAGCTCCAAATTGTTTCTTTATTTTTTCTGGAATAGAGCGAAGTGAACTTACAAAAATAATGCAGGTCACATTTGCTGTGAGCTCGCAGTATTATCAAATATTGAAAAAAATGAGGAACTACAATATTGAAGATAGAGATTTTTTCTTAAAAATTTGTTCTAAAAATCTTTAAATAAGGACAAGTACGATTAAAAATCAGAATTTTTCATGTATTTTATCTTTGAAGTGAAAGCAATTAAAAAAGCTTTTCTCTGAAAAGCCTCTAATTTTTTTCGAATAGAGCAAAGTAGGCTTATAAAAATTGGGAAGGTTAATATTTCGTTGAACATACTGCATTTTCGATCATTCCAAAAATTTTTAATTACTCCATTTTTTTGTATTTGGAGCCTATTCACAAATGAGTAATGGTAGTTCCTCTAAAGATACATTTCTTGTAATTGCTCATTCAAAAATTTTGAGATATCAAAAAAACATAATGAATGACACTAAGGTGATCAATACATTTTAAGAAAAATGTCTTTTTTAAACCTTGGTAACTTCTGAAAATAATACGAGGGATCATATATACATGTCAACTTCTGCCACATCATACAGGAACGTCAACAACTGCCGCCACTTCATTCCTTCGGGCATAAATCTAGAAAATTGTCTAACTTCTCCCATACCACATTTATTAAATAAACGCGTACTTTCCTGTCATTAATTACTCTTTAGCGCGTTTATAAAGCAAGCCAACAAAAACTCGAGAAAACTGGTTGCGACTTATTATGATGATGGGGTGACGAAAACCTTTAACTTACATTTATCTTATACTTTGTCCTTCTTTGTATTAAATAATGTGATAAGTTACTTAACACTGACTTTATTTTGCTTCGTAAGTACGTTTTTAACATTGTTATGGCACTACACTTGTGATGGATGAGGTCTAAACACAAGGTTAACTTCCAGCGCTGAGTGTATAGAATTGTTCTTGTCTTCCTGGGTCTTTCATTGAATCATTCTACTCCTCCCATGCATTCTATAGTCAACTCGTGACAAGAAAATTACAAACTTGAATTAAGATTTGTTACCCTGCTTTCATTCAATTAAGTTCTTGGAGTTGCATTGTGTACATTAAAAGCGACAACAGATTTTGGACTTCCTTAAACCCCAGAAAATATACAACAATAAAAATTAATTTTGACATAACAGTGACCTGTGAGAACCTCTATTGTTGAGATAAAATATTTCATTTCTTTCTGACAATTTTAGACCAAATACCTTCTAGAGTATTTAATAAAAGAAAAATATCACGAACAAAAAATATGACACAGTAGTAAGTGATAAGTTGGAAATATTTAAGCATGTATTGTGATACGGCCAAGGTCTTAGTTGATTGATTGATTGATTGATTAATTGATTAATGTTTCAGGGCACGTCATTTGCTTCGGACATTAGTGAAATATCGTGGGAGATGTCGATGTTCCTCCCCCGCTGGGTGGTGAGATTCTGCGTCGACTTACATCTCGGCTTGCGGGGGTTTCCTACTGCAGATATCTCCCACAAGCCGGACACCGCCTCAGTTGGGACAACCTCTAAGTTCCTTTCTCTCTCTCTCGACATGTGTGGTAGTGCTAGTGTGAGTGTGTAAGGCAGTGGCGTAGCGTGACTCACACGTTTGGGGATGCTCAACAATAACACACAAAATGTCACAATCAACTTCATCTAACAGGCGAACGCAACACAAGGCAGATACACTGGAACTACATCCACGATCTCGATTGCTTACGACGGTGTAGGCGCTTCCCACAAAATCCTCACAGCAGTCAGGGCTTGTGATGTGGTTGATGTCTTGAAAGCAAATTATACAATGGCTCAGCTTTAATTCTTATACGCGAATGGCAATAAGACCATTTGTTACTTTATACATTGCAGACGTAAATAATATGTAATCTATTTAAGAGATAATACAATTTCTTGGATATTAATTAAGAAATAGTAGACAGGCACTATTTCTACAGTTTGTACCCATGACCAAGCGGGGACTCCCGAGTGAGAGAGAGAGAATTTACTGACCGCCTGAAGTGTGCTGCGCTCTCGTGCACAAACGAGCTTCTTTCCGCAGTAGATGCTAGCGTAAAGCAGTCGGGTTTCTCTGGCCCAGGGGTGAAGAGGGGAGAGGGGAACCTCGCCATCTGCGCATGCGTCATTGCTCGTCGCAATCTCGCGGCAGATGCGAGAAGCATTTTAGCTTCCAAGCTATCACAGGCCAGCTTCAACAGCCCGCCGAATTCAATCATAGGAAATCAATTTAAAATTAATACAAAACGTGTTTCGCTCAACAGACCACTTGTAAGATTATCAATACAGTATTTAAGGTTCTTATATACGGGGATGCTCAGCATCCCAGCGTCCCCTGACGCTACGCCACTGGTGTAAGGAGAGATAATAAGGCATGAAAGAGGAAGGACAGATCGCATGTGGTTCGAAGCCAGTTTGTTAAGCTGCTGCTCCGGCGCTAGACTCGTATTGATAGGAGAAACTAAGGAAAACTACCGACCAGTGCAACGGGCGCCAAGAATTATCCAGACTGCGTCTGAATTCGACCTAGCTAGTTTGAATACTTCAGGTGTTGGCCTGTTGCTACTTGGTGATTGTAGAGAAAATTAAAATAAAATAGATATACTTCAAATTTCTTACTATGCTCTCAATAATTTGTTATTGATTCCTAAAATTCATATGGGACACACACTTCTGCTGCTACGAACACATGACTATCAAATGTACAAATTATTTTATTCTTTACAAATTATCTTTTTCCTTGAATGAAATGCGTCATTTCTAAAGAGAAGGAGTTTTCAAATTAATGATGATGGACCTATGTCCTCAAATATTCAAACTCTTTTTGAAATTTGTAATTAAATATTTGTTTATTCAATAGGCACTGTTTTTGTTAATGTTATCTTCACTCACTGAGTGCATTTCAACAATTAAACATAAAATGTATTATTAAATGAATGCTGCAGAGTCCATTTTTTTCTAAAATTCTAAACTGAAAACATTTAAAGCAGACAAAGCATCAAAGTTAACATACGCAACACTACTGTTGTTACTCAATTCCGGAGTCCCTATTCTGTAACAAACATTTTTTATCAAAGATATTTCTCTTGTCCTTTTCCTTCTTCTTCTTCTTCATTTTATTCTTTTTTTACATTGAGGATTTTGTGGTGTTTTTTTTAAATAAACGGTTCATTCTGTATTCCAAAATTGGCATTGGTATTCTAACCTAAAAGTAATTTACTTTTCAAAAAATTCCAATACAGAGGTATCTCTTCGGATAGCTTCTTGAAGCTGGAAAGGTTTTTCACATGTTCCAAGTCCGGGTTGTGTATCTGACTGATATATGCAAATCTAACTCAAAGTTCTGGCGTACTACGAAAGTCCGCGTTGCTCTCGGGAGCGGGAATGGGAGACAGAAGTCAGGCTAGGAGAGGAAGAGTTTCACAACTCTCCGCACTCCGGAAGGCGCGGCACGTTCAAGAGATTCAATCAACAAGGAAGGAATATTGGACTCATTTATGTTGCACTAAGATTGTCGTAAGTGGGCTAGCAGTTTTATACGTAAACGGCGAAGTAATGTAAAGAGAATAAATGTGTTGGGCATTATTCACTCAGTGACCCAGCATTTTACTTAAGATTACTAAATATGTTAACTCTTTAAAAAAAACCTAATCAGCGTGTTTTGCAGAAATATTAATAGAAAAATTCAAATTTTGAAGGCATTGTCGTAAGTTTACAAGTTTCCTACCTTTTCGGAGTAAAAATGTATTTAAATCGCTGTCCGACATCCTGATATTCCACATAAAAGTATTTTTCTTAGAAATTTACTGACCGTATTACCTTCATAGATATTTGAGATGCTGACGTACTACATAAAATTCTCGGAGGAATGAAATAGCCATTCTTACGAAACGCTGAGGGGGGACTGATAAATGTTATGGCATCTATCAGGCCGACTGTTTGCATGGAGGAATTGAATCCGAGAAAGGGAATTTTATTACTGGACCTAATGCCGGAAGAGGTAGTGCGCCCTCGGCGGTGGTGGCGGCGGGGGCGGCGGCGGCGGCGGGGGCGGTGGAGGCCACGGCCGCGGCCGGCTCGGCGCCCTCGCCGCCGGGGAAGACGAACCGTAAAGAAGCGTGGATATTTACGACTGACAAGGCAGGCTGCGCGAGCTTGCAGGGTGGGGAGGAAAGGCTCGGGGTCGTGGACGTAGTGAGGACGGCAGGGAAGGCCGGTGGAGAACGGTGAGGTCGGATGACGTGGTGGTGCCGGTAAGAGGCAGCCACACCTTATCTGCGCCCATCCACGCATTTTCATCCCGCCCAACGCAGGTTCCTTCTGTCCAGAGCTGTGCGACTGTCCGAGGTCCTTCGCCTCTCTTTAGTATCAAAACACGTGCGTGTAAACATTTTCTACGTATTCTGTACTGCCTTACAATTTTTAATATCTTCTATGAAGAAAGAGAAAAATATGGTTTTCTATGGCTACACCACACCTGATAAAACTATTCATTTTCCTTTTTGGAGATCAGGGCAAATGGAGATGTAGGGTAAAGAGGTTACAGAAGAATGGAAACATTAATAAGAGACGAAAAATAATAGAAACGAAAGCACATTTGGATTAAAGTTTTGCCACTGAATCCATATGTAGCTCTATAGAATGTAACGAACATTGCATTGACGCTTTGAAGGAATTCTTGGTACTTCAATTACCTTTCCTCCACTTATTATTCAGGACTCCATTTCTTATCCATTCAATCAAATTGATATCCTGATACGATTAAACAATCGCGTCCATTAAATACTTCATTTGCAAAATCTCTAAGAAAAGAATACAAGAAGGTTGAAATATATTATCAGAAACATTATTGTATGCTGCATTGAAAATGTGACCAATTTAATTAAGTTAAGTTTTCAGAGTTAGCTTCTCCAATTATTATTTTTTCCTGCATTTCTTCCTTCGCGAGGCTTTCACAGACTTCCCTTTCCGTCTCAGTCCGCATATGGCGATACAACTTCGAACCACTTCCCTCTTCGCAGCAGCTCAGCTCGCGCCAACATCGTCACATGATCGGCATCCCCTCTTATCCGTTCTCACCACTTGTCGACTGTCCACGTCTCCTCGTATTCACGCCACGTGGATGTCCTGACGATCACCCGCAACTCTTTCCCGTGGCACATCTCCCTTCCTTGTTCTTCGCCTTCTTTCTCCCGCCCGCTCCCCCCTCGCTCTTCTCGACCGTTCGGGCGTGTAGCGGCGCGCCTTCCAGGTCCCTCGCGTGTGAGGGGAGCCGGCAACGCGCGCCAGCCCCAGACGCACCTATCTCGCCCTCGCAGCCTCCCTTCCGCCGGAATCCGCCTCCACCTGCCCGGCCCGGCCCGGCCAGCCCCGGCCCTCCCCGCGGGCCTGTGGCGCGTCCGCGTCGTAGCTCGCTATCTTTCACGGCCCTCCCGTCCTGGCCGGTCCCCGGGCTGCGCTCCCCTCCGGCCACCGGAGTGCCTCGAGCAGGGGGGCAGGAGGAGGGGGGCGAGCTGCATCGGACGCCGGTGGACTCTCTCGGGCCCTCTCCGGCCCCCTCCGCGCTATCCGGTTCCCCCCGCGCTGGTTTGATCGCCGACACCGCCCCCGCCGCCTTCGCCGGGCTGCGCTGGCCGAAGGCCATAACCGCGAACCCCCCCAGACCGAACGGGCCATAAGCCTGCTTCGCGCGGTCAGATTTAAACAGGAGGAAAGAAAGCTGCCAGATTTGTATGCCGGCGACCCAGGCGCCATATATTTTCATATTAGCTCGATGCGGCCGCTGGAAAGCGGTGCTGTGTGGCGCGGTGCGGCGCGGCGCGGCGTAACGTGGCGTGGCGTGGCGAGGCGTGGCTTGCTGCAGCGCGATGCGGAGCGGAATGGAGCAAAGCGCTGCGGGGTAGGATCGCGCAGGAAGGAAGAGAAACGGAGCGGGTATGCAAGGGTACCCCCCAGGCAGGAAGGAACGGACGTGGAGCAGCATCGGGGTGGCGTCGGAATGGGAGCGTGGGGTTGGCACGCCGACGGCGCGGGTGTGGGAGTGGAAGAGTTGCGTAGAGAAGCGGGGGGGGTGTACTGCATGCAGACGAGGCGCGGGAAAGCGGCGGCCGGGCTGAGAGGAAGCGGGGTGGAGCGGACCGAGGTGGAATGGGGGGGGGAAGCGGGGCGGAGCAGAATGAAGCGAGCTGCGGGCCACGTTGGCTACTATTGAGTTGCCCCTCGCGCGCACAATCGTAATTTTGCGGTATATTGTGTTGTAGGTGTATTGATTTGCGAGAGTAAAATGCTCGTAAAAGGGATACGCTGAAATCCTGAGACTCGCTGGCTGCTGGGGAGCAGCAGCGCAATTTGGACGGGGACGGTGGGACGTGTGGGCGAGTGACAGCGGCAGAAAGTGTGATTGGCATCCCTGCCGGCACGCGACTCGCGACTCCTCCCGGGTCGCCCTGCTGTTTGCAGCTCTGATTGAAAGGCCCAAGACGATGTTTCTCTCGGCCAACAGTATTTTCACAACAAGCCATCCATTCACCACTTATGGACATTATTTTTCGTGTCTGATAATGCATTCTTGGAAATTACTTAAAATACTTTTCGAATTATTTTGTGAATGAAAGTGGAGCTCGAGTCACGAAAGATTATGGTAAATACATTTTGATTATTTTGTACGGAATACATTTGTCGGTTATTTTTTACTTTACGTAAACTAAATCAGAATATTTTGGCGCAAGGATAAAAACAAATGCTGAAATAAGTTATAGTTTGTAGGAAAATCAATGTGCAGTTGTCAAAACATACAGGACATCCCATAATTTACAAACTGCTCATGATGCCCAAATACATATATGACTCAAGAAGAACCTAATCAGAAAATGAATATAAGCAGAGATATAATTGATAGAATAGAATAAAAACTCATGTGGTATGGACACCTAAGGAGAATGGAAAGAGGTACGATGCACGATGGCCGCTGAAACAGTGGTACTTTATACCAATTGAAGGAAGAAAAAGAGGAAGACCGAGAAAAACTTAGGGAGATGCTGTATGTGAAGCGATGACATCCAGACAGCCGGAAGAAGTGAATTAGCAGATGGAACGCAGTAGCGTCTTGGTTGCGGGAAACGGAAAAAGCTGTAAAACGCTCGCTGGAAATAGTACTTAATCATTGGAACTAATATGAGTTGACCAATAGTTCATTACAATTTGATTGATGAAAATAATTCAATGAATAATGAATTCTTAATGAAATTAGGGTAAGATGCCCTCATATCGTACCCATAAACTATTTTTTCTGCTGGAAAAAACAGGAAAACATAAATATCTGAAAAAAATATCACGTAACAAACTTTCATCTAAAGTGTCAGGGTGTCTATATATCCGAATCTGTTACCAAAATAAAGAAAAATAAAGAAAATGCAAAACGATCCATTTTTTCTTTTTAAAAATGTGATTCGCTATTCGCCACGAATATTTTAGCAAAAGGGAAGGTCAGACTTTGTCTAACACCAACTCGTATAATAGTACGTAATATTTAATTATCAAAAATGCATTTTACTTGTGTTAAAATGTACATAATTTTAAAAAAAACTTCATTTCATACGTTTGGAAAATATTGCAAAAAAAATAACATTACTTATCTTCTCACATAATTCACATCATAAAAGAACTTTACATCTCTGTCGACTTTTTCGCCTACATCAAGAAATAACACAAAATACATTTTATGAAAGCTGCTAAGGTGCACACCAATCGAAATATTTCAACTACACAAGGTTTTGACAAACCTTCAAATACAAAAATTACAATTGTTTATTTTAATATAGTAAGAGTACGCTTCTTTGGATTAAAGGTCATTGGTATAGGGATGGAAAAATACTCCAAACGCAAGACAATGATAATACATTGACCTGATGTTTCAGACATGACAAATGATAATCATTAAAAAAATTTCAATCATGAGGCAAATTATAAAAAATTCACCGTATTCTTGTCATATACCTTAAGAGTTCAAATTAAATCAGCATCGGATCTACTTTACACCGTCAGGCAGTTGAACTGGAAAATAACAACGAAAAGAGATACGTTGTTTTAATTCCGGCCGAAGTTTTGAATTAAAACTTTTAATAGACTAAATCTTTCAGTTTATTCAGTGAAATAAATATGGAGGTAACAGCTGAGAAAAACGTAAGAACTCTTCCGAAAAGATACATTGGAATACTCAAAAGTTTGGAACGTCGTGAATGTGACAACTTCCATTCAAAATTCTGTGACCACTTCGTCGGAAACAGAAATTGGCCACTGTTGAAAAGAAACTATGCAACTGTGAAAGAAGACCGAGTTTTCTTTTAATGTCAGAAACAATTGTTCTAAAGCAATGATTTTAAAAAACAAAATTGACATTGTGCAAATATAAAAATAAATTTAAAATCTGCTCTATTTTTAAAATTCCGAGGAAATAGTATGAAGATACACTCTATTTTGAGAATTTTTAATTTAATTTATAAGCAAATATAATTTGTATTTACATTAAATACTAATAAAAAACGAATTAATGATTTTGATACACTTCTTATCATCTCATGGTGTGTAACATTTTAGTCATTAATGTTTTTTAAATGAACAATTTAAATTGTTGAGCTAATGACCCAGACCTTTAAGTTTTCGATTGTCGTGATTAGTTTTCACAGAAACGATACTGGTATTTGCATTTTGTAATGTAAAACTGTGATTCTACTCTCCAATTCTAAGTCTCTCGAAAAATGTTTTATCTTATTTTATTGTCATAATAACTGTGCCATGGTAAGCATATCAATTAAGACACTGCATTACATCGGTACAATGTATTCAACTTTCATTCAACTAAACAATTTACTCAATATTTTCGAGTTTAAAGAACATCCAACGTGACTATAAACAATTTACAATCAATATTGGTATGCGAAACGCAAAATGGCATCTAGTATTCTATTAGAATTATTTAAGTTGAGTGGCAGACGGAGAAAATACGAATCAACTAAAGTGAGATGGGTAGGGAACAGCGCCCATATAACGTGCATCTCCTAATTCATCCCCGCCTGATTTATTCCCCGACCGTTTCTAAGTACTGTTAATTTCGTCCCTTTAATATGACACAACTCTGGCACGGAATAACGAAAACTCAAAATTTTCAAAATTTCACACATGGTCATACATGTTCACTGACAAAAAGTAATCCTATTTGACTTCTCTACATGCCTTAGAGGATTGTAATATTTATTTTGGGACTACATGTATGTGGCAATTGAACTGAATGATTTCTGATATTTTCCAGAGATTTAAACTGATTATTTAATTATGGAAGTTCAACAAAATAGTAGTTAACCTTGCGGCGGGCGCGCAGCAGCACTCCGTGCTGCCTTTGTGATTTTATTGTTCTGAAAGGGAGTACGGCTATTTGACATGTCAGGGGGCTTCAGTATTCTTACTTGGCAACATTCTAAACGGAACGCGGGAATCTCCGTTCCGGTGCCTTCTCCGTATCAGTCGGAAGGAAGATAGTTAAAAAAATATTCTGACCGCAGCACTCCCTGCTATACCGCGCCCACTCATGTAACTATTTTTTAGTATTCCAAACGAACATTTTACTAATTCAGATTGTTCGTTTACATGTATTTTCGATCAATGTAAGCCAAATGAAAGATATTAAAATTGCTTTTGTTGATTTTTTTTTCTATTACTTGCAGACTTACTTTTTTCTTTTTGCTGGAACTTGTGTAACAGAAGAAGAAATCAGGTATCTTTTTGAGTAACTGGAAACGGCTTGTTGAAAACTAATTAATGCTTTTCTAAAGTTTAAGAACAGTAGACTGTTTTATTTACTTAATTTGTCTGTTTAATAACAATTTTCTAGTTAATTTTATTTTTATTTTTCATATTATATTTTGTTATCAGTTTTCTGAAACAATTTTTATTTATTATTCTATTCCTAAAACTAGCTACATTTCTGTTATTTGTAAACTGAATTAACATTAAAAATGCTATGAAGAATAGTTGTAAGGTCTCTTTATTCCTTCTTCAATTAAATAATATAAGTTTTGAGGGTGCAAAAAACTTATCTCGAGGCAGCATGCAGTGCTCGTACCACTCCCACTACTACTCCGCCCACTTATGTATCAAAGGCGCACCCACCGGAAGGTTAATAAAATACCACATTTGATTCACATATGATTATGTTTCACATCGCAAATGATTTGGTTTCAGTTTCACTTTGAGCTTTCATATGCTAAAATCTTTGAGGTGTCATTAGGAACAGGGGGATGCAATTGGAAACAAAGTTTTGAAAAGTAATAAGCAGGCCTTTCAAATTTCATGTTCTTCCCTGTTTAATACACATCGATTACGCATGCCGTGACAGTTTACTAAAATGTTCCAGGTGCTAATACAGTTTTTATATTTTTTCCGTAGATTCATTTATGGGCAAGAAAAGAAATATCTTCGATGTAAATGGTCACATACACTTTTTTCACATCTACATTATCAAAATCCATCTTCTCGTAATTTCATTAATTTATTCGCCAAAATTCCCCGCAATACCTAATCCGTTTGAATCTAAAACAACGTTTCTCGCTTTGAAATTGTTTTCTATTACAGCAGGCAAACTCCCACACGTGCAATGTATTCGCTCAAGATTCTCTTCACCGTCAGTATTGTCACACCCAAGGTTCGTTATCGAGCCACACGGTGGCGTCGATTGTCAACCACAGCGTCGAGCTCCGGCGGCGTGGGTGTGCGCCGAAGTCAACGAGGGCGGCCCGGGCCTAGCTCAGTCGGCCAACTTTGTCACCTGCTTAGAATCTAACTCGGATGGAAGGAGTCGTAAGGCGTTTGCTAACTACAGAAACAATTCAGTGGTTGGTAAAGCAAATAAAAAGGTTTATTCCCGCCTAATAATAGGCCGGGGAAGTTACAGTGATTCAAAGAGTTAAGAAAGGCCCTACCTGATGAGCTCAGTTAGAAACGAAAAAAAAATGAGATAAAACTTAAATCTAAAAAAAAAAGAGAAAGAACGAGAATTACAATTAAATTCCTTTACAGGCCCCAACAAACTCTAGGCCATTCGCCTTCTGGCTGACAATAATGAGGAAACAAGTGCCTAAGCGCGGCACAGCAATGCACAATAGTTCTTTGGCGGTCGTTGACCGAAGTTTATGCCTGAATGGGGCGGCGTGTAGGCGGCCCTCGGCGTCGGCGGCGGGGGGTCGCGGCTTCTCTCCGTCTGGGTCGGCGGCTGAGATGGCCCTGCCAGGCCGAGAAACGTCCTTCCACAGTAGCTACCAAAGGAGCGGCGGCGGCGACAGCGGCTGCGGCGGTGACGGCGGCGGCGGCGACGGTCAGCTGGCCCGGATCGTGAATGATCGCGAATTCCGTTCACACAAATTAGCAGTTCTCACGGAAAGTTCTCTGGAGTTATCACGATCACGAATCTCGGAGAAAACTAGTCACCGGTCACTGCCCACGGCAGAGCTCAGTGTCCACGAACTAAGTCCCAAAATAATAATTCTCCCTCGAACGCGGCGCCGGAGCTATCGCTTACTCCGCGGCGCTCGCCACCCAAGACAAGTCGAGTACACGTAGCCCTCGAACGCGGCGCCGGAGCTGTTACTCGCTCCGCGGCGCTCGCCCCCCCCCAGCTCAATCGAACAAGAAGAAGTGATGCTCTCCCCTACGCCGCTAGCGTGGAGGTCTCCTCGTTCCGCCACCCCGAAAAATCAAAAGTGCCCCAAAATCGCTCCCACCCCACGGAATTTTGCCCCTGATTGGCTAAGTGCTACTACGCCGTAATTTTGTCCTCGGCCAATCAGGTCCGGTGATTCTAGGAATTTTCCGTAGCCCTATCTCTGTCTGGAAAACGCTCTCCGTCTGACTTCGGAAGTAGGTCAGTAAAGGGTACGCGGAATGTCCGTTGGGACCCCTGGAGAAAACTGCGAAGGACGGTCTGGGTACTTAGTGCGCATGATACCCGGAACGGCGGGATCAGCACACGTCTCTAATCTCTTCTTCGGCGCCCGGGTGCGTGACGGGATGAGGGTCGACTCGCGGACGATGGCCATAAACTTTAGAGGAGCGCGTGCTGTCATCCCTTCCATTAGCGGAGGGGGCGCGCCGACCCGGCTGGCGGCTGCGGGAGGTGGACGGTTCACATCGACAGTTATTTGTGAAATTTAAAAAGTATTAAAAATAGCGTACCGCTACATTGGCCCTCCCCTCCGAATAGAGAAAAAAAATTGGGGCTTTGAAAATTGAGATTTGGAAATGAGAATTTTTTTTTCTCGTCGTGATGAAATTTCAAAAAAATAACATGGCGATGCCTAACATTAAAATCATTCTACAGTAACTAAGAAAATTGCAACTACTACTAGATCTTAATTCTAATTAACCCTACAAAATTTAACAAAGAAGAACATGAACTGTACCGCGAGCCCAAGGTACTCCGAATCGTGTGCAGAGGTTGTCAGTGACTTCTACTCTTTAAACGGACGGAGGTTGAAAAAATTGAATTTTCCGGCTGGAAGGCCGTTTTCGTCCCGCAGGAGGCATACGTTTCCAGACGTAGGTTAAGCCGTTGTATAAGAATCCCGTGAACTTCCTATCGTCGGGGTGGATGGAAATCTGCCAATAAGAACTCGAAAAATCTAAGGCCGAAAAATTTTTAGTTTCGTTGAATTTCCAAAGAATTTCGTCTATGTTTTGAGGTGCCTCGTTTTCTGGGACTGTAACTTCGTTGATTCGTCGTGCATCTAAACAAATTCTAACTTCCCGTCTTTCTTCTTGACAACAACAATCGGGTTTAAGTAGGCCGTGACTGACCTCTCAATAATGCCTTCACTAATCATGTTTTTGATCGTTTCATCGACTTCCCCCCTAATGGACTGCGGAATAGGGTAATTTTTCACTTTAAAGGGTAAGTCATCGGTGACCTGGATCCGAAAGCAAAAGTCTTTTATTGGATGCACGGGACGATCGAAAACGTTGCCGTATTTGCAGAGCAATTGCTGCAGCTGATGGCGCTCGTGGTCATTTAGTGAATCATTTCCTAGCAAGCACTTGTTAATGACTCCACTCACGTCATCCCCCGAATCCCCAAACCCACATGAAATGCTAATGTCCGGTCTGTCCTCGTCATCTTGTATCTCAATTTCCCTACCCTCACCGAAACTCACAATATTCCTGGAAAAATCCACTATCCCGTTATTTTCCCGCAAGAAATCTACCCCTAGAATAACATCATAATTCAAGTCTTCTATGACTAAACATGGCACGTCGAATGAAACTTCCCGAAAATTTAGTGAGATTAAGGCCTGCATGAAAATCGGCTTACTTTTCTTCTTCCCGATTCCTACAACGAAGCATTTACCCGTAGGCAAAGTTGGCACTGGAATGCGTTCACTTATTAGTTGCGAGTAAAATTTCTTTGAAATTGCGCTAACCTCACTGCCGGTATCTACTAGAGCGCGTACATTAAAATTTCCTGTGAGAAACTGGATTACTGGGCACTTCCGTGCGAGTTCCTTCACATGTTCATTCGCATCGTCATTTAAGTCATGAAATGCGTAGTTCACTGACACTACCTTGGAAATTGGTACCTCTGACACAACTCGTTCGGGACCCCGGTACCTTACTGGCTCGAACGGTTCTAATTTAACGGGCTCTGTCTAGTGGAATCATGCTGACCGTTTCTGTCCCCAGCGTTCCCGCCTCGATTCTCATTAGAATCCGGTGGTGGGCGTCGCTCATTTGCAGCGTTCCCCCGATTCCGGTCATCGCGACGCCATGACGGTCGGTTCTGGCCGTTCCCTTGGTTTCGCTCCCAATTATCCTCATAAGAAATTACCCGAGTCCTATCAAATTGAGCGAGCAGCTCCTGGAATCGATCGAGGTCCTCACATCCTACACTATTAATTAAATTTTGCACATAGGTAGGGTAATGCGCGGTCAAAAGCCAAATGACCTTTTTATCCTCTATCATGGGGTCACACAATTTAATAGCGGAGATTTTCTCCATGGCGTAGTCAAGGTAAGATTGGTCGCGTCTTTTGTCCCACCTGTTCTCTAGAATCTTTCTCTCGAATTCGTAACGCGTTTGTTCGTTCCAGTAACGCGCAAGGAACTTGGTACGAAACTCTTCGTACGTTTGTGGGAATGGTGCAAGCGCAGTGAGCCAATGGGCAGCATTTCCGCGTAGAAGTTCCTGCATGAATTTAGGTTTTAATTTGGACGGTACTGCCTTCGTCAAATCCATGTAATTCTCGGCACGGTCGAGAAAAACCTTTGGATTTTCATCTGCTTTTCCCCAAAAACATAAATTTTGTGGAGGGGCCCACGAGAATCTAAGCCCTGATCCTCCCGATGAATTCGCAATAGGACCGTTCTCTTTCTCTTTCTCGATTTCCTCCCTTACTAATTTTATTAAGTTCTTGTCTATTTCTTTCTTTAACTTTTCTTCCCTGTCCCTGATATTCTCCCCTTCAATAACTCCTAATTTCTCGAATTTGCCATGGATTTCACTCACTTCCGTGCTGAGTTTGGTTTCAATTTTCGTGAATTTGCCGTTCATTTCTGTTTTAACCTCGGCAATATTCTCAGTAATTGATTCGCAATAAGCTTCCACTTTCCTGTCACATGCCTGAAGTTTCTGACTAATTTCTGATTCGATTTTGATAATATTTTCCCTTGCCTCGGCCCTAGAACTTTCTAACTCCTGGCCTAAGTTCTCCACGCTAGTTTCAATTTTCCCACATCTACCCTCTAACTGATTCTGCAAAGTTCCTATTTTGTGATCAAATTTCGCCTCCAAATTTTCTAGTTTCGCGGCCTGGTCAACCAAACAACTGTCTAGCCGGTCAAATCTTTCCTCATGTCTTTTATTACTTTCTGAGATTTGTCTCGCATGTCTCTCGCTACTCTCTGAAATTTGGTTCATCAATTCTAGTTTTAAATTCTTACTACTTTCTGCAATCTGACTCGCATGTCTTTCGCTACTCTCCGAGATTTGCTTCGTGAGAACTCGCATAAGTTCACTTAGGGTGATCTCGGGCGCAGGCTGTTCCCCCGAACTGCTCTCTCCCGCCACATCGACGCCTGATTCGTCCAGCATTTTGGCTGTTTTGCGTGAAACGCGCACACGGTATTCACAACACACAAAGCACAAAACAATAACACTTATACACAAAATACAATAATAAATAATATCATTACCAGACCACAAATTGTTCTTTTCGTAGCAGCGTCCTTCCATCCATTTAAAAAAACAACAGTAATAGAAAATTAGGTTCTGCGACTATTATCAAAATGGCACTGAGACATGAATTGATTCTAGGGCGTTTTACTGGGGTATCTGTGGTACTATCGAGCCCCACTTGGGAAAGCCAATTGTCACACCCAAGGTTCGTTATCGAGCCACACGGTGGCGTCGATTGTCAACCACAGCGTCGAGCTCCGGCGGCGTGGGTGTGCGCCGAAGTCAACGAGGGCGGCCCGGGCCTAGCTCAGTCGGCCAACTTTGTCACCTGCTTAGAATCTAACTCGGATGGAAGGAGTCGTAAGGCGTTTGCTAACTACAGAAACAATTCAGTGGTTGGTAAAGCAAATAAAAAGGTTTATTCCCGCCTAATAATAGGCCGGGGAAGTTACAGTGATTCAAAGAGTTAAGAAAGGCCCTACCTGATGAGCTCAGTTAGAAACGAAAAAAAAAATGAGATAAAACTTAAATCTAAAAAAAAAAAGAGAAAGAACGAGAATTACAATTAAATTCCTTTACAGGCCCCAACAAACTCTAGGCCATTCGCCTTCTGGCTGACAATAATGAGGAAACAAGTGCCTAAGCGCGGCACAGCAATGCACAATAGTTCTTTGGCGGTCGTTGACCGAAGTTTATGCCTGAATGGGGCGGCGTGTAGGCGGCCCTCGGCGTCGGCGGCGGGGGTCGCGGCTTCTCTCCGTCTGGGTCGGCGGCTGAGATGGCCCTGCCAGGCCGAGAAACGTCCTTCCACAGTAGCTACCAAAGGAGCGGCGGCGGCGACAGCGGCTGCGGCGGTGACGGCGGCGGCGGCGACGGTCAGCTGGCCCCGGATCGTGAATGATCGCGAATTCCGTTCACACAAATTAGCAGTTCTCACGGAAAGTTCTCTGGAGTTATCACGATCACGAATCTCGGAGAAAAACTAGTCACCGGTCACTGCCCACGGCAGAGCTCAGTGTCCACGAACTAAGTCCCAAAATAATAATTCTCCCTCGAACGCGGCGCCGGAGCTATCGCTTACTCCGCGGCGCTCGCCACCCAAGACAAGTCGAGTACACGTAGCCCTCGAACGCGGCGCCGGAGCTGTTACTCGCTCCGCGGCGCTCGCCCCCCCCAGCTCAATCGAACAAGAAGAAGTGATGCTCTCCCCTACGCCGCTAGCGTGGAGGTCTCCTCGTTCCGCCACCCCGAAAAATCAAAAGTGCCCCAAAATCGCTCCCACCCCACGGAATTTTGCCCCTGATTGGCTAAGTGCTACTACGCCGTAATTTTGTCCTCGGCCAATCAGGTCCGGTGATTCTAGGAATTTTCCGTAGCCCTATCTCTGTCTGGAAAACGCTCTCCGTCTGACTTCGGAAGTAGGTCAGTAAAGGGTACGCGGAATGTCCGTTGGGACCCCTGGAGAAAACTGCGAAGGACGGTCTGGGTACTTAGTGCGCATGATACCCGGAACGGCGGGATCAGCACACGTCTCTAATCTCTTCTTCGGCGCCCGGGTGCGTGACGGGATGAGGGTCGACTCGCGGACGATGGCCATAAACTTTAGAGGAGCGCGTGCTGTCATCCCTTCCATTAGCGGAGGGGGCGCGCCGACCCGGCTGGCGGCTGCGGGAGGTGGACGGTTCACATCGACAGTTATTTGTGAAATTTAAAAAGTATTAAAAATAGCGTACCGCTACAGTATGGATATGCAGCTATTCAATGACAACCAATACTATCTCGGGCAGAATTAACGCCTGCGCACCAAACGATCTGAGACTTCCATCCCCCCGTGCGGGGGGGCTGTGAGTCAGCTAGCATCCACCACCGGCCGTCTTTCCCCATCCTGGTGTCCGCCTGTGGCCTCTCCGCCGGACCGCGTGCCCCCCCCCCGTCAACGCCGGACGCCAAGCGTTCGCATGCAAGGTCGCGCGTCGCGCCGGCATGTTGTTCGCCGCTGTCCACCTGGCGCGCAGAAGTCGGCCCCGCTAATCCTCTTAGCGCCCTCGAGCACCCGCGCGCGCCGCTTAGCTCGTGATAAAGCGTGAGTACGCAGGCGGGGCGGCGGAGGGAGTGGGGGAAGGGGCAAACGTGGTCGGTGCCATCGGGGACTGGGGTGGGGGCAAAACACTCCTGAAAGCCACGGCGAGATCAGTGCGGGGATTGTGCGTGAAAGGAGCGGCGGGGTGTAGATCCGGCCGAAGAGTTGGGGGGGGGGGGGAAGCACCGGGAGAGGTGGCTCAGGGCATCATCTGATGTCACTGCACTGCCTCTGGTAGAGAGGACCTGGGGTTCGAGTCCAGACGGTGGCAGGATTTTTGACACTAGCCAGATAGGCAGAGTTCTATCACTGTCTGGAGGAGAATTCTAGCGCCTGGATGCTCTGATTGGTAGTTTTCCGTGGTTTCTCCGTTCGACACCAGGCGAATGCCGGAGCAGTACCCTAACAGACGAGCCACGAACCTCGCGCGATTTTTCGATATTCTTCTTTGTCCTATTCCCACCCCTTACACACACTCATACTAACATGCACTACACTACCACATATGCCGGGAGACCGGTCTGGCTTAGAGCTTGTCACGGCTGGGGCGATGCCTCGCTGATTGGAGTTACCTGGTTGTGGAAAAGCCTGCTGGCCCATGGTAGGTCGGTGCCGGATCTTGCCATCCAGCGAGGCAATATTACCGCCACCTCCCGAGCAAAATACACTACACTTACGGAACTAATGAGCACGGAACTAATGAGCAGTTGACGCACCCGGTATCACTAGTAATCAATCAAATGGGGAAAGTGGGGGCAAAGGTTTCGAGATAGGGCGGGCATTTCTGAAGTTTGAAACAGATGAGAACGGTGGGTGAGGGACGATAAAAGCAAGAAGTGCTAACCATAAACAAGGACAATACGAAGAAGCAAAAGGAAGCAAATCAGAAGATAGTATGCTCTTCGATAAATGGATAAAGACGGGTCATGGAGAGGTACTGTGGAAACAATGAAGTGGGAAACCGGATGGCAATCAAAGCAAATCAGAAGTGGTGGCAAGGCTGCCTTTGATGGGCAGTACAGGCGAGATGCAATCACAGGAATCACTCCTGGCGGAGTGAGAGGTCAACGGGAAGTATGGTTGTGTGCAGCGAAGGGCTATGAGCGATTTATATCCTCCAGCACCCGAAGTGGAAAGTGCAGGCGCGGCGAGGTTGCGCGAAGTTACTGGGTTCAGAATGGAGTTCCAAAGCGGGGAATGTGGAACGGAGGTGAAAAGGGAATAGTCAATATAGCAAGTAGGCAGAGGAGAGGACGCTAGTAAGCACGATACGAACATGACTGTACCTATGTGAGCGCCAGGGAGGCACTACTTAATCGAGAAGTGCGGTTCCGAGAAGGCGGCACTATCATCAGTGGAGCGTTGGCATGAGCGCCAATACAAGCGATTTCAATAAGCACGTGAAGCAGCGGACTAATGAATGGCGCATGAGCGCTAAGGGGTGCCATCGGTTAGTTGAGAAGGCTGTGTGGGCGGCAGACTGCAGCAGTGAGGCAAGATACCTCCACAAAGGGAGGAGTGAGATTAGATGTTGAAGCTAGTGGTGCTACACCAGCACACATATTCTAGCATTATTTCTAACTTTTGCAATTTCCGAAAATATACAGAGTTCAAGGAAAATGAGACCTGCGACATTATTGTAAGCATCCTTTCTACTATCCCAGGGAAGAATTTGAGTTGGTTTTCGAGAAAATGTTTTCTTTTGATAATTATAATTAACTTGAAGCAGAAATTAAGCAAAATACTCTTTTAAAAAGTGAGCATGTCCTTTTTTTAAAGATTTGATTTTTTAGAAGAGATTTTATTTAACGTAAGCATCTTTGTCTTTAAATGTGTAAGTTTGCAATGTTAAGTTTTTGCAAATTTTCGAAAACACAGTGTTCGCCGGAAATGTGACTACAACGAATTCTTTCCCGTCCTTTGATACATACCAAGAGAAAATTTATAGAAAAAATTGAAGTCTTTTGTGAATAAATAATTGTTTAAAAATTGCCTAAATTTCGTCCAAAATTACGTGAAAACTGATCATATGTTAGAAAAAGTATACTTGATCGTATTTCAAGATCTGTCTTTCAGATTTCATTAAAGAAAAGATCTCTATTGTCAATATTGTAGTTGAAAGAGGACGAAAAAATTTGCACTTTTGAAATTTCCCAAAAATTAGGGATCGTAACGAAAACGAGACCTTCTTCATTCCTTTAAGCGTCATTTACGCTCTCAGAAGACATGGTTTAATCTCAAAGTATAGAGCGATTTTTGAGAAAATTTTGAAAATGTTGAGGCTTCATGTAAAGTATCCTCAAAAAGTAAAATATCCGTCTGAAAGTCAGAGGAATTTGAGCTTCTTCAAATTGATCGAGGAATATCAATTTTGGAGAATATCGGCTCAAAATTTCGGCGTTAGCAATGACCACAAGCAGACGGACAGACACATGTTTTGCCGTCAATCGAGTTTTCGATATCAAGAACCCACAAAACATGAATTCTGATTACCCAACGTGTTAGACAGAGGAATTAATTTACAATATATCAGATTTATCCACTTGTTTGAAAACTGGGCCCGTTTTCTGGCGCACGATTACAATACTTTCTCTCTTACGAAGTAAGTTTGTATCGAACCAGAAAGATAATGGTGTGGAGGCTGATCAAATGAATGCGCCCTAAAGATGGCAGAAGTATAGTGTAAAAAGGATGATCTGCAGACGGTGCATGATTCCTTGACGTACTTCTTAGCATTACTCCCAACACTGGATGATGCAGGTAAGTGCCAATTACAAGTGCCCGGTAGTGAATTTAAAAAAATATAAATCCTGTTGTTAAATGGAGTAATAACAAGTATATATTTATGTTTACTTATTTCATTTGTTAATTTACTTCTTTAACGTGGAAAAAACAGAAAAAACTGGGGAGATGCTCTCTGTGCACGTTTTCTTACGTTCTGGATTATTTCTCCTAAAACACACACGTTGAATTATAGTTAGAAAAACAAGTTGAATACAGAGTGAAGCAAACATAAAAATGGTAGCTTGTGATAAAACCATGTGATAAAAAATATTTTCAAAGGCAAATCAGCTACAAATTTTGGCTATTAGTTCTCGTTATGTCCTTTGTGAAGGAATCTACTTACTGACGCGAAAACATAAAGAATGATAATTTGAATATATTTCTCAATGAACTTTAGAAAACGTGCGCAGATAGTGATGTTACATGTACGTCCAGAAGTAAAATAAAGCGCCATCTCAGAATTCACTCAATCACGAAATCTCGACAAGAAACTGGATCGAGATGGGAGTCGTTAACCCAGAAGCTGAGGTACAACAGTATTACGAGCATATTTAGTCTTTTAGAATTATACAATCTTAATGGCAAACAATAGAATAAATATCATTGTTAAAGTCAATCTTATTTTCCTTGCTTGGTATATTCCCTATTTGTATTGAAACATTTATTCAGCAGAGAAGATTTTACTTGACACTTAAACTTGTGTATCCATGTTAATCGTTTAAAGTTGTCCGGCAATGTATTAAAAAAATTGTATATGTATTGTGCGTGAAGGTTTTGTAGTGACCTCTGATGAATATGATTACTACGTTGAGTATTATAGTTATAGACATTTGCATTACTTGAAATTATGTTCCCACCCTTAAGTAAATCATTTTTGACAAAAACTACTGATTCTTAAATTAAGATGCAAGATAATGGTAGAAGTCCTAGCTTAATAAAGAGAGAATTACAGGAATCACGTGTGTCGGCTTTTCCTAGTATTTCTACAATTCTTTTCCGTGATATAAAGCGTGGAAGGTATGTATTTCCTCAGAATATTATGCTATATCTCATGCGAGAATGAACAGTCGCGAAATATGCACAACGAGGAGAATGAAGGGTGAATTTGAAACAATTCTGAACACGTAGCATAATGAATAATTTTGTATTCAATTCATTTAAAGGGTTATTTCATTTGAGATTTGAACGAATTGTGAGACCCAAAAATGTTGTTACATTAATATTAGTCAATGGCACATCGTTCATTTTCAAAGGAGTATGCAATTATTTATTTGAAATGAAAAACTGTACTGAAATCGTTTTCCCTTCGTTTAGTTTTAATTTGTTTTACGAAACCAATTTGAAACATCTGTTATTGCACTATTTTCAGTTTGTTTTTTCAAAAAATATTCATATCATCGGCAAAGAGAACTGTTCTACCGTTCCTCATCGTCGAGGTCATATCGTTTACGTATAGTAGGAAGCGAGTAGGGGCTAAAGTGAAACTTGCGGGATCCCATGCGCAACTGTCAATGAATATATATATATATATATATATATATATATATATATATATATATATATATATATATATATACACGCGCGCGCTTGGTATCATAAGAAACAGGATGCAAATTGAAAACACAGCTGCTTTGTTGACAGTCTTCTCAATAAGGGATCACTTCTTTATTATCAATAAACTTCATATTTTATTAATTAACTACTGGCAACTCGTAATACGGCTCTGTAAGAGACGCGGTAGTGAAAGTAGGAGAAGCTAATTACTTAAGTTTAGTAAACTTTCTACGTCCTTTGAAAGTCGAAAACAAACTTTTGCCCTATTTCAATCCCAACTGTTAGCAACAGAACCATAGGTAACAGTTTTTCCATTAGAATATTTGTTTTGAGTCTTCAAACTACAGTAACTGCAATATCAGAATTATGCTTACTATAGTTTTAACGATATTTTATTACCAATTCATTGTTTTAGAATGAAAACTGAAAAATAAATGTACGTACTCGGTAATTTGTTGAATGAACTTAAAGATTTTTAGGCTCATAGTATTTGCAAGAAAAACATCGATTTTTTTAATGTACTAGTATTACCGCTTTTTAGATTGAATAAATCTCTTGCAAACATACCTATTTTATGCCACTGTTTATAAACAACACTTCTGTTGTCCGAAGAGGGTAAAATTAAACTAGAGAAGTGGTATCTAATCACAGTTTGAAATGTTATTTGGAAGGTACTCAAACTATTGCTCCAAATACAAATAACTCAAAATGAAAAAAAAAAGTCATGAAGAAATATTAATGTATACGAATACTATGGTCGATAAATTTTCATTGCGAATTCATCTATATAATATTTAATAAGCACTTTTAATAATAATGATTTCTCTAAGTATACGTGTGTGTTTTTCTTAAACTATGCAATGCATCAATCAATTTAGTTTGGATACGACTTCTTCTCTTGTCGTTTACTATCGATCTGCCTGAGATGTATTCGTTCTCAAATTCCCCCGCTTGCTCGGCGCAGCCATGACTTCTAGCGGTTTTGCCCCATGGGGCTGTGGGCAGGAATGCGACAGACAATCTTTAATTTTTTGCTATTGTTAATCAGCAATCTTTCACCCACTTCTTCACGATGTGAGATGAAAGTTATTGAATTAAGGAGATTGCAAAAGATTACGTATATATTTACGTTACAATAGAAGTTAATTTTATCGCAATAAATAAATTGAATTTTTTCGGTGTAAATGCGTTAAAATACTGTCTATTTTATCACTAGCAAAAATTGCCTAGTCGGCCCCGTGGCCGAGCACGCTAAAGCAGTAGTGCCGGAGCGATCTCGGACCGAAGGGTCGCGGGTTCGAGTCCCGCCTCGAGCATAATTGTATGTGTTCATCCTTTCACCCCCTATCATCAAATCGTTTCATCCTCATACCATAACGTTAAATCCAATAGTGGTCGCTAAGGACCTAGTAGTTGATGTGACCTTAAATAACAAAAAATGCCTTGCATCTATTATGAACGTCTTGAGTAAATAAGTTATCCTGCATAGAAAACAATGTTATATGCTCTGTTTGTGTCCTTTTGAAATTCTAACAAAAAATCGCCATTTCTATTCCCATTGATTTTATCATGTGTGTATTTAAGGATTATATTCGAACGCAAACAATAATAGACCACATTAAAAATAAATGCCCGAGTTTTGTTAGAAGTGTATTACAACAAGCACGCTCGTTAAATACTTTCTTCAGAAACATGAAAAATAATAGATTAACTGCACCTAGTCAAAAATACTTCGAAATTAAAATAATATTGTTTATGAATTACAAGCAACACCTATGGTGGAAAGGTGGATTTTAATGTATTTGTCATATAGTAGGATTTCAATAAATTTACATTTCCCTACGTAACTAAAAAAATAGCCATTATCTTTACTCCATATTTTTTATCTTTAACACACAATACAAATTCGTAGATAAAAATATCAACTGATATAGATTAGAAAAATTATTTGTAAGAGTTGTAGTTCACGTAACATGAACGTTACACTTATTTCACGGACGATTTTGGTTTATTCAACCAACAATCTCTTTCACACACATCATCCTCATGGTTTTCCATCTCATTGACAAATAGAAAAAAAACTTTGAAAAATAATCGGGTAGACCTTAAATCGGGTTTCGAGTGGAAAGCTTTTCGTGCATTCTAGTCGCCTCTCCAATAACATCCGAGCGAACGACAACCGCACGCTTAATTCGTTCGCTTCCTCATCTTATCGTAGGACTCGGCGGGTCGCTCGGCGAAATACGACTCCCGGGCCGTCCTCGTGTTACTTTACGCGCCGTGCGCCCCTTAACCCGCCATTCACTATTGTTCCGCCCGGCGGAGCGGCGGCGGCGGCGGCAGCAGCAGCAGCGGCGGCGGGCCATGTGTCTGGCGCACGCATCGCCAGGGCGAGTCGTGTGCTAGCGCTAGCACGCCACTATAAAACCCGCGAGTCGATGCGACGCGCGCGCTCGCTACCGGCAGCGGCGGGATTTGGAACTTTTCTCGGCGCTTTAGAGCGCTGCGGATGCGATGAATTTGTCGAAGGTAAATGAGCATGCGGCCGCGTGTGGCGAGGCCGGAACAGCGAGGCCGCGCCTGGCTGGGCGCTCTAGCGCCGGGACGCGGCACTCCGGGTGGAGCGGCATTGGTTGGAAAGGGGAGGGAAGGGAGAGAAGGCGCAGCGCCGATGCGCTGGGCAGAATGGTTGATCGCAGCTGCGCGGAAGTTGCAGCCTTTGCTAACTGCATGCAGTAGCTCTCACGAAACATAGAAATGTTTGCTACTACAACCATGCTTCCATCGTTGCTCTCACAGCCAAAATTTAGCCTCAATAGGTAAATGGAGAATGTTGTAGGGATGAAATTATGTGTGAATCGTAGGCCTCACTGAATCCATTGTTTCAAATGTATGGGGAGATTCAAATTCAATTGCGAATTATCACCTGACCGCAGTATTATACTATATTGTTTCAACTCTCATCTAGCTTTCAATTGTTCATTGATTCTTTTAACTAAGGGACCTGTTTCATATTGAGTATGTGGCATTTTTTAAAATAAGCATCAGAATAAAATAACCAAATATTGTTGATAGACAAAATTTAAGGCTTCCCACCACAGTGCGCAGACTTGGAGCAACGTCCAAATAGGAGCAGAGACCCACGTAAGGCATGTGTGTTTTTACTATGAGCTTACGGTGAGGTTGGCTTTTCCATACCACGTCTTTCACCTAAAGATAATTCCATTCATAATCATTCACCTACCATCAAAATCCATCCTTCACGATCATCGTATACTAGGGTGTCCGTTATTTCCCCTCTTAAATATTTTTGAAGGGATAGGTGCTAATATCTGTGAAGAATCCTACTTCATGCCCTCCAAAAATTCTTGTGATCGAATCATTTTAGTCCGACTTAGTCCGAAGCGTTAATATCCATGATCGAAATTGAAGCGGTGATGCCGCTAGACATTGTATGACAACCGGTCCAGCACATGCTCTCGCTATGACGACAGATCCCAGAGGCCTGCCAGTTCATTTGCGACATTTTCGTCGAAAACAAGGCATTTGACCTTATTTCTATGCCTTGACTATTAAGTGTTGTGCTATTGGTTAGGCAGTAGTCAAAAACCTGTATTTTTAATCGCATACGTATTGTTTCGAAGAAATGGATACAAATTGTCGTCAACATAACACTTGATGTTTTATTTCACAAGAAAAAGTATATAAAACTAACCATAAATGAAGGTGAAAATCAAGTAGTATTCCTTCAAGATCTCGTAATTACACGAAGGAACTTTACTTTTATTCAGCATAGAAAAGTCTTCAATTTTTAACGCCTAAAAAGGAAGATTTTTTTTCTGACACCGAAGAGACTTGAAATTAATTTCCACAATCTGCTCGATATGCTCTCCAAAGTATGAAAATAGAAGAAGATAGTAACTTTTTGTGTAGAGCCAGACCGAAGACGATACTTAGCTGGCGGAGTTTGAAAAACTCGCCGAAAAGAAGAAAGGACGATGAAAAGAAAATTAGACGAAGAAAGGCAATTTAAACTTCAAATTGCTACTTTTTTTAACTCCAGAAAGTGGTTCAAATACCATTATTTGTGGATGCAGACAAAACACTTTCTAATTCAAATGAAAGCAGTGAAGGTGAATTATTTGCCTTCTTTCAGAGAGTGCCCCGACTCAGGCTGCTATTAGGCGAGGTATTACGAAATATTTTATTACCCCTTAATTATTGGTTGCTCTAGATAGGTGCCAAGTATGAATAAAAGAATCGGTTTTCCTCCTACACCTGAAGTTCCAATATACACGAGCTTATGTATACCTTCTATTCGTTGAATATGCCTAACGTAATGAAGAGAATACACAAAATCTGCGTTAAAGAAGACATCCTTCCGGAACTTACTGTTCACTGGGATGGAAAGCTACATTCTTACCATAATTAGATGGCAATGAATCTAAAGAAGAAATAGTTTCAGTAGTTGTTTCATTTGGAGACAAAGAGCAGCTAATCGGTGTTTTCAAATTATCAAACGCTTCTGGTAAATAGTAAGAACAGACTTTTTGCTGTGCTAGGGTCTCGAAGTTAATGTAAAAATATGTCCTGTGACAAAAATGCCTCAAATATTGGTCACCTTAATGACACATTTGTCATCCTCGAGCAAAGACTGGCGGGGGAGAGGGAGGAGGGAGAGAGAGAGGAGAAGAGGGAGAGAGATAAGGGAGAAGAGGGAGAGGCAGAGGAGGGGAGAGATGTTTCTTTTCTGCTGGCATCTGATCTACCAATTAGATCACCAAAGTGAAATTGAATGCACAATTCATGAAGTGACAAGCAGAACTGACATTTCCGTCTTCCAGCACCTAACAAAAAACTGAGAAAGTTCCCATTATACTAATAACAAAAACGTCAGAAGACGCAAGGAGGGGCATTTCACACAGAAATATATTAAAGACTTCTGAAACTTTTGTTGTAGGGTTATCAAAATAAGGTTAGGATTTAGAGAATTAATAACACAGTACATGAGGTGAGATAGTATTGTATTGCGCTGTGTGCAGAATCAATGAAAACTTCCGTTTGTTGAAACATGCACTGAAGACAAGCATATCCGAAATAATGAGTGAAAATTGAAATATATTCAATAAGTAGTATATATCAAAGAATTAAAACATATTATAAATATCAATAATTTTTATCACTGATGCGTCCAACACAATTCTCAAAACCAGCGATCAATATTATGTAAATTTTAAGCTCAAATGGGCACGGGTTGGTTTTAACCTATTGAGACGAAATTTGTATCTGATAAGTACTTCTAAATTTAAAAGTAAAAAAGCAATCATTAATATTTTTTTGCTCATAGAAGGACACTATCTTACGACCTTCATACAATGGCACGCAATTGCAAATCGTAGCTGTGATTATCTCTCTAGGAGAGGGAAGAACACGAACAGCGTCCTCCCTCTCCTACGCTGGGAAATCGAGTGTAGCACTCATCGTTACCATCATACATCAAAAAACGTGGAAGGTATGTTCTATTTATTTAACGTCAAAAAAGTTTAAAAAAGTGAATGACATACTATGGGGGAGAAGCGCAATTAGAGCACGTTTTCTTGAGCTCTGGAATCACTACCATAACGTTTATACATATCAAGTTGAATTATGAATACAGGTACAACTATCCTGTTTGGCAAGAATTGATAATTAGTGGTACTACAGAATGGCCCAGACTTTCTCCTAGTAAAGTTTTCTAATTTCCTTGGTGTGGACGGGGTTTACTGTCTTTCACAATCCTCTTACCATATCCATTTACCGCCGCTCCATATATGTTTTTTGAAATTTTCTCAATTTTTTCGGCTTCCTAATAGTAGAACCGAAGTATTACTTTAAGAATATTAAAGAAGAGTAAAACCCTGTCATAAATGGCAATTTTTATTGAAAAATTTGGAGCCGTTTTCAAGAAAATGGCTTTTAAACGTTACAGTGAATGAGAAATTTGAAGCTCTTTTTCACAGAAATTTTTTGAGTTTTCGAAAAACTCAAATCATTTAAGGCATATTAACTCACAAATGCAATAATGCTTACAAATCTCTGGAAATGTGGGTATTAACGACGTGAGAAATATTTAAATAAAAATACATGTGTAATTTTTTAAAAACAAATGAATATCCCAAAATGAACTTTATATCATTTTAACAGAGTAATTAGCACTACTCATTGGAAAAGTTTGAAGAAAAAATGTGGAGTCATTAATGAGAAAATGGCGTTGAGAGTGAAAATGCGGAATTTTGAACTAATTTTAGCAGAAAACTGTTCAGTTTTCGAAAAACTTTGTCACATTATTTTAAGGCCCGTGTGATCGTAAATACAATAATATAAACTAATTGCCGGGAAGGTAAATATTAACGACGTGAGAGACAAGTCAAAAAACTACAATTTTGTAATATTTGAAAAAACAAAAGAATAGAACAATATGGCGTTAATGTCATTTTACAGAATGTATTTAGCACCATCCCTACCAAAACAAAGAAATACTTGGAGCCGTTTTTGCGAAAATCTGGTTTTCGTAAATTTTTAAAATTGCAAATATTGCACACAATATTGTGCGAAAACTACTAAAAGTTTTAAAAAATTTACATTGACTTAATTTAAAACTAATTATGGACAACATATTTCATTTGAAAGAAAAATCTCTATCTTTAATTATGAAGTTGTAAGACGATGTCGAAAAAAATCAAAATTTTGCAATTTTCGAATTAACCATGAAAATCGGACCTATGCGATCTTTATGAGTGTATTTTACTCTATTCTTACAAGAAATTTAAAGAAAAAATTTGGGGCCGTTTTTGAGAAAATTGTGCAAAAAATGCAATTTGCTTCCTGCAAATTACCCCCAAATTTTGAAGAAAGATTTCTAAACTCGCAACGCCTCGAAGCGAGCCAGATCGACAGGGAAATATCCATTTTGGATAAAATCCTACGTATTGTTTAGGCGGTAGTGTTCACAGACGGACAGACAGACGGAGGTTTTGAAAAAAAAAAAAAACACTTTGAAAACTAGGTTTTTTTTTGTTCAAATCTCGAAATCGATTTTCCGCAGCATTACATAACTTTTTTTGAATTTAATTTAATTGAATTGCCTTATTTTACGTGGCGAGACTCAGGCCATGAAGCCTGCTCTTCCGTATGACTACGCAAATTTCGCTTCGCTTCATTCACAAACTAGTGGAGAAAGAAGGTATTATATGGGCGTCGAAACAGGCGATTTTGAATTTTGCTCAGAGGCGTCATTTAGGCTTGAGGATCTTTTACGTGCAGTAAATCTACTAACATGGGATAGCCGGCTTTACATCTCCTCCGAAGGAAGGCGTACGAAGGATTTTTTCGCCCCTAAAATCCATGGCTTTGATCGGGTTTTGGATCCGCGAACTTACCGCGGGTATAACTGTCCGATACGCTAACCGTTACACCACCGCCACCACTTTCTCTATACTACTATATATTACTCTATATACGAACGTATACGAGAATGTAAAAATATTTGCAAAGGCAAATAAACTTCAGAATTGGGGTATGATCTCTTAACGTGCCTCTCATAAAGAAATCAACTTACTACCTCCAGAATATGGAGAACGGTTATTTGAATAATTATAGTCCCCCCTCAGCTCAAGAAAACGTGCAGAGATAGGCAAGCAACATTTATGACCGGACGCAAAACAAGAAGCCCTCTCAGTATTTGCTCAAATGATCACAGAAATTGGACAAGAAACCTCATCGAAGTGGGTATCAATGACTCAGCAGCAAACGCAGTACAATACTAGTCACAAGCATATTTTGCCTTTTAGACTTACACAGAACAAATGATAACTAATACATTAAATATCATTGTTAAAGTCAATCTTATTTTCTTTTTTATGCTTGATATATTTTGTAATAGTATAGAAACAGTTATGAAGCAGAATAGGTTTTACTTGGCATTGAATCCTTGTATACCAATTTTAATCCTTTAATACTATTTGGCAATGTATTGTAAAATTATGTAGTACATACACTGTATGCGAATTTTTTGTAGTGAGCTGTTGATACTAACACACTATGAATACGATTTCTAGAACGAGTGTTATAGATATATGTACTTGATGAGAATATGTCCATCCATCAGTAAGTCGTTTTTGGAAAAAACACTGACTCGTAAATAAATAGGCAAAGTAATTGTAGAATTCCTAACTTAATAGAGGCTTTCAATAATCACATGGGTAGGATCAATAGACGTATTTTCTGTAATCTAAGAGTCTGGGAGTTAGAGACGTATTTACCCAGGTTATTATAACATATCTCGGGAGGGGAGGAACTTCACAAAATACACGCAACGAGCAGTATGAAGGCTGACTGAATCTGAAAGAATTCTGAACGAATATTAGTATGAACTTAATTTTGAGTTCAATTCATTTCCATAATGTTCCATTTGATATTTGACTCAACCGAGAGACCCACAATTTTGTTACCTTAACATCAATCAATTTCATATCGTTCATTAATTATTATCGTTAATGACAGTTTCTTTTTCAATGTAGTGTACAATTTTTATTTGAATTGTAATGTTGCATTGAAATCGGCTTCTGTTCGCTTACTATTAATTCGTTATAATAAAACCAACGTGAAACATTTGATATTATACAATTTACTCTTTATTTATTTATTGTAGAAAATATTTGTTTCATCAATAAAAAGAACTGTTATTCTGTTCTCAATGGACGAGGGTATATCGTTTATGTATAATAGAAAAAGGAACTAAAATTATAACCCTGTGTCCCATGTGCAATTGGAAATTTAATGGAAAAGGTGGGTAATTAATTTCCCATCATTTCAGAACGGTATTCCAACTCTCTGAGACCGTTTTTAAGATACGATCATAACCGATCAGAGCAATGCCACGAATTCCATAGGAAGGTAATTTTCACTACGAAATTTTATGATCATCGACTTCATTGCTTTGAAAGATACCAAAATATCCCCTTTGGGCTTTATTTAAACCCATTTACTTCATTTTTAACATTAACGGGTTACTCATGGTTCGGGGGAAAACTTACCGTTAGTACAGTTAGAACCGCATAATGCAGGTTATGGGAAGCGGAGCTCCGGTCTAATGATGCTCTTGGTAATAAAGTTAGTATGCATTGCACGATAAGACATTTTTGTTTACACTTAACCTATATAATATGGAAATCTTTTTTGATCGTGCGCATCTAAAAAAATAAGATATTCATCACCAGTTACTTTTATTGGCCTCCTTTTTTCATAGAGTAGGTTTATTCTCATTCGTCTGTTATTTTCCATCACACACGCGAGACTCTTTTAATATCTTCGGAACACCTTGCGAATACGACCAGAGGCTTGTACTCAGGTAAGTGAAGGTCATATTGCACATTTTATTTATTTATTTACGTCAAAAACAGTTAAAAACTGTTTTAGCAAAACGAGCTATGGGGAGAAGTGAAATTTGTGCACGTTTTCATAATTCTGTGATTTCAATCATAAACCATATTCTAGTCGAATTGAGATATGTGGTCATTACTTAAGATATGTGGTCAAAGTCCATAACTACATGTCCAAAAACTAATTAAAAATGTGAGGACCCTTATTGTAATGTACTTTCTCTTTTCGTCCCATATAAATAATTTATTTAAGCTTTACCGTAGTTTCGTTACATCTAGTATTATGAAATGTTACGAAACATAGGTTATGTGAACTCATGCTTTGATAAAAGTATCTGCACAAATTCTATGAAATGTACTGGAAGGCTGCGAATAAAAGGAAAATAATATCAATAATTACAATAATAATACATTTACATTTCAGAGCAAATCGCGGGAAGATCGATAAATAAGAAAAAATTGCCATCTGCAGATAGGGCCGGAAAGACAACCGGAAACACTGTTGTCCGTAACAATTGCGGTCCCAGGAGTCGAACTCACACACCTGACAAAACACCAGAGCAACCCTGCACTTGATGCGAGACTACCATACCTACGACAAAAGACCTCGCTGCTAAACGCTGCTTTTATTCGGAGAAGATACCTCTGGGTTTCATAGGGTCTTGATAGGACAAAAATTCAGAAATTCTTTTGCCTGAAAATCTACAGATAAATAAATGATAAATACTTCTAATAACTTTCTAGGTATATTTATAAAAATAGCTTCATTCAACAATATATTTAAATGACAAATTTGTGAAAAACTGTTCGATTTTGCCACTGCAGTTAATAACTCTCTCCATGATATGAAAATTTGAGTATGTTATGTATCGAGTTCTTTAAATCGCATGCTGCTTGTTCCACAAATTCCAATCAACGATTCTTGTTCGTTTATGAACGTGGGAGCAAAGAAAAAAGTTTGGGAAGCAACGTTTGAAGAGGTTTTGGGAATAACGTGTACGTGAAATGAACGAAATATACATCAATATGACGCAACTCAGATTTGCAGAAATAAAGCTCATATTAGCTGTCATGTCAAACGCATGTTCGCCTATAAGGAACACCAAGAAATAAAATCATATTGGCAAGCTTTTAATTCAGCGCGTGTGTCGCTTCATTTTGTACTCATCATTTCGCTGAGTTCAAGCGTAAGCACAGCCCATGAGGTTTGGGACGATGCTCTGAATTGAAACTTCTGGGCAATGTTTCGCGATTCGGCGAGTACTGCCGGAATGTATCAAATTGATATGGGATCCAGAAGCCTGCATTACCAAACGGAATTAATTAATTAATGCTTCTGGCAATTTCATTCCAATACACAAGGGCGTAATGAGCGTAAGGAACATATTGTTTAATTACAAGCAGAAATATAAGCGTTTAAAAAAATGCTACTCACCATCCATTGCTGAAAATAGAGAAATGTTAAATTCGAAATCAATATACATTAAATGAAATTAGCATAACGATTTTATAAATAGAGGAAAAAGAATAAACTTCGAATATTTGTTTCGATTCAATGCTGCATTTTTTCATTATGTGAAGGAAGAGCCATGTCGAATATTACAGTACGTTTTTTCTCACTCGCAATTGTAGCATTAAACTCAAGCAATGGAGTTAAAATAATAGGGTCTGTGTATTATCAGTCTAAATTCAGGATTAGTGAGGAAAGTAAAGAGTCGTAAAACGCGGAGTGTGCATTCTTCATTTCCTCAGCAGCAATGATCAACTTTTATTGAAGTATTATATCTTTTAGTACCTCTCAGTCATTTCCTTAGTTCAATAAAAGAGATTTCAGAAAATTTCACCAACTGTGATACCTACAAATTTCTTTGACCATTCTTTTTCTTTAGGTGAGGCAGTTATTACGTAATTTATATATTCCTGGTCAAAGGATTAATTATCTTTTAAAATTGTAATTATATTTAGAAAATGTAATATAATACAATGAGAGACGAACTGCCGCTTTATTTTATAGAATAGGTTAAATAAAGGGTTATGCAATTTATGAGATCAAAATGCATAAAATGCAACATTCATGAAGAAAAATACAAGCAAGTTTTCCACAAATGCTACGAACGCAGAAATATGGAAGAGATTATGAAATATACTCCATTTAACTAGAAACCTATAATTTCATAACGTTCATTTATTCTTATATGCGCTCTTTTTTTCAATTATTCATCAGAAGTATCATACTATAATTAATCGCATATTTGCGTACGAGTTTTCAGTGAGACTGGCCTACAGCGCCAATTGCATGAACGAATTGGCACCTGGCCCAATCGATGTGCTGCCAAAAGGGTGACCAAAATCCAAGCGGATCTGGGAGAGAACGACTTGTAAGAGGCTCAGAGTCAACGTTCCTAAATTTGTACATTCCATTTTACCGTTCATTCTCAGTTGCAATGATACTGACAATATGAAGGAGTCTCGGCAAAAATTGTTTAATCATGCTCAGAGAATTCCTGAAAACAACTTCGGAAAACCTTTAAGTACGAAGAACTCACGACTCCTTAAGTGATATCAGATAAAAAGCGAAAAAATATACGATATTGCGTGGGAAACGTAAATCAAGGGACATCAGGCTGCAAAGAAGAGAAGCCTTTTCAGAAGGGCTAAACATATGATGTATATCTCTCAATCTTTCTCAACTGCAGCAGAGCAGGCCACGCGGAAAGAGCATTATTTCAATTTTTTAAGAGAAAACACCCTAGTACTTGGTATCTTTTCTGCTTCTTCATATTCCGGAACTAATCTGATTCATAATCTCATGAAATTCAGGCATCATTATATATAATTTAAAACCATACAAAAATTCATATTAAATTAGCCAGAGAATAATGAGTCCAAACAACACGCTACATACATTCAGTTCTGATGTAAGTCAGGCAACCATATTATATGCAGTGAAAGAGATGAATTTATTTAGTTCAACATTTTTTCCAACATTAATGTGGAGAGTTTTTTTTAATGTTTTCAGTTTCTTTATGAAATAGCCCACTGGCAGTGTCAGAATAAGTAATATCTTAAATCTCATACACTGAAGGCACATTATTTCACAATCTAATATTATGGAATGAATGTCCTTTTTCGGTGGATTATTATAGAAACTGAAATTATCTACTTTTCGGCATGGTGATTCTAGTACCTTACAAACAAAACCCTTTCTCAAATTTAGTACTACGACTCCCTAAATACGAAGGATAAATAAAATTTAAAAAAATGAACAAGGATACGCCCTCTGACAAACAATGATTAAAGATAATGTTCGATACGACTTCGCCTGATCACCAATATCCCGAATCATAATGCATGCCAATTTTGTTTGAATACTCTAATCCTGCGCATATTCCGCGGAGTAAGCTCGTTTTAAAAACTGCATCTCTTATCCCCATAAACTGCTCTGAAATCTAACCTCGAAACCGAAATCGGATTACAAAAAACACTCCATTTCATTCGCGGAACACAGGTGCGGGGGCTCCAGCCTCGTGGGAGCTCCCCCCAGCACCCGCCTGACTAAACACACATTTCCCCGGCTCGCAGCCATCGAAAGGGCACTGCGCCGCGCCGCGCCGCGCCGCGCCGCGCCGCGGCCCGCTCCGCCCCCACGTCGTTTCGCCCGCTTCGCTCCACTCCACTCTCCACCGAAACCGTCCAGAAGTGTTCATCCGTGTGTATTTTATCGGGTATTTCAATGAATAACCTTTTCTCACTGCACTTAAGCTTCTAATTGGTCTTTACTCTTCTGGGTACCCCCTTGTTACATTTGTGATGGAATTTAAAACTCTTATGAATTGTTAAGAATGTTTCTGTGAAAAATAGGAACCGGTGACAAAATACGTAACGCATATAATTAAAATTAATATTTGCGCTGTGTTTCTCCGGTTAATGCATGCATGTCCATTCATCTAAAAAAATGAGTATATTCTACATAGGGAATGGAAATATTTACATGCGCCGAAATGCACCACCGTATCCAGCTCATAAAAGAAGAAACAATGTAGTTTTGGAACAAAAAGTAATAATAATAATAATAATAATAATAATAATAATAATAATGAAGATAATGATGATGATGATGATGATGATGCTTGCAGCCTGTACAGTGTTCCAATGAAAACAAGTACAGTCATATTATTAATCACACCGGTTGCGGGGCCGTCCGCGGTTGACCGCCCGCACTTATTGCCAAGTCTTTCCCGAAGGCCACAATACACGTATCTGCAGCGTCAAAATACGACGATATGCATCCAATCTTCGGTACATGCCGCAACAATAAAGGGGAAGGGGTCGGACTCATTTGACGTTTGTATTTTTAATTTTGTTGTGTCGACAAAAATTGACCGAAATATTGTCTCTGGGTACTCCAGAGTTTTATACATCATACGTTTTTTCAAGCACATATTCTTACGACATCATTGATTTATTTGCAAAATAAAAAAAATGTAATTAGGACCGAGATACAACACAGGTGATGTACCTTGGTCCCAGATATGTTGTACCTTGGACAGTACGTAATTATGTTGGGAAAATGGCAACGTATTTAGAAGAACAAATTTATTTACTAACATTTAAATAGACATTAACGTCTTATACAAAATAAGACATAATTAACATTTCCAGGTGTACACAGTGTCTATTAAATGTTCAAAAAGAAGGTTTAACAAACACTAGATGAATCAATTTCAAATGTAAACTTTTGAAGCTGTCGAACTGATCCTCTGGTAGGAACTGGGTGTGGAAGCTTCATTATATCATACTTGTCTATTGCAAATATGGTAGTATCTTCCTTCGAATATTTTGAGAATTAAATCCTTTTCATGCACGTCGTCTTAAGACATTAATGTTTATTTCCAAGTTAGTAAATAACTTTGTTCTTGCAAATACGTTGCCATTTTGCCAGCATAATTAATTACGGTCCAAGGTACAACATACCTGGGACCAAGGTACAACACCTGTGTTGTATCTCGGTCCTAATTATTATTTTATTTTGCAAATAAAACCATGACAAGAATACATGCTTGAAAAATAATATGTGTGATTATAAAACTCTAGGGTATTCAGAAAAAATATTTTGGTAATTTTTGTCGAAAAATCAACAAAATTAAAAATACAAACATGAAAATGGGTCCGAGGTACATCGTTCCCTATATTGTTTCGGCATGTGCCGAAGAAACAGGAAAACTGGTCGGGTCCTTTACTAGCAGTCAATATAGGTTTAATATACACTGTTTGAGTGTGTCTTTGTCAGTAAGCTGTAACGACAACAAATGATCCATAAAACTCAGAGACACAGACCCACCCATTGCGAATTTCCTCGTAAATTTTGAGAGAATTACAAATGCACACAAAAATATATCATCCATTACGACCAGTGACCTAGCGTGAGGGGAGACAAGGAAGACGCTGGATACTCAAGAAAAGATTAATACGTAAAATTTAGAATAAATATTTCATTATAAGTAGTATATAAGTATATAAGTAGTATAAGTAGTATATAAGAGGGGAAGGCAAAAGTCCACGCGAAGATTCAGCACCTTTTTCTCAAGGCTGTAGTGTCTGTAGCCCAGGGCTCCCCACACATTTAAGGTCCCCACAAAAACTGAAGAAAGAAAAAAACAACTGGAAAAAGATATGCAAGCGACAATTTTGGTCATGATTTGTGTCAGTGCGTAAATAGATCAGACTAGCATGTAAATCTTTCCATTTTTTATGTAGAATCGCACATTTTTTTAGATGAATGGGCTCGTTTGATAACGATGTTTTTCGCACAATTAATTTGGGATTTTATTTCTGTATTCTTAAAAATTTATATCTCCGCAGCATGTTAGGGTGCTGTGTTAGTTTTTTGTTGCTAAATAAAAACAAAACAATTTTGTTCAACAATCTGTTTCCGAAATGTCCTTCCACGAGAGGCCGAAGTAGAAATTAACCCACAGCCTGGGCGTATACGCGTATTCAGCCACGGGGGATTCTCGGCGCATGTATCTCATTGCAAAATCAAGGGTACCGGCATGTCGCTACGGACACGCCCCGATGCAGGCACTGGAGCGAGACCCCCACCCCATCCGCACGCATCTATTCGCCAGGGAAATGGGGTGGATTTCGGGGCAGCTACCCCC
Source organism: Acheta domesticus (assembly GCA_031308135.1). NCBI lineage: Eukaryota > Metazoa > Arthropoda > Insecta > Orthoptera > Gryllidae > Acheta > Acheta domesticus. Next base: position 117,725,556 of record JAHLJT010008446.1, on the reverse strand, counting down.
CTGCGTCAGCCCGCACCTCGTTTGGCGAGGCACCCTCACCCAGCATCGCCCTGGGCAGGTGTCGTGCCGCCGCGCCTCGTCGTTCCTCCCCTCCCCGCCCGTTCCCCCACCCTCCACTCCCCGCTCCGAGCCGTCGCGTTTCGTTGCGTTAGGTCGCAACCGGTCGCGTCCCGACGCGCTGCACACCTTGCAATGCTCCAACTCAGCAACGCAGGGATTTCATTTGATTTATTTTATTTATTTACGTTAGCGAAAAGTAAAAATTATGGGTTACGTATGGGGGAGTAGTGTATTCTGCGCACGTTTGCTTGAGCTTCAGAATCTACTCTTTTACTGTACATAGTTGAATGATAAATAAAACAGCCAACGAAGCGCGGTGTTCTCGTAACCTATCTTCGACTGCCAGCCTTACGAATTCTTCCCTCCCCGATGCGTTTAGGAATTCTTTGCCTATAATACTCATTGCACGATGAATTTTCTCGTTTTCTGTTTTGCTCTGCTTGATTTTGTTCCTAATGCATTATTCTTTCTCGGTCTATTCCAGGAATCACTGGCTATTTCGGTAGTTTACACTTTTCGTGTAGTGTCATCTCCTTGCCTATTAGTGTTTTTTTTCCTTCGAAGGAACTGAAAGAAAGTGGAACAACATATTTGTTTTTGTAAACATCATATTAACATGGTCCGAGGAGTAATGAAATATAGCGACGATGGCTGTTGAACATGAAATTACAATTCGCGTGATATTTGCATTTCGCGCAACCAGTTATACTCGAGTGACTCCCGTAAACACATTCACTAGTTTGTATACACATTTTTCTTTCTATTTAAACAAGGGATTCCATCAAAACTATTGCAACAGGTTTCTAATACAACGGGAGTGAAAGACGTAAGTTTCAAATACATAGGAAAGTAAAGTCACGATATATGTCAACGCTTAATGCATGAATTTTAAACAGTATGTAGATCTATTTGGTTAGACACGAAACGAATAAATGTTCGGTTACAGATAGAACATTATCGTCTGTGATAAATGAGTTTATTTTTCTAATAGCATTATGCAATCGCAAACGGGCGTACGAGTACGTAAATCTAGACATCTGTGTGTCTAGTTCTCAGAAGAATCGTCCCAAAGACTGCATGATACGCTGCCATCGATGTAGAAGATCAGTGCTTCCAGCTAAAATCCCGAGAGAATCTTCTCATCACTCGTCTCATTGTCGGGGGGATGACCATACGTGTCGGAAAGTATATCGTATGTAGTAAGCTGATCAACCACCGGATTGCGCATTGGGTTTGTGCATGTCGTACGTATGAATGTTACGACATGTGTTACTTACATTGTTGATGAACACATTGTTTTCGAGGAACTGATGTTCCTTATTGTATCTTTTTCTCTAACTAGATACACGATTTAACGATTCACGCATTTAACCTTAGCATATGTGGTGCCTTTGCAACTGCACGTTTTAACATACCTCGCCAGCCGCGCAGTATCGTGGGAAAATCATTGGCATGACATAAGCGGTAACTCTCAGTATTTTCTCACGCTCATATTCTCGCATGTGCCTATCGTGTTTCTTTTCTTTCAGACGTTATCTCCTTTCTTATATTCGTATGTGTTTTATGGCATTCAATTCCATGGTTAATGTTCCTCTTTTCTCAGTGTGCACTGGATCTCCACTTCACCAATCATCTCCGCATACCTCGCCCACACCGGGGAAGGTGGCTCAGGATAACAACTGACGCCACTGCAGTGCTTCTGACCGAGAGGGTCCTAGAGTTCGAGTCCCAACGGTGGCAGGATTTTGGGCACTAGCTAGATAGCTAGGTCGAATTCAGCCACTGGAGGATAATTGTAGCGGCCGGCTGCTGTGATCGGTCATTTCCATAGTTTCTCCTATCAACACCGGGTGAATGCCGGGAGCAGTACCCTACAAACGGACCACAGACTGCTGGCAATCTCTCCTTTCCTTGTCCTTTCCTCATCACTTTCTTTCAAACACACTTACATTATTATACTACCATGCATATCTGGAGCTTAGAGCTTATCCCGGTTAGGGCAGTGCCACGCATGTGGAAGATACCTTGGGGAAATCCCCGAGAGTCGACATGTAGGTCGGCACCAGATTTCACCATCGAGCTAGAGCAGAACAGCGCCACCTCCCATGATAAAACCCTGAAACACGTTACGAATCTAATAACTATAGCAATTGGCGTGCGCGAAAACACGAAATAATCGATCGATCAAATCAATCAATCAATCAATCACGCCCCCGCGCCTGCCACCACGCTGCATACCCGATCTCCCGCCGCAGGGCCCCGCGTTCCGCTTCAGACCGGAGTCCCTCCTACGCTCCCCTGTAGGACGCTGCAACCCGGCCGTGCTGTCCCGCCCCCGCTTCCCGTGTACCGCGTTCCATGGCGTGGCCCGCAAGCCGGAGGCCCAGAGCCGGGACTCGACCCAGCCCACCGAGCGCCGATATTCACCGCTGCGCGCCTAATAATGCAGCCGGTTCGTTCATCAGCGCTGAAGCTAATATGACATGGTGCGCTCTGCTATCGTACGCGAGTTGCGCGCCTGAATACTTTCTGCATGCCGCAAAATAATTACGAAATAAAAAATAGGAACGCGCATTACGGGAAAATGAGGGTGTGGAATGAGCCACGGAATGAAGTGACAGCGATTGAGGCCTTGTGTTAGGCGCACACGTATAATCATTGTGATGAAGCCCGCGAGTATGCACAATTGTTCATGATGGCGCTAGCAAATACCAATACACGTTGGGATACTAAGGAGTTTCCGAAACAAGTATTTGGTGATACGAAAATATGCGTTCCATGATGATAAGTTGTCAGAAAACATCAATTGTTTCAATGTATCGACTAATGTACTCACAATTTAGTACTTTTAAAACAAATTGCAATTTTGAAATACAACAATATAAAGAAAAACTATGGTTAAAAAATCAAATAAGTAAAGGAAAAAATCCCTAAATACGCAGAATTTGTATAAAAAATTCCATTAGATTACAAATTAAATTACATAATGAGTGAGATGTACGCATGTACAAAGTACTTAAAAATAGCTGAGGAATGGAGTCATTAAATTGTAAAATTGCAAACAATTCAAATTCTTGGTAATTGAATTCCACTGCAAGAAAGGAAGGATTTATAAAAATGAAGGTTTTATCAAGACGGAAATTTTTCAGACTATTCACAAGTTCGAAAGAGAAAGTTACAAGCTGAAAAGGTGTCACATTAATTACTTTCACCCATGTATTGCAAGTTGAAACCGCGTGCTTTCATAATTAACGTATTACAAACCCTGCGACATTAAACTGTGTAAGATTTAGCGAACATCCAACTTTCTTCATAATCCTCGGATCTTTGTCGGAGATTACGCGCCCGAGTGTTTCCGAACCACTAAATCCCACTGCTCACTAAAAGCTGTCTTCCAGCGCTCCCCTCCACAGGTTATTCCAAACTTAGATCCAGCAAATCACCTTCAGCCGTCATAATTAAATAGCGTCATTAAAACGCTTTAGATTATTTATGCACGTAGCATGGATATAGAAATATCATGTAACTGATGTTATCTAGTTAATTTGAGTACCTATTTTCTTTGTTCAACGTTTTGAGCCATTGATTCTTAAAAATGTATAAATACAAGGCGTAGGGTGCGTGTTAGATCATCATATTCCAGTTCATTCATTAATAATTGTTCAAGACACTACTCGGTAGCCTCTTCCTTCTCATTTTCATAATCGCGTTGGGAATATGGAAAATCACTATTTCAGTCATGATTTTTTTTACACAATCTTGTGCACAACGATTCTGTTTAATCTACATACTTTTTCCATTTATTTTATTTTGTTGATCGTACAAAGGTTGCCGGTAACTCTCACTTAAGTGCTCACTCTTAAGACGCTACGTTCAATCAGTGGCGCAAGCGGCCACCCACCGGGAGGGCTCGAATGGCTGCCGCTTTTGATCTCGCCTCCGCCGCAAGCGAGTAGGCGGCCAACGGCGCCGGCCGCCCCAAGGCGCCGGGCGGGGACGGGGACGTGGCCAGCGCCAGCGCCTCCTCTCCGTCCCGTCCCGTCCCGTCCCGTCCCGCCCCGCCCCGGCCCACCCCGCCCCCGCGCCTCTCGCTCATCACACTGCTGCCCTCCAGACCTCGCTATTCCCTCGACTCCCCCTCAAGCTCCCTCCTCGCTCTTTTAGCCCTGGAGCGGGACGGGGTGGGTCTGTCGAGGTGGGTGTGGCGGGGCGGGGATTAGGCTGGGCTGGGCTGGGCTGCGTGGGAGGAAGCAGGAGGGGGCGGAGCGGTGTGAGGTAGGGTAGGGCGGAGATGGGCAGTGCTAGGCGATGCAAAGTGAGACGAGATGGATCCAGGCGTGGAGCGGAGAGACGGGAGGCTCATGAGTCTGGGCGGGGTGCGGTAAGTGGAGCTGAGCGTGACTGATGGCTGATTCGGGGCTGGGCGGGACTGAACGGAGCAGAGTTGGAGCCGGGCAGAGCGGAGCGGGGCAGAGCGGAGCGGGAGCGGGGAAGAGTAGTGTGGGGAAGAACGGAGCGGGGGAGAACGGAGCGGGGGAGAACGGAGCGGGGGAGAACGGAGCGGGGGAGAACGGAGCGGGGGAGAACGGGCGGGGGAGAACGGAGCGGGGGAGAACGGAGAGGGGGAGAACGGAGAGGGGGAGGAACGGAGAGGGGGAGAACGGAGAGGGGGAGAACGGAGAGGGGAGAACGGAGAGGGGGAGAACGGAGCGGGGGAGAACGGAGCGGGGGGGGAGAACGGAGCGGGGAGAAACGGAGCGGGGGAGAACGGAGCGGGGGAGAACGGTGCGGGGGAGAACGGAGCGGGGGAGAACGGAGCGGGGGAGAGCGGAGTGAGGAAGAGCGAAGTAGGGCAGAGCTGAGCGGGGCAGAACGGAGCGGAAGGGCGAAGCGAGGCAGGCGATGCAATGCTATGCGATGCGATGTGGGCGGGCGGAGCGGGGAGGAACGAGGAGGAGCGGGGTGGAGAGGCTCAACCTCGTCCGCTGCGGAGCGACACCCGGCCCCTGAAAACTTGGCCGTGCGGCGGCAGCAGTGGGCGCAAAGGGAGGGCACGAGTTGGGCGACACCGTGGACGCCGCCCAGCGCCGGCTCCGGCTCGGGCTCCGTCGAACTTGCCCGTCCGCTGCCGCTACTTAACGCGCCAATTTCCAACATCAACATCATACGCCCGGCCTGCGAAGGGACACCCTGTTTTGCTTCTGGTTAATACTTCAACAAAATGCAAGAGGATTAAGTGCGGGATCTGGCTGTTTTATATTTGGAAGGCGTACAGCAATGGACGTGAAGATAATAGACAGTTAAAATGAATCATTGCTAAGTGAAACTTTCAAGACGGAAATAATAAGATACTAAAGAACTAAACGTCTTGCAGTATTTGGCATCAGACATATCGAAAAAAGTGTGGAAACTCCTCCTTCTCTGAAAATAAAACAAAAGGAAGAACACTCTAAACTTTTAAAGAGCCATTGTTTATACGATCATTTTTCTTTTTAAAGACTGTCAAAATACATTTTAACTTTAAATGTGCACTTGACATTTCAGATCAACTTTCGCGAAAGGGATTTTAAAAATTTTCTCCCTTCATTTGTCGGTGTCTCACATGCACAACGCAAAAATGGACATTACGATTGCAGAGTTCTGGAAGCGGGAAATTAGATCGCTTTTGCTGCGACAATTGCCTTGTGAAATAACAGTTGTATTATATTGCATAATATTATACACTACTACAATAAAGTTGTATATGGTATACAATTCAAATTTCCAAGTAACCTGAAAGTTCATCTTTTGTAGTCTTCAAGTAGAATTTATCAATATATCCACTACGCGGCCCCGGGTTCGATTCCCGGTCGAGGCAAGATTATAGTGTGCGTTTCCCTGTGATGTCCCAGTATATGTTGCTGTGTGACGATGAGAAAATTACTTCTCAGGTTGAGAAGACCGGAATACAATGTGCGATGTCTACGCGCTAACCACACGTACCCTCTTAAACCCATGACGGCGAGGCAGGGACGTCGCCGGTAGGCCCTAGCTCGTTCAC
>JAHLJT010008446.1:117613553-117719356 GCA_031308135.1 Acheta domesticus | reverse complement strand
GCGCGCGGACGGTGATGAAAGGGCGGCGCGAATCACGACGGCAGAGTGGCGGCTGCGGGCAGCGGAGGTTATCGCGGAGGCGACGAAGGACAGGTTGAGGATACGGTAATGAAAACGGAAGAGTATACATGAGGCTTCGAACGGCGGGGACGAAATAGTAGGCTGTAGACGGAGGAATAGTGCAGAAAGACTGAATGAGGAGAAGCACGGCAGAGAAGGGAAAATTGGAGTTGAAAATGCCTGTGAAACCAGAAGTATCATAGGTAACTGGTAATATGAAGATGTGTGCGAAAGCGAGGAGAGAAAGCGCCGGCCTCCAGACGACCACGCAGCACTGTCACGGCAGTGGCGAAACTTAGGGCAAAGGAGAAGCGAACGCTGACAGCGCGGGAGGCAGACCGAATCACGGAAGCGGAAGAGGCGAAGGCGGAACAAGGGGGAAGGGGGGCCGAGGCAGCAAGAGAGGCAACACAGGCGGAGGGGCGGGAACGGTAACGCCAACGGCCACGCCTCCGCCTGCTCCTCCTCGTCCGCGCTCCTTCCTTCCCGTGGCGCTCACGCAACAATATACTAGCTGCGTCGACGCTGTGGAATATCGCGAGACGCATCTTCGACCGCGTCGCGCCTGCCGCGCCGCGCCGCCGCCGTTCCGCCCCGCGCTACGCCGCGCCGCGCCGCGCCGCGATGCAGTGAAAAGAGGCTGTTGGTAACTAGGGGCGACACTCCCGCCCGCCGCTGGCGCTGCCGCCATAAAGGCCCTGTTTACATGTCAGTGCTTCTGAATGGCGCTAATTGCATCTGGCCGGAGCGCGAACGCCGGCGGCGCTGGGGAACGCGACGCCGCTCGCGACGCAGCCTCCCCTCCCCCTCCCCCCCGGGCCTCCTCATCCCTCCACCCCATCACGGCCCCCTGAACCTCCCGTCTCCGCCCCCGCATAGCCACGCTCAGCTCCTCTACGGCGGTCTCGCTTCCACCTCATGCTCTTCTCACAGTCGCCTCCGGCGTCCTTAACTCTATCTTGCCTATGTTAAATGCACTCCATGGATGTGGCAAGAATCTCCTAGGGGCTCTAATCTCTTAAGTTCTGTGGCGGTGGAAACCTTAACGTATTCCTTCTGTTCCGAGTTTCAAGTAGCGCAGAGCTCGGCTTCAAAGTCCGTGTTGTAATAATGATTCATTATAAGGTGTTAATTTGTATGAATTAACACAACATTCTTTGTACAATGTCAACAAATAAAATCATAGAATCTCTCACGAACGCTGAATCAAACAGTCCCTCGCTAGCATTCCTACATTGACCTTTCCTGTATGTTCTCCTATGGCATTGAGTAATGTTATATATTGTGTCGTACCATGATATAACGTGTTGCAACAAACGATGGGATTAGCAATCATTTTCATCTACATTGCAAAAAATCATGTTTTGGGATAGTACAACGTTACTGTTGGACGTGTGGAGATGTGATATATTTGACTTATTAAGAACGACAATCAATTGCATATCATTCATGGTGGAGGAGAAGTTTACTATTCAGAAGCGATGCAAAGAAAAACACTGTCGTCACATTCGACTTCGAATCAAGGACAACTGAAAAGAAACATTGCACCAAACTGAAGTACCACTGGTTCAGAAACACTTCAGGATATATGCTCACGACTTCATTGTATCGTTTAAAACACCACACGAAATTCTAAAAACAGATAAATTATAACACTCTGGAATGCTCCAAAGAAAGCCCTTTCAGTGACAAAAGTGCCCTTTTTAATTTTCCAGTGAAGTGTAAACCCAATTCATTTTTTAAAAAATCTACAAAAATGCATTATTTCTTAAGAACTATGAAATGTGTATTGAACTTTTAATATCTTAGTTTTGAAGCAACGTACATATATTGACATCCGTGAAAAACTTAAATCTCGAAGAATATAATTACTTCGTTATATTTATAACGCAAGGAAATATGCATCATTCTTAAGTTAGTTTTAACAAATAAACTGACTTATCATTGAAAAGACATAACAACGGAAGTATTTTACGCTAAATATAGAGTGGTCCATATGAACCGATTGATTTAGATGAATTTCAACTATGATCTTACGAATTCTAAATGTCTTCATAATAAATGGAATATGTATGAATGTTTTTATAATGAGGGAAGAATTTTCTAGATTTGCCATCTCATACGCAGTATTGTTAAATACAGAAAATTAAAAGAACTTTTATGGTATTATGTTTTAGGTGCTGTTAGGTAAGGTTCATTATCATACACAAGAATGCTGGGCAAACCCTTCAGGAATTCAAGGAAGTAATGCAGGCTGAACGAAAATAAACTTATGCATATAAAACAGAGTCGTCTCCGCTAATAAAACAGGAAAACTCTATATTTTGTGACAAAATGTATTTTATTTTACCCTTAATAATCTTCAAAAAGATAAATTCGAGCGTGAAGGGATATAACAAGTTTTATAATTGCATTTTCACCCCAAATCCCATCTCTATTTAATCCTCTATATATACGAGTATAATACGTTAAGGATAGATGAGGGACTTCTACAGTTTATAAGAAACCATCGACACAAAACCCTGTATGATACTGCTGGATAGAGAACTACTCTCCAGTTCAGCATCGAACAGATTTAAGACGAAAGGAACGGAAGTTTCCAGATCATAGCATATAAATTACTGCACAACGCAGATTACATTCGCGTATAACTTGGAAACGATGCGTGCTAATTCTTGAATCCATTTTGCATTTCCCCGAGGAACATGAGCTTTGCGAGCAGAGGTGGATTTAAAAGGACACGATATTTGGGAGATCAGACTAGGACGTGTTTGGGACAGGCAATATTCTAACAAATGAGGCTTTTTTGAACTCTCTATTATATTTTTGAAGATTTAGCTCTTCTGGGGACCCCTGCTCCAAAATGTAGATGGTCAGTAACTCGAAATTATGTAAAACGAAAGTAAAGAAATTTAAATAGAAATAATATTCGATGACAGTATTAAAGTTATCATTTAATTTTCTGTAAAATTTAATCTCAACGCTTAGCTACATTAGAAAGTTTACTCACATACAATCCTGGGAGTATAATTTCACACAAAATGGTCTGGTCGTTCAAATTTAGGACTCAAAGTATGAAGATCTTTTCATTTTTAAAACAATGAATTACAAATTGCGGAATGTTCGCACGGGTCCAACCAGTAAATTTAATTACACTATACTTTGATTTGCAAAACTTGAAATATTCATCGACAAAATATTCACCCAGAGTTGCCGAGAGCGACAAGTGCATCGCGTGGGGATGGCAGGCGCCATCGACCGAGACCTCGACTTGGCCGCGGTGCTGGGGAGATTGACGCGGCCAGGGCACCGCAGCATTCCTGGAGTTTCCCAGGCGTCGGGCAGCCGTGCCTCGGCTGCCCTCCACTCTGGCCAGACTCCTACCTCCAAGCCTCCACTGCAGGCCAAGCGCAACATGCCCACGGTCTACGCCCAGGCCTTCACGCTTACCACACGCAAGCGTCCCAAATTCCCCATTTAATTTATGGCTGAATTCAAATATTATACATCGTTTCTTTTACGTCACTGGCGTTACAGTAGGGTTACAAGCATTTTATACTTGTAAGCCTACAGTACACCACGAGTCAGAGGATTTTCTTTCTATATTTGGCAACATAATTTATTCACTTTTTCGTTACCAAGAGTTTCGTTACCGGCAATAAGAGTTCTTCTGCCAATAATTCAGTTTTCCGTTGCAGAATTACATAACTTTCTCTTCTTAGTAATTACTTCTCTTCTTACAAAATACAGACCTGATATAGTGATCTGTAGATAATAAACGAATTATAAAGTTAAAAAAATAGTTTATTAGAATACAAAATATAAAATTAAGAAAGTTATGGTAATTGGGCCACAACGACCTTTTCAATCTTTAAGCTTACAATTTGAGAAAGACGTAACAATGATTCAATTGACTCTTTTGAACGAGATTATGTGCATTTCTTCGTGGTCAGATCTACAATTCTTTGCAAGAATAAATTATGGTTGGACTGTGCAGGCCAATATCTTCCTCCTTGTCTCCCCTCTACATCTGTCACTACGCTTAGCCTTCGATCTTTCCTTCGCCACCTCTCTCAGAGAACACTCATCATATACCACATCCTTATCTCATCGCACCAAATCATCCCGCGGCGACTCTTTCTCCTGCTCTGTCGTATGCTTTTCTTTAGCCATTTATCATCTCGCTTTCTTTTCGCGTCTGCGAGCAGATAACTTTGACCGCTCGCTCGGCAAGATGCAAGCCTCTCGAATCGCCGTTTTCTCGATATCTTTTTGCCGCTATAGACTGTCAAGAAATTCCTTCAATTTTTTTTCTCTACCACACACTATCGTGTATTTAGTGAATTGTTCTTCAGACACTTTTCATGTTAGCGACACAACAACTTGATGACATTTTTTTCTTGTTAAATTTTGCGGACAGTTCTTTCGAGGTTAAACTAATGTTTCTTTTGGGAACAATTTCATAATTCAGAAAGATTTGTCAGGTGGATCATTTGTCATCGTTAAAAAGCCTTTGCTCTCAAACGCTTGTAATTATGTATACTTCATAATCTGGACGAATGAGTCCCAATTCTTTTCTTTCTGTCTCGTGAATTGTTTCAGTTTCGCGATGGATATTATGTTCACACTAAATAATTAATTAGCATGTATCATTGGTAGCCATGTTTTTTCTTTTTCTCAAATAATATTCAGCGTAAAATTAAAAAAACTCTCGACAATCTTATTAAATTTTGTTCATTTCAGTATTTACGTTCTTTGAGAACCTGAACTTTTTTATCCACATTACATCTCCATGAAACATTTTATTGCACGCTGACTTATTTGAAATTCAATTTCCTACTCCATTTCCATAATTCTGTTAATAAATGTTCTTTTGTTCATTGTAACATGAAAGACAAAATGCGTGTTTAACGATATTATGAGAATTTAACTTCAAGATTTTTCAATTCGTGATCAATTTGGTCCTACAGTTACTGCCATACACAACTCTCCTCTATTATCATCGTGTCCAGGCGTTCACAATTTTTACTGTGCAATCAAAATGGACATTGTAAACTGTGCTTAATCGGCGGGGCTTTGAAACGTAGATAAAATTTATAGTTCATACAAACTGTTACGCATCTCTATCAAGTCACTAATATCTCAAAGAATGCATTTATGCATTTCACGCACAATAACACAGTTTTATTATTTTCCCTTAGCGTGAAATACAATTCTATTTCTTTATATTTCAATTAATATTTCGAAACAATTGTCTCATATCTTTATACAAGATTAACTATTTGGCGCATGATATTTGCGTCTTGTAGCATCAAATTTCGCATCATTTTATTAGGTAATACTATTATACAATGACATTTTTGACCGTGTTATCACTGAGCTCAAATTGAGAAATAAATCTGAAGTTGTTTAAACACGTGTAGTGCATTTAAACCTTTTCTTACGAAGTAATCTTACGGAACATCCTGGTCTACTTTCAGGAGTTGAACTATAATCAATATAACTTCATTTTCCAGTGCTAAAATATCAATATGAGTATATAAATTGAATGCGAGTGTAAAACATTACATTCATACAAAACAAAATTATTAGTTTTCGGTTCCTTCATAGAATACTATCACCCGTTTCTAATCGTCCCTCTTCAGATCTTTTGGTCTCCTTTATTCAGTTAACGCACACCTTCCAACGAGGCATCTCCTTCTTCGCCTACTTCTTCTCAATATGCGAATTTCCTTTTTAGAGCTAGTTGTTTGATTCTAAAGTAAGGCTGCTTGCCATTATTTTCTAAATTCTACTGTTGGTAGATCCTTTTTGCATTTCATTTGCGTGTCCCTACAAGAAATGTACACCAAGATGAATAGTGTTGCAGAAGTACGATCTTGTTATTCCTTCTTTTGGTGATCATTAGTGGAGAATTCATTTCAATCTTCTGATTGCAACTGCTTTAGTTATCTTGCAAAATCAAGTGTCTAGCTCCAGCACACTTCCCATAAGCACTTTGTTTTGTATTTTCTGCCTTGATCATGGTCCGAGTTTCAGAGTCAAATGTCGCAATCTTCAAAACAATGCTTTTGACAAAGATACTGGAACTATTCAACAAACGATATTCTACTTCACTGACACAGGAATGGAAGTACGTCGTCCTGTCAGCCATTTTGCAATACTTGCGATGAACTTGTAACCCCCGTTTTCGGCCTGCAGACCGCACTCCGACCCTCGGGCTGTGTCGTCAACCCCTTCGCTAGGTCTTCTGCCCCAGCGCTCCGGCCCTTGGGCCCAGAGCCCTTCTGTCTTCCTCTCTCTTTCTCCCTCTCCGTTTCTTTTCGCCGGCCGCCTCCCTCGTTCGCCGTCGCGTTGCTGCCGCTCCTCGGCAGCAAATTAGTCGCTGTCACCGCCGCCACCGCTGCCATCGCAGCCGGAGACGGGAGTTATGACAAGCGACGGGCCTCCTCTTAATGGAACTTGAATGTTTAATTCGATGTTACTTCTAATCCTCACCTCGTGCCCCCGCCCACGGAGGCTGGCTGCGCGGTGACGCGGGGGCGGCGGGGCGCGGGCGGCGGCGCGGGCGGCGGGAGCAGCTTTGTCCAAGAGGGCACAGGGCGCGGGACGCCAGGGCGCGCTTTCTGCACACGACCGCCGGGTATTGACGCCCCCACTAAATCCACACGATAAAACGCTGCATCAATATTTTAGTGGTCGGCAAAATGAGGTCTGTACGCATTAACGATCCAAACTCGCCGTTCGAGCATTGCCTTTACGATCTTTTACAGGTTTAATCTTTGCAAAGTGCACACCATGATACGAATCGTGATTGGAAATATCGCAGTGGATATAAGTACAATGCTGTGCCGAAAAAAATCAAGAGAAATCAAGAGGGTGATATCACTATCTCTTTTACGTTTTGTTTGATTATTAAAGTTGTAAATAGATCTAGAAATATTATCAAACTACTGCTTTCCGCGAACATGTAGCATCCGTCAAGTTCCGCATTTCGGACAAGATCTCATATAATAACAAAGCATAATTGTCTTTATTGTTTCCATTGCATTAAAGGAAAGTGTGTAAAAAATTACTGAATGTATACAAATCAAAAAACTAAATATTTGACAAATATATATTCAATTGATCATTAATTTGATGTTATGCTAATTCAGCAAACCTGTAAGCTCATTTTGTCGAATATATCCATAGAAATACGTACTAGAACATACTTTAATACTAGTAGCCTACAACCCTACAGAAGCAAAATAAACTGCTGAATTAAACAATACAAAATAAGTTTGCGAAAAGTAGCACGCACGCTGCTTAAAAGCAGCAAATACAAAGCTCTTGTGCAACACTGACATAATTTAAATATTTTGACAAAGACAAGCCTTTATGAATACTGCAATATAATATTGCAGTATTCATAAATATTCTGCAGTGTAGTATGTATACTGTAAAACAGTTTCTTACTTTACAAGACTACCAAAAATTCTCTCTTCCATAAGGCAACAAACGAATGCTAATTATTTAATGGCGGGCGGTCTTCCTTGGAGCTTTGCTGTCACATAACGTCAGACGATGTGTGTAGTGACGCACTGATCATGTCGGTGATCATTCATAAATTCAGTTGATTCACGCACTATGAGAAAAGTATAATACGAGAAAATTCAGTGGATTCAAGCAGCATGATATGGTTGTTGGTTTTTACCAGAGTGCCTGGGCATCTAATGAAAAATAAACACATGTCACAAAGTCGGACGCTGCATAGTTTTCTTTCAATTTCTGCACACATTGGAAATTAGTAATGAATATTTCTGGTCTACCCATAATGTATCCACCTTTAATGGTTATATGTAGTTCTACACAATGTGATGTGTGATGGATGTAGTATAACATACATTCTCGGTGAGAACGAGAATGAAAAAGGAATGGACTATAAAAAATATCTCGTTCGAAATGACGATATAATATTATTAAAAGAGGCAAATATCACACTGATTTGAAAGGAAAGTGCAACATTTGTCACAATCTGTGCAAGTATCACATGCTTATAAACTAAATACCAATATTAAATCCCGATCGTGGTGAGAATGATAAAAAACAATATTGGAAGGCTATTAATGTTATTTTCCATATAATTTCAAATGTCTTCCTTTCATTTTAAATGAAGAGAGTTTCACTTTTGAAACACTGAAACTAATTGTAATTGGCTTCGTTTAATTTGGAAGCAGGTTCCATTCACCCACTGCAACTTAATTTCGATTTTCTGAATATTAATGGATATTGCTGCTGAATTATTGCAAAGCACGTAGCGTATACGTAGAAGTACGTATATGCTTTTCACTTCAAGTAAGCGTTTCACAACGACGACACACGATTTACTACGCAAGTTCAAAAGAAAGTCTACCTTAGAATTTCTAGCGGCCGTAAAACCCACGGCTCGTCCGTGGAACATAGAATATGCAAATTTTGATCCACCTCCACAGCGCGGAGGACAGCAAAATGGATGCAGGACTCAGTCGGAATCGCATTCAATATTAGCATGAAGCATACGAGGTGCCCACTCTCGATGATGCGGTATACGAAACCACATATTTTAGAGACGTATCGAGTCTCGGGCCCATTACTGTTGAGCGTTTGAAAGCAAAAAAATACCTGTCCGGTGGCGAAAAGATGATTGAGATAAAATAACCTTCATGTGACTTTCCAATAAGTTTACATATGTAGCACTATTTCATTCAACACATTTCATATTAGCAATTGCATTTGATTTAACCGAGACATTTGAACCATCGAAAATAACTCGTCCGTCTCGTCACCCCCTAAGCTGTCCAGGATCTCGCCCACGAGCGCGTCGCCCAGCAGCAGGTAGAGGACGCTATCCAGGAATGAAAACTTTGGCAGTTAATTAATGTGTAACTCGCGAGGAACCCGACACCTGATTAAAACTGACGCGTTCAAAGTTTGGCGCACTTCCACAAAGATCGCGCTGACTGCCAGACGCAGATTGCGAACGGCGAACAGCGAACGGCGGGCCGAGCGCGCAGCAGCCGCCTGCGCCTTTCGGTAGAGGTTGCTGCGCGCCGCCTAGACGCCCACGCCTCCACACCCCCGTCCTTTCCTCGCCCCTTCCTCGCCGCCACGGATCTCATTTATTATCTCGTTAAAAATTTCTAAATTTTCAATCCAACATAAAGATATTTTTTGAACGTATGTATAGAAATATCTAGATTTAAAAATGAATCGACCAATTTGAGTACTGTATGTAAATTGTTTAGATGTGTTAGAAATATAAGTATGGAATCCTATAAATTAACTAGTAGTAAGATACTAGAGTAAGAGGTTGAATGCTATGTATTAAAAATAAGAATGTACAAACCCTTGAAACCCTTAAACTACCGAACAAAAAGAAAATACCTTTTTTAAATTAAAAAAAATAGTATCTCAATTTTCGGAACCACCCTTCGATATTTCAGAGTAATTTTATTCTCCAATAAAATGTTGAACATTGTACACCGCATTACTGGCTGTGATGGCTCAGTAGAAGTATTGCTGTTGTGTTTGCAGAGTTGCTGTCCGAGAGGTCCTGGGTGTTCGAATCTGGTCTGGGGGTTCGAATCCCAATGGTGGCGGATTTTTGATACAACTAGGTCGAATTCAATCACTACCCGGAAGAAAATTCTAGTAGCAGACTGTTTTGATCGGCGGTTTTCCGTGTTTTTTTATGAATACTTGACGAATGGCGAGGCAGGACCCTAATAAACAGGCGACGCGCAAAATGATACTTGGATAGGGAAAAGTGCAATTCGATCTGTAGTCGGCGCCGGATCACGAGCAATTGTAACACCATCCAGGATGTAACATATAGGGTACTAATGACCACAGTATTTGACGCACGGAAACAAACAATTAATCAATCCAATCGATGCGTCTAAACATTTTAGGAATAAACATGTAATTTGTAGTTATTTTGAGGTACGAAGTAATATTTTCTTTATTGCAAAATGAGACGTAATCTCGACTCTAGATATTCTGGTCTCAGCCCCGCCCAGCCCCGCCCAGTGCCTCCCAATGCCGCCCAGTGCCTCCCAATGCCATCCAGCCCCACTCAGCCCCGTCCAGCCCCGCCCAGCCCCGCCCAGCCCCGCCCAGCCCCGCCCAGCCCCGCCCAGCCTCGCCCAGCCTCGCCCAGCCCCGCCCAGCCTCGCCCAGCCCCGCCGGGGGCAGGGTGGGGCGGCGCAAAACGAAGCGGAGCGGAGCCGAGAGTCCCCGTCGCCGCCGGCGTCCCCGAGAAAGCCGGCCCTAAGCCAAACACTTCAATCAATACAAAACCTTGCCATAACATTTACCTAGCAATATGCCGGAGTCGTCTGACACGCGATACTCGCCGCGCGGGAAGGGGCCGAGAGGCAAGGGTGGACGGGACGCGATTCTTGAGCAGCGAGTGTCGCGCGGAGAGCTCGCCGGTGGAGGAGGGGGAGGCATTGTCGAAGCGAGAGGGAGGGTGATGACAGCAAACGCAACGAAGGTAGCGGCGGTAAGGAGACATTTGGAGAGGAATAAAAGAGGGGGGAAGCGGACACACGATATGAGATATAAGAGACGGTATAAAAGGAGAGACAAAGGGTAGCGCCGGAAAAGAAATAAGCGCCGAGGTAATGGTGTGGACGGAACTGAAGCGTGGCGTGAAGGCGAGGGCGCGCTGGAGGACGTCGGGGGATCCGAGGACGTCGAGGATCCGGGGGCGTGGCGCAGAGCGGCAGGCGGGTACCACGCGTGGCGGCGGCACGGCGCAGAGGCGGCATGAAAGAGAGGCGGCCGGGGAGGGCGCGCGGTGATGAAGACGGGGCCGAAAGTGGCTTGCGAGGCGGCAGCGGTGGCGGGGCCTGCGGGGCCGGCGTGGGCGACGGGGCTGCGAGGGGAAGGACGTGGGAAGAGGCGGGGGTGAAGGCCGGGGGCGGGGGGCGTCTCCAGTCTCCAGGCGGCGCGCCGCGGCTAGGCTGGCCGGCGCTTCTCCATTGTTCCGGAGGGTCGACGCGCTAAGCTCGCTCCCCGACCGCTTGAATGTTGGATGAAGACGTCCATCTGCACGGCCCCCCGGCCTTTGTGTTCGCCGCCCGTACTTCACAGAGCTAATACGGCCATGTTGTTATTGTAATTACCGTCCGTGTCATCGCCGTTACCCCATTACGTATTAATGGTATCATAATGATCAAATTCTGCTGACCTGCGAGAAGCATTATGCCGTTGCACTCTGTAGGGCGTGGCCGTGTTAGCGGGAACTCTGAGCGGGAATCGAACACAATTCTGGGCGTGAGAATGGACTGTCTGCGTTAACATTAATCTAAAACACTTCAAAGGGCATATTAATGCAAAATGAATTAAAGTATACATAATTCACATTTTTAAAACAGGGTGTGGTTGAGTATATTGAATTATGGTTTGGAGACGTGGGCAACAAATACCGGTAGCGGAATAACATTTGATGAACGATTCTTATAACTGGTTAAAAATTCGTGAAGTGGGCCACGTATAAAAATGAGTAGTTTTTATTCAAACGGGTTGCATGTAATGCTGCTCGTGACAAAAAAATTTTAATTTTTATCCTTTTTTTATTGTGACGAAATTAATATACAATTCAAGCTTTTTTTATCTCTTCAGTGATTAAATAAATTCACGGAACACGTTGATAGACGATTGCCGAAGACCGTTTTTGTTGTTTAGAAACTAACGTTTTTCTAATCAGGTTAATTTTACTATCAAACGCAATCCATTTAAACCATTTTATAAACAAATAAAAATTACTTAACTTCTAACTCTTTAAAACTTGAATTTTAAACTATTTAAACAGGATTGAAATACAAACTTGAATAAACAATTATAATTCATTATCTTCATTTGACAAACAAATTATATCAATGTTAGTATTACGCATATATCACTAAGAAAGTTTCTGATATGAAATTCAGGAACAAAGGGGTGAAATAAAAGTTTTATAGAAAGCTTTAAAAATTAAATTTCTTTGTTTCGTAAATGCGATTTTCTTAAGGAGATTTCTGCTATTAGGTATAATTCACCTGGAAACTTTGCGGAAAAATCTGGATTCCAATCGTCTGCGTCTTGAGCTTCGTTACGATCTCAAGTGCAATCAAGGAAATTTAATTACAAAACGGTTTCTCTTTCGTTACGAAATGAAATAAACGCTGCGGTAATACTGAATAGTACATTTTGTAACGGAGAGCATTTTTAACATCTAAAACGATACGATAAAATTGAAGTAATTAATACGGTTGGAGAAGTTCAGTCCAACAATAAACGAATGAAAAGATAATGTAATTTATTTGATTGTCATATCTTCATTGAGTCAGGGCATACAATCACGACGAATTGGACACTTGCAATCATATTCCGGTCAAATAAATGTTTTTAATGATCAATAATAGTACAAGAAATCGTTCAAATGAAGCGTCCGTGGTCTGAATAGCGACATAAACCAGTACAACTGAGGATCAAAGCAAACTATAATGTAACTTAACGATATTTGTGAAAGGTTCAAATGCCAGTATTTTCCCACTGTATTCACTGTTCCAAAACCAAATGTATCGAATTATTCAAGAAGGGTGATGGTCCATATGCAACAAAGAAGACTAATGTAACTGTGTACGCTTTGCGAACGGGCTTGTTATAGTAATGCCATAAGAAAGAACTTCGGCATGGTAAGCGCAAATTTTGTTTGGGAGGTGAGACGTTTTAATCCTGCTGAGGAATCGTAATTCTTTCGGTTTTTATGTGTTTTCCCCGAGAATGCTCAAGCAGCGCTCATAAAATCTGACCAATAACGTGCGCCATTGTGCTCCGATGCTTCCAGCACGCTTCTTCATGGAACTTGACCGCCCCCACGAATGTTTTACTGACCTGGATGTTTGCGTAGCTTTGTGACCAATGATAAGAACATGCGGTGAAGGTAGAATATCCTTGGATAAGATGAAACAGCACGTTTTCTAAAATAAAGAAAGAACGTCACAAATATTATGAGAAACATTTCGTAAGTCTTGGAAACAACGACATATTTTCGGAATGCATTAAATGTGATTAATTCAGTACATACTTTTGCAACCTTGTTTAAGACGGTCCGAGAAGTTACGGCCAAATCGCGTTTGTTTGCATTGGTGTCTAGTTGAGGCGCATGCAAAAGTTAATATGCTACAGGTACCATTTTTAATGTAAGAAAATAGAACAGCGGTCAATGTGAAATTGCATAATTGCTCGTCTTCTTAACAAAACTGTACGTCAGTGTAAATGAGTTAGAAGGTACAGTGGGTGATAATGCGTTACAATGCAATAATGATGCACATTGGGTAGATGCCTCAAACGTGGTCGCCTTCCTCGCTGACCCGAAGAATCGAGAGTTGGTTTATATAGAAGAAACACGTATAACCCATGGGATTCAATGCCTAACCTATCGTTGAAAGGTAAGGTTGTAAACCTTCCAGAAATAATTTGAAGGCTGTTAGATATGAGTAATGAATGTTGCTACATTTTGTGCCTAGTAAAACAATAATTTCAATTTACTCCTGTTTCAATTTCCCGAGCTCCTGTTCCAAGAACCAATTTGGTACTGGCATTCCAATGTGCATTCCAGTGAGCTTCAATTGCATTTAGTGGATTTCAATACATGTTGCTGTTATAAAAGTTCTCAAAGCTAATGAAATGGCCCACGTATTTCCAATTTCGGTTTTCCCCATCAAAAATAATTTAATAAGGCATATGTATGAATAATGTGGCAGAGATTTTAATGTCAATTTTCCCACTTAAGTTCATGTTCAAATTGATTCACTGGTCTTCAAATTGAGTCACCTACTAAGAATAACAAGTTTTTACTCTGCAAAACTTAAATATATACTAATTGGAAACATAGAACCAATTAACTAATAAAGCCGCCAATTACAAAAATGAAACTTTCAACGACAGTGGTAAAAATGTAATACAATTCTTCACATTCACCGACTCGAAAATATATGAAACGTATTTTCATGTCAAAACAATAAAAAATATGAATGTTACTATGAAAAGTATGTTTTCATAGTAACACGATGTATTCCTGTCTGAATTTTAAGTTCTCGGCTGTACAGGTTAATATCCACATTCATTCAAATTTTGCTGAGGTTTTCACATTCTGAAGCCATCTGAGGCCGGGGACAAGAAAATTCTAGCCTTTATTATTAGCGCCCAAATTAATATACATCAAGAGATAATTTCTGTTTTAATTTCCAATAAATCTGCCTGAAAGAGCACCTTTTAAAAAGCATCTTTGTCTGAAAATATGTACGAAGAATTTCGTAAAGAAATTCGTAAAGAAATTCTAGGAATTTTTCAGCCAAAGAAAAAATTCGCATCATTTTCATTAACACTAAAGAACGTTCCCAACGCTAATGGAAGACCGCTGTAACTTACACCTTTTAATTAGAATTCCTACGTCTACGAGGCAAGGTCAATTAATTTCCTGCTTTAAATTACTTAAATGTTCTTCAGTCACTTCACATGCCTTTCGCTCTCCAAGAAGTAAGTTTGATTTTTTCAAAAGCATTATTTTAGGTTGTTGGTACGGAAGGTACGAATAGATACAATTATTGTGCAAATAGCCACATGGACTGAAGGCAGAAACACATAATGATGATGATGATGATGATAATGATGATGATGATGATGATTATGATAATAATAATAATAAATAATATTTTTTTATAAACAAAAAAAAGAAGCAAAAAACTTGCAAAACACAGAAACAAACAAAAACACTAAAGATAGTTTAAAGATAAGCTATTGTTTATTTCGCGCTTTACATTACTACACTTCAAGTATCCTAAAACAACGTGAATTTAAAAAGGTCGAGTCCCACTTCAATCTAGCCTGGGAGGCAGATGGAAATATTACGAGTCGAAGGTGGATCAATGAAAGAGGCAACCTAAAAATATTATTTTAGTTTCACGATGGATCTAAAAGCATTTTAACTTCATTGAGCGGGCTCGCGGCCCGAACGAAGAGCGAGGGTGGAGGGAGGGACGGAGGGTGGAGAGGACTGCAACGGTGGGTCCTGCCTCTCCGGCCTCTCCCCACTTCAATTCCGTGATGAAACTTGAGGCAAGTAATGAGTTCGCGATCTGCCGGGGAACAATTAAGTGAAGCTTCAACGGGGCAGCGCGAACGGCTGTGGAGGGGGGGGGGGCGGGGGTAGAAACGGGTGTGGGCGGAGGAATGCGTGGGGAGAGGGAGAAGATGCGCGGGAAGCAGGGGGGGGGAGTGCCGGTTAATCTCGGCATCCGAACGTGCGAGAACCCGCCGTTCTTTGCCGCCCGTGCGCCTTCGGCCGGCTTCGCCTCCGCTCGGCTCCGCGTGGAGGAGTGGGTGCGGGCGAATGAGTCGGCACTCCACCCGTTGGACTGGCAGAGATGTTTTTGAATGGCTAACAAGGAGCAGCGATTTGTACGTTGCTCCTTGAATTCACAGCTTGCTTCGTGGAAGCGCGAGTAGAGGACTTTTCTTTCATTTCTTTCACATTAGGTGATTCTTAAATTATATTTACCAGTTCCCAATTTCCCAGAATTCCATCGATGTCAAACCTCCAAATTTACAAAGACTGTGATGCATTTCATGAAGCATCTTCTTGGAAGCGAACTTTTAGATCAAAGTGTAATTTTCAGAATGAAGAAAACACACTTTTCAACGATAAAAAGGTTTACAATCTCTCAAATCACGAGTGAATATTAAAAGTCATTCACTTTTCTCACTATATCACAAAATTGCTATGATTTTTTTCTTTGTGTCGATGTCATTATAACGATGTCCGATTGTAAATAAGGAATCCCAGTAAGTGACGACTTTGTTAAATACACCAATAAGGTGAATAAGTTACATTTATAGATAGTTTTAGAAATTAAGCATTAGAGGCGATATACAACGGTAACTCTCATTCTTTAAGAAATTGAGTTCATTGTACTACTTCCTCTTGGTTGCACTTTTTATAGGACTTCTAAAATGATTTGGCGAATTTGTAACGACGTACGTTTTCAATGTAAATTAATATAATTGTAACTGTAATGTTTCTTCTAATGGTTACAGGCAATATTACCATATCCTTCAGTGATGAAATGACAAACCCGACGTCTTCAGTGAGGACGAAAAAAAGGCCAAGGTCTATCTTACTCTAATCATATGTTTACGTTACCACTTAAATATTCTTGAGCGTCTTATTAAAGAATTTAATATTCTGAAGACAAACCTAATAGATATGAAATTCTTCCACGGAATTAAGTTATTTTCGCTAAAAAAAATTTTAAAAGTATTTTGGGTTCAATATTATTATTTTTCTCTGTAATATCTAGAGATCCGGTAAGCAAACGAAATGATTAAAGTGTAAGCAGTGGTATTATTCAATTTCTTTTGTAATGTGCTTCTTCGAAAACAATTTCGTGCTTCTTATCAAACAGCAAATTAAAACAACCTCTCATATTTGAAAAGTCTTGAAATATATGTTTACTGCAAACGACTTTCTGACATTACATTATTTTCAGACAATTGTTTTTGTTGTTGTTGTTTTGGCAGTAGAGAAAGTTTACGGAAGAACTGATATAAGATATTGAAGAACTAATATGATATTCAAAATTACCGGTCAATTTCTCTTTTATCAGTTTTCTCAAAAATTTTAGAAAGGCTTTTCTACTTACGAATGGAAACTTTTCTTAGGAAAAACAGAGCGTTTTCAGACTCACAACACGGTTTTAGAAAATCAAAATCTACGGAAACTGCCATTTTTTTCTTTTCTCAAAGATGTTGCTGCATCAATAGACCAAAATGAAGTACCCATTGGAATATTCTTAGATCTCTCGAAAGCTTTTGACGTTATTGACCATAAGATCTTGCCTCTCAAAATTACCTTCGTATGGAATCCGTGGTATTGCCCTAGATTGGATAACTTCTTACCTTAAACATCGGACTCAAAGAGTAGAAATACCATACTGGCAGGAAAGGACATTACATACTTATATTTCCAATTCTTTGCCAATTGTGCATGGGGTCCCGCAAGGTTCGATCTTAGGGCCTATTCTCTTTCTGTTATATGTAAACGATATGCCCTCGTCTATTAAAAATGGAAGAACGGTTCTGTTTGCTGATGACACGAATGTTCTTTGCAAAAAAGAAGCAGTAAATAGTTCAATTTCAGAAGTTTCAATTTGGTTTAATAATAACAAATTAATTGTTAACGAAAGAAAAACTGTTTCAATGCATTTTTGCATCTCAAATCGGAAATCGCATGTTCCATTGAAAATGAACAATATGATATTAGCTGATTTTGAGGCAACAAAATTTTTAGGTCTTTCAATTCAATCAAACCTAAAATGGAATGTACATATAACAGAATTAAACACTAAATTAAGTTCATTATGCTACGCATTCAGAATTCTTTCAAATTCTGTCAGCCTTCATGCAGCTCGTTGCGTTTATTTTGCAAATGTGCATTCCCGCCTGAGATATGGCATAATATTCTGGGAAGCTCATCCTGTAGTATTCAGACCTTTCAGATTGCAAAGAAATTATTCGAATAATGAAAAAATGCCTTCCACGTGATTCCTGCAAGCCTCTTTTCATTGAGCTGGGAATCCTACCATTGCCTTGTCTATTTATTTACGAATCTGTAATATTTTGTCAAAAATGACCTACTTAACGGAGGGAACATATTTTCATGCAATATTGATATTTATGATTACAACACACGCCGTAAAAATCACGTGCAATCAAGTGTCAGTATCAACAGCTCAGTACAAGAAATCAACATACAATACATGTACGTTACTTTACAGCGCATTGCCAGATGACATAAAACAATTAAAGTCGGTACACAAATTTAAGTTTAAAGTAAATCTTTTTGCTGCAAAACTGTTTCTATACAATTAGAGACTATACTGATCGTGAAAAAGAAAAATAATGTTTAATGTAACAAACAAAGATATACAATGAATTAGTTTACGTTTGCATTGTATACATTTTAAAAAAAATATTTAATACGCCTGTAACAAGTAATGTACTTCAGCTTCCGGGTCAATGACCCCCATCTCGATCAGGTTTTTGTCCGATTTCCCTGATCCATAGAGCAAATGCTGAGATGGCCCCTTGTTTTTCTTCTGGACGTAAATGTAGCTTCACTGTGCGCACGTTTTGTTGAGCCCTCCTTTTGCTTGTAGTTCATTTACAGTTGTAATTGATTTTCTATAACTCGGGAAAAAACATTTTTCAAATATTTTAATTTTTCTAAAATAATTATTTTCTAAATTCATTTTTTCAGTGTTTTTTTTAATTCTGGCCCTCAAGAAAATGTGCGCAGATAAATTTCTTTCTCCACACGTCATATACAGTTTTTTACTGTTTTTTGACATAAATAAATAAATAAATAAATAGAACTTATCACTTTGTAATAGCAGCTGGCCGCTAAAATTCTTCTCCAGTCAGCGGTTGAATTCGACAGGGTTATGTAGATAGTGTTGAAACTCCCTCCGTTGAAAATCGAATTCTACGCTCTCCGGTCATAGTCACCACCAAACAGCAGAAATTCTGGCATTTAGGTAACTTCAGTCTGTAAATACCTATGGTATTGTAAGTCACTGGTAGAGCTCTGCAATCAGGCGAAAACAACCGCTCGAGACTCTCGGGCTCCGCGCCGACGCTCGGCGAAGGTGGGGGACCTTGGTTGGGGGGGAAGAGATAGCTGTTTAACGGACATTTAGACCGGCCGCCTTGCGGCTCCCGCCGAGACGCGGGAGTCGCCGAGCGCCCGGGCGCTCGAGCGCTCGAGCGTCTCGAGCGCTCGAGCGCTCGGCCAAGCGCCGGACTGCACAGTAGCTTCGCCCCTCAATGCATGTACGGGATATAAAGTCGCCGCATGTAGTGATCGCAATACTTTCAATTCATTGTAATCGAAAGAAAATACAATTTCAATTAAAACGATTAATTTGTTGAAAAGTAACAATTTATCGATTGGAAATAATTTTATAGTGACAAACAATACATTTTTTGAAAGAATTAAGGCAAACAAAGACTCTGAAAATAAATTTTTATTGTTTTTCTATATTTATAGTGCTTGAGGGAAGATAATTCGTTGCGTACCAATTGTAATGTCATTGAAGTTTCTTACAAACCCGAATATAAGGCATATTTATTAAATACAATGAATATTTGGTCATAATTTCACGAGTATATAAGAAGAAAGCATATGCTAAACAAAAATGAGGTGAGTACTATTTTCCTTGCATCAAACGTCTTGTCATTGGGCGTAGTAATTTATTGTGAAATAGTTTATGTAAGCCGACATGGCCTTTGTATTTGTCGACTTAGTCGGCGGCCAAACAACAGCGGTCACGGCACATCAGCCTATTCAACTCAATAATTCAAGATACATTATTTACTATTATATACACACGTTTAACATTATTTTAAATTCGTCAAAAGTATGTATACATGAAATGATGCATATAAAGTTTTATATGTACGAGTACAATGTTTTTCAATTATTCCATTATTTTTCGTTTCAATACAAGATAAACGATTAATTGTAATTAAAAAATCGTAAAAGCTGAATTTGTGAATCATTGACTTCTGTGGAGTAGTATTGAAGCTCCACGAGACCCCATTCCTTTGGGTGAACTACTGAGAACAGCGTGGCAGGAAGCGATAACAAAGGTTGTGCGAGGTGACTCGGTGGCTGCCACGCAGCGCGCCATCGCCGTTGCGACGAAATTTCCAGGAAAGGACAGGAAGCAGTTGAAAGAGAAGGGTCGAGATATGTGCACAAAGCTTTCCTCGAAAGATATTGAGAAGCCCGCAAGATTATAAATAAAACTAAAAGTACAATGAGCTCAAAATAATGCTGAGGTGACTGAGGCACCCCGCACGCCTACTGCCGGGTTAAGAAACCAAGACCTGCGTGTCAGATGCCTGAAAATTACAACAACACCAACAACAAAAATATTTGGAAAAAGACGGCAAAAATACAAAATTGGAAGGGAAAGGTACTAATATATTTCATTGCACTTGCATCTAAATTTAGCAGAGCATTTGTATTTGCTCCATATTGCACCATATAAAATGAAGGAAAATTAATAATTTTATGTTCATTAGAATAAAATAGGCAATTTCCGAAGCATCCGATACCTAGTCATTACAAAGAACGGAATTTATCTCTAAAACTTTTGAGTGCCTTTTCTTTGAAGTCACAGGCAGAACTGCAATAGATCCACTTGAGGTTCTCCCGTGCGTCCGAGGAGTCGATTTTTAAAGCTTTTTATTCTTTTTTTATACAATTTATTAAACTTATTTATTAAAATTATTTATTACAATTAAAATTAAAATTATTTATTAAAATTATTTATTACAATTTATTAACATTATTTATTACAATTTATTAAAATTATTTATTACAATTTATTAACATTATTTTATTAAAATTTATTATTTGAAAATTAATATTAAAATTCCTCTATATTTTAAATTTTGAAAAAACGAAATTATTGGTCATTTATTTAAAAAGCCATTCAATACTACTTCCTTTTCCTGAAACGTGCCATTAGATATTTACTCCGACGTGTCGGCCGATTGTTACGTGGCGCAGTTCGCCTGAACGGGGTCCGCCGGTTGTCGAGTCTCGTCGGTTGGAGGCCGAGTCTCGGTCGGGCGCCGGCTCCCGGGAGTCCGCAACCGGCTGCGAAGGACAGTCGAGCGCGTGGTCTCGAGAGAAGAGAGGCGAGCGAGCGCTGGTCGGTAAAAATCGCGGAGAATGCAGACCTCTAGTCACTGGTGTCGTGACAAAATTCATTCAGAAGTGCTTGGAGGAACATCGATAAAACAGTAATTAGGCCTATTAACAGTCAGAGACTATTATCATCATCAAGTGCTCTGTGATCAGAAAGTTAAGGTGTGTAGATAGGTAGTAAAATTGTTAATTGAAAATAATGCATTTTGTGTTTGAAGAAATACCATAGATTTAGGGTAATTTTGTTCGAATATATTATCCTATACGCAATAGTACGCACGTTGCAATATTCAAAAGTTTCATATTTATTTATTGGTTAAAAGTGATAGCACATTGATTTGCATCTGAGAGATTTTCGTAAACAAAAAAATTGTGAATGAAGAAAATATAATAATTTCATAATTGCGTTGCTCATAAATTCAGACATCGTTTCCCCTTCCCCTCCCGTAACACGTACCGTATTGTAATCGCCCTCTGGGGAGACCGAAAGTGGAAGTGGATGATCGAGCAAGCGGGAGAGAGAAAATGCTCGGGACATTGCGATGGAATCAGGCGATTCCCTCCTAAGTTTTCCTATCTTAAAGAACCATTTTTAAAAGCTAATTGATTTTTCTGTTAAATATTTCAAAAATATCTATCGGAGGACTCTAACTGAAATTGGCCTCCTTCCGTAAAATCCTTTCCTGATCCACCCCTGATTCCACACCACTCCACTTGAGCGTGACGCGCATGACTTCGTAAGAGGCAGAGTCGACGAAAGCTGTGATAAGTGCGCGGTGTCTCTGCGGAGGGTCGTCTCTCGCTGGGCGTGTGCAATCCGTGGACCACGCGCCTCCGTCGCCGCAGCCCGCCCGCCCGCGCCGACCGCCGACCACGAGCCGAGCGCCGGCGGCCGGAGGCGGCCGGGCCCGAGCGCCACCTCCGCCTCCGCCACCGCCGCCGCCTCCACCGCCTCCGGGAAACAAAGCAACCGCAGCGCGGGCGCCGCCGCCGCGTCGACCCCGCTTCTCCATTTACATAATTATCGCACGACACGGTGCACTTACAAACTAACGGATCCCCCATTAATCCTGCGGCGGTCCAATACATCTCCCGGCGGTAGCGCCAGCGACGACGCCGCCAGCGGGGATGTCAGCGGGGCGGAGGCGGCGCTGGCGGCGGCGGCGGCGGTGACGAGGCACGGACACCGCCTGCCGGTTAGGGATGCGACAGCAATATTTTCTCAAACATTGATGTTTCTTTAAAAATATCGATATTTTAAATGACATATTGAAAGCAATGTTTTCTGAACATCGATGTTTGGTTTCAATGTTTTAACGTTACTTATGTTTTGTTCGTGGCTGAAAGATGCCCAGAGTCACAATTTTGTAAAGTTAAAATAAGAAATATTAACTGATGGTACCACCGCACTGATGTTTAAAAACATCGATGCGGTGCTATTGCGATGTTTTTGGTCGATGTACTATTACATCGATGTTTTGATTTTCAAGATCGATGTTTGGCAAGATCGACTTTTTTGTCGTCGATGTCGCATCACTACCGCCGGTGCGGTCGCCGGGCCTATCGACGTCACGGCGAGCGGCTCTCCTAGCCGACCCGCACGCGCGCACTTCCGTTCTGACGAGGGGCGGATCCAGCCCATCATTTTGGAGGGGGCCATCGTAGATTTTTATTAAATAATAAACATTTCATATTATATTGGGTATTTTTGAAGTGTATTTATGATACTTTAATATATTATTTTTTAAATAATTATTATTTTTTAAAATTCTATCATAAATATTTTAAAAAAATTTGCCAAATAAAAAAGTAACAAACGAAACGTAGGCCTTTTGGGTGGATCATGGCCCCCATTGCCGGGGGGAGGGGCCAGGGGAGAAGGGCCATGGCCCCCATGGCCCCCATGGCCCCTCCCCCCGCCAATCGCCACTGGCTCTGACCGACACTGCCTTCCCGCCACAGCGCCGCTCTTCCGAATAGCGTGTTCGTTAAGGAGACTCCACTCATTGGGTATTCGACGAGCAGCGAGCGGACTGCTCGTCCAATCGCGAGCAGCTGATGTGCTTGGGTGAATGTTCGCTTCCTTTGATTAGCGCAGAAGGCCACCACGCGGTGGGTAGACGAGCATGGAATGTTCGTCACTGGACAAATAGCAAGCAACACATCCACGGTACTTGGGATTCAGCGAGCGGTTGCTTGCTACTCGCCGAATAACGAGTGTGTGGAGACGTCTTTAGGATATCGTAATCAAGTGACAAGGGGCGCTCATATCAAGTACGCAGCAATAACTCGAATATATAATCGCCGAACGCTGTCTCTTCTCTTAAAAATGCAATGTCGATGAGAATGCGTTTGAGGAAACTGCAGAATAATTGTGAAACTTTTTCCAGTATATTTGAATGTACGTATGCATATGTGTATGAATAATTATGTTCATGTATATTTATATTTACGAAATATTAGCTTACAACCCTCCGCGATCATATATTTCACTGATGTATTATATAAAGGTGATCATGCAAAAATAACTTTCAGAGGTAAAATATTCATTTCTAATATAAACTTCTCTGATGTGTTTCGAAACGGAAATATCAAATAGATAACACCATTTTAAGCGTTGAGTTTCCCGTCCATTAGAAACATTCCGAGAGCAAGGTCATGGATCTTCGCTGCCTTTCTAAAGATCGTTTTGTAAGGAAGGTAGAAATAGTATATTTCATCAATAAAATTGCAACGACCGGTTTTGGAAAGGCGTAGGAGATTTAAAAGACAGCTAAAAAAACTACAACATGCAAGTCAGAAGTCATATAAACTATATCCTACCGTCTGTTCTGTTTCACAGAAATGAATGTATTAGAGCGCATTTGTTATTCGTATTATTGTTCATGTCGTGCAGAAAATCAAACATTGCATTTTCTCTTTTACTAATGATAAATATTTAGAAATTCTAATACAATAAACAGGACAATATTGAAAATTTACTTTATGTGCAACAACATACAAACAACACAAGCAAAACTAATAAAATCCTGCAGAATCATATTTCACCCAAGTTAATTGAAAAACCAATGACTGCGGAATCTCTCTAATTCGAGATGGCTTGAACAACTTCGAATTACACGAAGTTTGAATTAAAAAAATACATTTTTAACGAATAATGTTACATAACGAATGCCAGCTTTTGTAATTTTAATGCCCGCCCGCCTGAAATGTTAAACATAACACGGACAAATTTTCAAGTTAATACTGCATTGCGATCACGGGATAGTTATTTTAAAATTTCAATACCCGTTCATCATTATCTCGTTATTAGTGTATTCTCGGTCGTTAGTTTTGAAAAATATCAAAAGACCCATTTTAAATTTGCAGGGCTTTTAATGCGGTCAGGTCAATCCAACAATATTAATTTTGGTGAAAGTGTTCCGTATGGTTTTTGTCCTAATGTTGTCCGCAATTCGAAGAACAGACAGGCAGATACACAACCGGACCCAAAGGTCAACGGACACAGATAGACAACCGGACCCAAAGGTCAACGGACAGACAGGCAAACTGACAGGCAGGCGGACAGACGCTTTAAAAACACTTTTACGGTATCTTGGGCACGCATAAACGCGTATTTCCTTCAAAATCTCGACATCAATTGTTTAGAGTCTTACATCGCTTTCTCTAGTATTTACATATATACTCCATATGTACGAGAATCTATGAACAAAGTTCTTTGGTCTGCGTTTCTCGTGGATTGGTCATCGGCTTAGTCATTTCAGTCCTATGAATAACCGTTGAGGTCAACACAAGCCTGAATGGTTTAGCCGCAATATCCAACATCACGCACCAGAGATATAATTGCATTTGTGTCTTCCGGTGTTCCGTTTGAAATGATTTTCAATTGTTGCAAGCTTACTGAATCGTATCAATAATGAAAAGCGAATTAAAACATATCTTGAGAGGTAATCTACCGTCCGCATTCCTTTTCGTCCGTCTGTTTGTCTTTATATGAACTCTCAAAGATATGTTCAAAATGTTCTAAAAAATGGCCGCAATTCTTTTCTTTGAAACTTTTACTCGAATAGATCAAAGTGCGCTAATGAAAATGGCCCAGATACAATTTTTACTGAAACTTCTGACATTTCAAATGTTGCAGAAAATTAAAAGCTTTTTAACATCCTCCTACAACTAAGTTGTTGAAAGCAGATATATTTTTCTTAATGGAATACTTTTCCAAAAACTATTTTTAAATGTCATGTGCATTTTTTAAATATATGTGGTTCCTTTCGTCATTTGAGTGAAATCATAACCATTTTGACTAGTGTAGCTACAGCACCACCTACTTTCTCGCATTATTTGTAACCGTTTTCGTAATATTTCAACACTAGTTAAACGTCCAAAAGTGCTTCCTACCCGGAAAAGGATTTAGCCGGGCGGAGATTCGACGTCACGCACTTGGGTTTTGGAAGCAAGGAACTAAACCAAAAGACCAGGCTACGCTCAGAGTAAGATTTGGAGACAGACTGCACGCCGTGGCACGTTGCACAGACCCGAGGGCATGCGGTTCTCACTATACTTTGTAAGGCTGATTGCGCCCCAGCGACCCCCCTGGAAGAGTGACTGCATAAGAAGTTATACATACCGGTGTGTCGCAGATCAGCGCTGGACCAATGCAAGCCAAGCGGTCCGCTCACTTGAGGGGAACTGCACTAGATCACCTCGCTGGTATCATTTGAACAATGTTCCCAGGCATCAACAATAAAATGATTTTTTTAATTATCGAAAATTTACTGTTTTAATGAAAATCAGGCCTTGGATATACACTCTTTAATTACTCGAACTCTTACTTTATTCGAGAAACATTCTAACAAAATAATTACAGCCGTTTTAAAGAAAATTTTAATGATTTAGTTTATGTTGCTAATATAGTGATAGTCCTATTTCTGGCAAACTGTATTTTTTAATGTCGCCAAAAGTTAACATTTAAAAATTACAAAATTGAAGATAAATGTTTGTCTTCAATAAAATTCATTCTAAAAAATAAATCTTTAAAAAGTACACATATAGTCATTTGAAAAAGTGAGTATTTTTGCGTAATTTCTCTGTGAATTTAATGCAATTTATAAAAAAAAACATTTTCTCTAAAACAATTCCAATTTTTTCTTTATTTTTTTGCACAGATAGAACAACGCTTGAAAGAATCGTGCAGAACTGGTTTTCGTTGAACTTTCTGAATTTTCAGATTGAAAGTTAGAAATAGTGCGAGAAAGTATGAGTTGTAGAACCACTAGTTTACTTTTTCTATATTATTGACACAGTACTATGACCGTACCGTCTTTTTGGGGATTTTTAAATATAAAATCTTCAGTTATTCTGCCGAGCTCAGTCGGAAGACGGTAGATCATATAAAAAAATAAGGGACTCAGGGACATGGATTCTTTCAGTACTGGCGTTCACGAAATCACTCTCAATTAAAAGTTTTTTTTTTCAACAACAAACAATATAATCCCTCTCTCTCTTAATATTGTTGCATACACATTTAATACACATTACGCACAATATATAAAGTTACACACTTGTCCTATGTGGAAGAAAAACAAAAAAAAAAAAAAAAAAAAAAAAGAATCTTATAACTATACGATTTCAAATATAAATTGGTTACTAACAATACATATAGAACTTTAATCCAACGAGTCCTTGTCACTAAATTGACACAGAGATTCCAACTGAAAAATTCTTATCTTTACTTTCTCTCTTATTCTGTTATTCACTTATCTTTCAGAATAGAAACAAATCATGAATTAGCCTTTACATAGAATACAGTGGACTTCTAAAAATTACCTTTAGAAACTCTTAAGAATTGCTTATTCTCTCTTTCACTGTTAGAGAGACTTTCGTAACAATTACATTATTTAAATATTTTTTTACAAATGCTTGCAAGTCATCTTAACCCGTTTATTCAAGATAAGAATGATTGATTCAAGTCTTTTATAATTATCAATTTCAAAAACTCCTGAACACTAAGTAAAGTGATACTAATCGTTTTCTGCAATTTATACAGAGAATTTCGAAGAGTTGAAAGTACTAAAATTCCCTTTGGAACTTTCCTACTTGTGCTTTTGCGACCTTCGGGTAACGGCGTGGTGTGTAGCAGACGGTGTGTCGTGCGACCTTGACTCGTTCCTCCACCCTTAGAAGCCAAGTGTTCGCTTGCGTAGGATTCCAATCTTCGTTCTTGAGAATTTTCACCAGCTCTCGTAAAATCCCGCGTCCAAAAACCAGTTGAACAAAGTTAATATCAATAGCAAAGAAATATAAATCACACATAAACTGGATAAGAAGGAGACATTCACGATGAGTTTACTATTCATCCGTTACGTGCGTACTCTTCATTTCCCATTAAGTTTTGAAATATATGCACGCAATCTTTTTAAATATGCACACAGTTAATTGCATTTCCTTTTCAATTTAAAGCACATTTACCTCTTCTATATATCTTTGAAGAGTATCTGCTGCTTCGAAACCGATGGTTCGTGTCTGCACTATCCCGCAGTGTTTCGAAGTCCCTTGCGACTGCCTCCGGTTGGCTGCTCGATTCGAGAAGGAAGGTTAATGGTGCTCGTAGCTTTCCTTGTCGACTTGCTACATTAGCGAATTCTGTGGGTATATTTCGGTACTATTCTTTTGTTTTTATCGCGCGTGTTCAAACTGATCTTTGTTTCCGCAGGTGAGAGATGTGACACGTTTTACCTCGTTTATTGGTAAAACGGGTGGAGACAGTACAAAGATAATATTGTAATGCTAGGGCAAAAAACAGCGAATTTTCGTCAAAAATCTTATATTATGGTGTCCTGATATCAAAAAGTAGATAAATTGTATTTCTACTCGTAAATTTCTTTCCTAACACGTGGGGTAGTCAGAATCAACGGGTGGGTCCTTGACTGATGAATGGTTGACAGCAAAATGTACGTGGTTGTCCGACCGACCTTCCGTCCGTGCGTCTATCTCTTGCCTCATTGCGACACATTTGTGACACATTTGAATAGCATTTTTCTGCTCTCAGGAGGTCTTTTTCTGTAAAATTAATGCAGTTTACTTGACGATAGCGATGTTTAAATCCTGATTAATATTGTAATTCAATTTTACGTATTAAAAATATTTTACTAAAAAAAGATACCTCGTGTCTTGCTTGACGATATGATTCCCGAAGATGGTCGTGACGGCAAGTGAAAGTCTCTAGTGTTGTAGGGTTCGAATTTCGACGTGAATGATCATTGTTTTCACTCTACGTGTCCCTTGACTGACAAAAGCAAACCCTTACGTATCTCATCATCATTTTTCATTTCATAAATGAATGAGTGAAACCAAGTAACAAAGCTTCAGTACTGAACTGGGTCATCAACATTTCATTAGGGTTGTGGCACACAAATATTCACCGAGCTGTTATAATTACTTATAATGCATTTCATATTCCATATGTTCAAATATGAATGTACATATGATCAAATTATGGAGCATCCTTAATTGCGACGAATAGATAAAGATCATCCACCATTCAGACGCCATTTAGAAATGTCTCACACATTTACATAAAGAATATGAATTTTACCCAACACGAAAGAAAAAAGTTAATATTGAAAGATTATTAGTCCATCAGACTATTTACTCGCTATGAATAATTAATGTTAGTACTACACTTCACTCTACCACGCCGTATTAATTTTCATCTAGCACCTTTTGCATGTAGAGATGAGGGCAGCCATTCAGAGAAAACTAAAATGCAACTAAAATGACGAGCGACTTTCATAAGAAAATGGCAAAAGAATAATTTATAATACGCGTCGTCGGCGGTGAGCCGACCTGAAATAACTTTCCCGCGCAGCATGGGCCGGTGCTTCCTGAGCTCCCAGCGCCATCTCATTCGTTCCAGGAACACGGCCCTATTTGCCGCAACGGAACAACCGACCCTCCATAAAGAATATACGTAGTTTTAGGGAATAAATATACCATTACGTTCGTAAGCTCCCCCGTTTGTAAGCGACAGCCATGGACCCCTCGTTATTAAAATGTGTCATAGTCGTTGTGTTAAAATATAGCACCCGTGGGATCGATGGCCCAGCGGCAGCGGAGGGTGAGCGAGGCGCCGGAGAGGGGCGACCGCCCCAGCGCAGTTATGCTGGTGAGGGGCGGGCCGCTCACCCGGCCGCTCCTCCCCTCGCGCCCCGCGCCCCGCGCCGCCGCGCTGCAGGCAACCGACCTCATTAGAACGGCAGCGTCCAGTGCGGGATAATGAGAGAGTCAGTCAGCGCTAACTCGGCCTGTGTGGACGCGCCCCCACCCCAGAGGATGTCATCGGTGCGGGCGGGCGGGCGGGCGGCCGGCCGGCCGGGCCCGGATTGGGGTGGGATGGGGTGTGCGCGAAGCGGGATGGCGTGTTGATGGGGGCGCCAAGCTGAAATAGGCGTGGACGTCGAGAGCCAAGGCTCGAACGAAGAGACGAGACAGCAGCCTCCGCGCGACCTTGTAAGTTCGCAAAGGGCCGTGCTACCCCCGTCGCCGCGGTCCTCCGAAGATGGCGACCTGCACGCATGGAGCCGGAAGACTTCGCGGAACGCAGGACAGGAACGCCTGCGGCGGCGGCGGCGAGGGGCCGGAGTCAAGGAAGTAGCGGCGGAACTACGAGGCGCAACGCTGCCGGCTGTTAAGGCAGCTGCGAGTTACCGGTGACGCGACCCGGGACGGCGGCGGGCGCGTGGATGGAGGTGGGGCGTGGGTGGCGGGGCGAGGCGACGGCTTGGCGACGGGCAGGCGGCGGACTGTCAAGAGAAGCTTCTCGGGGAAGCCTCGAGCCAACAAGCAACACCAACCTGAATGAGGGGGACCGTCGCGCCCGAGCGAGGGCGGCGTCCTTCCCAGACGGCGGAGAATGTCCCTTTAGAGGCGGGGACGGTTCCGCGAAACCGAAGCAAGCTTAGAGTTGGAATCAGCTCAAGAGCTTCTGAAACGGTCATCAAGCAGAATACGCAAACTACCTTTTAGTAGTGGAAGTGAAATGGAATGATATTACGAGTAAACAGGGAAAGAACGAAATAATGGCGGAAATAATCCGTCCTTTGTAATGACAGGGCACGCTTTTTGACCTCTTCGATAATAAATGGAAAAAGAGAGAAAGATGAGTAAAATATGTAAACGAGAAAAACTAAGGTGGAAATATCCGTCCTTACCCAATGTTAAAAAAAATGAACTGGCAGATCGGGGTAATAGGAATCAGGATACGATGAAGATGATCGAAAAGCGAACGAGCAAGACTTAAGAATGAGATATACATAATTGGTAAGAGATGGAAATAACAAAGGACTGAATATGGCCATACGACGAGCGAGAGAAGCGGCAGGGAAACAAGCAGCAATAGCGGACACGGAGGCAGCACAGCACTATACAGGATTCCATAGAAAGACGAGGAGGAAGTGTGTGTCCGAAGGCGAGTAAAAACAAGACAGAACAGAGAGAGCCCGGGAGTACCAAAAGGGACTGAGCGCACGAGTACTGTTGATGGGCGCATTAGCTACTACTGTCATTAGTCACGTAAGTGCATGTTAAAACCCGGATTGTAGTGATATTCCTTCCCCTCTGGTCCGTGATATCTGGCACCGACATATACGTACATGTCGGGGTTAGCTCTTGAGATGTTTTCCGCATCCAGATATCTCCACCAACGGAGCACAGCCCCTGACGGGGCACACTCTAAACTCCCGACATGTGTGGTAGTACAGTGCATGTAAGAGTGTGTGCGTAAGGGGAAAAGATGGGATAAGAACTGGGAAGGAAAAAGGACGCGGTGTGTGGCCCGTTTGTTAGGAAACTGCTCAAGGATTTTGCTCGGTATTGATCGCAGAAGTCGCTGAAAACTACCAATCAGAGCAGACGCCGGGCGGCTAGAATTCCTCTCCAGACGGCGGCCACATTCGACGTAGTTATCTATGCAGCAAGTGTCGAATATTCACCGCCGTCGGGGACTCGTACCCTAGGCCCTCTCTGGCAGCGACGCCGCGGAATGCAACAGTAAGCTGTCACTGAGGCATCCGAAGCGGTCGGAGATGTAGGGCGAATCGGCAGCCAGGTAAGAAACAGGACGCGGAGAGCCCGAGCGAAGTACAGAAACGGAGTGGCGTTGGCGGGGAGCGGCCGGTGGGCTAGACGGGCGGAGGAAACGGCGGGCGAGCGCCGGGAAGAGCCGGGAAGAGCGGGAGCGGAGCGGGAGATGAGCGGGAGCGGAGCGGAGAAGCCCAGCGCGGCGGCGCGGCGCAGGCACTTGCTGCGCTCGCCGGGGCCCTGTCGAGACTGCGCAATTAAGCTCTTACAAACCGGTGCGGCGCGGCGACGCAGCAGCCATTTGAAGGGCACGCGTCCACCTCCGGCCGCTGATCAGATTAGCTTCATTAACGCCCGCGACCTGTCGCCTAACGGCCTGGGGCGGGGCGAGGAGTGGGCGTGGGGGCAGTGGGGCGGCGATGGGCATAAGGGGGAGGGCGAGAGACGGTGGGCAGACGAGGGGGAGGCGCCCGCGGCCTTACAAGCAGCTCCGAGGGTGCTGCTGAAGCTTTGCGAGTGCCTTACCGCGACCTTGCGGGGGCTCCTCTGTCCAGACACGGTTGCTAACGACGGAGCGAATGTCGGCAACACCGGTGCATAAACTTAAATCAAGGGGCGGGTCCGACGGAGTAACATCTTTCCCCATTGAGGCGTTGTCTGATTGTAGTTTCAAGATTTTTTTCAAACTCAGAAACAAGTGCATAAACAACATATGAGCCGATCCGGTGCCCGAGATCGCTAAGATAGTAGTGCCGTAGCGACCTCGGACCGAAGGATCGCGGGTTCCAGTCCCGTCTCGGGCATGGTTATATTTGTGTTCGTCCTTTCAACCCCTTTCATCATCATATCATGTCATCTTCACAGTTACTATAACGTTAAATTCAACAGTGGTCGCCAATGACCTAGATGTTGATGGGGTCTTAAATAACAAAAAAAACACCATATTCATGAATATGCTGCACAGGCCAAAACTTTTTCAAAATGGTGTCTTTCACAAATTACATGCCAGTGGTTTAAAACAAGAAATGTTCAACTGTAGATAAACGATTTAAAAATACGAATAACACTATTGCATTAAAGAAATGTAATAAAATGTAGTAAAACCTATTTATAAAATAGTTTTCTGTAGGACACAGAGCAATATAAAAACGAAAGTAAAAATGTTTCTTTCTAATTTGTCACAAACGTTATTTATTATATTATTTCGTGACACAACGCTAAATTACCAACATTGGATCGTAGAGTCTTTATGCACTCGATAAAGAAGAAAAGAAGTGCAGCGTTTTTAAGCGTGAAACAGCGTTATCACTGAAGCGAACTACGTTCTGAAGAGATTGATGATCGCATTGAGTGTAAGCAGCTATTAACTTCTTTCAACCATGAAAACCTTCATAAAATTTATTATTTTCTCGAGATTCTAAAATAATAACGAATTGAAAGAGATATTTCGCAGCCTTGTACGTCGTATTTTTTCTCAGAATTTTGACTCGTTGCCGGAATTATAGCTTTCTATTAATGAATGAAAATCATAA
Organism: Acheta domesticus; assembly: GCA_031308135.1. Taxonomy (NCBI): domain Eukaryota; kingdom Metazoa; phylum Arthropoda; class Insecta; order Orthoptera; family Gryllidae; genus Acheta; species Acheta domesticus. The sequence goes on along the minus strand of JAHLJT010008446.1, from coordinate 117,686,899 downwards.
AATATTAACTATTTTGTGCCGAACGTTCGAGTAAACCGGATTTGGCGTATAATATGTCTGGCGGAACACAATTCAAATATCAGAGTCAACCGACATAAAGATTTATTCATTTCAGTAGTGATGTAACGAAATCAGGGTAGGCAATAACGACGCACAACTAAACAAAATGTGTGGAATAACTTTCATTTACCCTCGCCAAAACGTTTACTTCGTTGCCCTCAGCGGGTGAAGAAATATTTCGATTGTTTTCTGTTGCGCATGTGTTGATTGTATAACGCTGTGTTTCCCAAATTAAGCAGGAAAACCGGGTCTATTATGCAAATGCCCTGAAAATTCATTTGCAGGAAGTCATTAGGAAGAAAAGACCGGATTTGCTTTGCAAACGGTGGTTTCTTCTTCAGGTCATTGCCTAGCCTCATATTGCTGTTGTGACATTGGAGTAATGCAATTGTTGGGAGTACACTAGAACCCCTTCTTCAGGGGAAAGTGTTGTACCTCTGACCCATTTTGACATTTGAATTTTTAATTCTGGACAAAAAGTGTCCGAAATATTTTTTCTTGATATGTTAGAGTTTTATACATCAAACATATTTTTTCAAGCACATATTCTCAAGACATAATTCTTTTTTAAATGTAATTATGACCGAGGTACAATACAGGTGTTGTTCCTTGGTCCCAGGTATGTTGTACCTTGGACCGTTCAGAATTATGTTGGGAAAATGACAACGTATTTGAAAAAACAAAGCAATTTATTAAATTTTAAATGAACAATGTCTTGAAATAAGGCCTAATTACCATATCCCAGGGTACACAGTTTCTATTAAATGTTCAAAAAGGTCTAACAAACACGGGATAAATCAATTACAAATGTAAACTTTTGAAGCTGTCGAACTGATCCTCCAGTAGGAACTGGCTGTAGAAATTTCAATAAATCATTCTTGTCAATTGCATACATGGTAGTATCTTCATTCGAAGGTTTTGAGAATTTACATCATTTTGCATCTATTGAACATCATAAGTGTAATCGGATAAATATAATAAATAACCTAATGAAATAAATAATCCCATAGATTGTAATTTTTTTCCAACACCATAGTTATGGCTTTTTCAATGTCCTCCTTGATTACAGGTTTTCTCTTGTCATCGATTGCACTTCGAGTCTTTTTTTTATAACGTAACGTAAATAGCTAAACGTAAACATACTACATCAAATAGGATAGTACTATAATTTGAAAAGCATTGTACCTCGGATCTATCCAAGGTACAACACATCCTCACATTGTAGTGCGTTTCTTTTTGCCATTTGGATGTTAGGATGAGCTTCATTTCAAACACGTTATTCTGCTCTTAAAATAATATGGAATAAAAATTGCTTTCATTTGAAAGGTGATCTTGCATATTTTTAATCTATATTTAAGAAAAACTATTAAAGAATACTTACTTTTGACAAGAGAATTTAGGTTTTTAATCATTTCTGCTGCAGATAAATTGTAAATAAACAAATTCAACTGTACAGAGAGCACTAGTGACAGTTTTCTGAACTACTTACTGTAGTATTCTTACATCTTACCAGGCAGAGCTAGAAGTAGCCTAGGTCCAAGGTAGTACATATTTTTCCAAGGTACAACAACTTCCCCTGCATTCCCGATTTTTTGGAGACATTTCAGGAGAGACCGAACACTGAAAACAGAACTGTGTGGCCGATTTTCTTTATTTGATGAGGTGACACGGAATAACAGCTGGCTGAAATGTATATTAAAGTAGTCTACTTTATGTCTGTTAATCATTAATACTACGTCAAATATTTAGTCCGCAATTTTGGAGAGAATATCTTCAGACTAGTACAGAGTGATTCTGTATAAAAGCCCGTACAAGTCTTGAATGATTTTTAACATTTTACTTAGATAAGAAATAATCATTTATAAAACAGTTTATATGGCAAGAATTTTATTACTTTCATCATCAAGAAATACGTTGATCTCAGGGCCTAACATCCGTACTTCCATTTTGAAAAATGTCCTCCCCAGTGTACCTAAAGTGTTTATTTAGAAACGTTTCGTAAGCAGTCATCAACCATGTCATTCTGACCTACAAGAAGCACTGCGAGATTGAGCGTTTTGCCCAGCCCTTGCCGTTGCCCAAGGACCCACACAGCCCTCAGGCGACATTCGAGCGCGACGCCTCCGGAATTCTCACATCTTCAATGCTAAGAGGAGCTTTGAACAGCCGCGGGAGCTTACAAACGCACTTGAATACATTCACATTATTGTCCACAATAGCCCCCATAGTAGCAAGCTCTGTTTTCCCAGCTATGCCCCAATAACCCTGTGCCTGGAATTGCTCATCCCTGGGCGGCCGCCGCAAGAAGCACGCGGGAACCGCAGCGGCGCCGCGGCGCGCGGGCGAGGAGGGTCGGTAGCGACGGCGGCAAGGAAGCGCGGAGGCGAGAGGGAGAAGAGCCGAAAGAGAGCGGCGCGGCGCGGGGACTGGGGCGGCGCGCGAGTGGGGAGGGGAAGAGGCAAAAGCGTGGCGTGGCGGGAGCGAGGGCCGCGGGGTGGCGGAAAGGAAGCGTGGAAGCGCAAGACAACAGGCCGACAGGGAACGGGGTTGGACGGGAACTGCGGCGGAGCGGGGACTAGGGCGGCGCGGGGACTGGGGCGGCGCGGGGGACTGGGGCAGTGCGGGGAAAGGAGCGGCGCGGGGACTGGGGGTCGGGGCGTGGCGGGAGCGTCGAAGAGTAAGCGTGGAAGCGAGAGAAAGCAAACCGACCGGAAGCGGGGCGGGGCAGGGACTGCGGCAGGGGCGGGGCAACTTGGGCAGGGGCGGGGCCGAGGCAGCGGCGGGTCGTGGAGGGACCGTAACGGGGACGGGGGACGGGGCGGGAGCCGCGAGGGAGGCGCGCCGTGGAGCGAAAAACGCCCGACTATGTCTCATTTCGCGGTGCGCGGAGAACGTTCTTGGTATTTGTCGAGCGCGGGCTGGGGAAGTGCTGGAGAAGAACGCGCGTGACGGCCGCTCCGCGTTGCATAGGAGCAGAGATCGCACACGGTGAGGGAGGGGAGAAGAGAAATGAGACATGATAAAGGAAGAAGAGGGGACGTGTGTGTGTGTGTGTGTGAGAGAGAAAGAGAGAGAGAGCAGAAAAGGAGAAATATAGGTAGGAATGGAGTTGCACTCACATATTCAAGGCAAAACAATCGAAAGGGATATGGCGATGCGTTGCCTGCAATTTGAGAACGGGTCAGATACTTTTCGAAATGCGCAAAAACCTACACATCATTTGGGAATAAATGATTTATTATTTATGCGGTGTGATTTACGTAAGGTGAAACGGTGGATGATGGTTTGAAAAAGAAATATAAAAAATACGAGTAGAATAAGCGTGTTTATAAAATTTGAAGAAACAGACACAATAAAAATGAAGGAAATATAAAGACAGAATGCAATTAACCAAACTGGATTCGAAGAAATTAAAATAATAAAATATTTATTATGAATACAAGCCCATGATGATAAAATCAGAATCATAGTTTGTACTGCATAATACAATCAAAATAACAAACTGTGAAATATTATTAAGCATATGTGAATCGATTTTGAGAGAGATGAGTAAAGAAGAATTCGATAATTAAGGCACTGAAATGATGAAGCATGTAATGTGCTATGAAGCAAGCCTCTTTATTGTTCTTTCAAAAAATATTTCTCATTAAAGTCAACTGTCATGTAAAATACTTCAAACAAACTGCCATTTTTAGAGCGCAGTAATTTCCGTATACTGATTTAGATTTGTAACTACTGTATTTCTATGAACAGCTGTTCTAATTTAATTGCTTAAACATGCTTTACAATCATTGGCTATAGGTCACAATAAACTCCATGATGCAGTATTTTACAATAAATACCATGCATATTTTCAACAGCTGTCTGGCACCCGAATCCCTCACTGATTAAATTTAGTGACCTCAGCAGAAGTGGAACACGTAATATCTAAAGCCTTGAGCTATTTATATGCACATATACGAACGTGTTTTAGCGATCACCGACGAGAACTGAAGTGAATGACTCGCCGTCTCCGAGACCTACTACAACGCGCAGTAGAGAGCGACACAGGGTTGACGTACGCGAGTGCTTGTCGTACCCCGCGCATGAGATAAATCGCGCGATAAAGGAAGGATCGCACGACGCAACATAGGCACTCTCGCGTGGGCGGCCGCCTCGCCTCTGCGACGCGACGGTAAGCCGACGATTCCGTAATTCAGCGCCGCGCCCCCGTAATCCGATACGCGGGCGCGGACTAAGCCGGCCGCCAGCGCGCCGGACGCGACGACGCGCCGAGGACGCGCCGCGGCGGTGGCGATGGAGGTGACGCCGGGGTCGGCGGCGTGTGTGGAGACGGGGGCGACGGCGGCGGCGACAGACAAGGAGGCGGGGGTGGTAGGCGCGGGGGCGAAAGGGGGCGGGGACGATGGCGGTGGGCCGGCACAAGGGCGGCCGGTGGCGGCATCGGCGGCGTCGTCGGCGGCCGCCGGCAGTGGCGGTGCAGGCAGGCGGTGCGGCCTATCTACCATCATCGGCATCAAGGTCGAGGCACGTGTGTGCATTGCCGCGGAATGTAAGTGTTGCACACGTGCTGCCCATTTCCCTTTTTTAGTGAAAATATGGACCCACTGGCATATACTCACGAGTTTTTAAAATTGTATCCAACAAAAATTATAGTCTTTATTACCAAGGGATTCGAAACTCCAGAAAAATATCTGCCACTTCTCAGAACTTTTAGATATCCTGTACTTATATGTTTACTAAAAATTGGCAGATAACACTATGTTCTTAAGTATTACGTTATTTAGTATTAACGCACGTATAACAAACTGAAAGTGGAAATAAACATACGAAACTGGTAAAATAATTTATCGTTGTGACTTATAATACCCAAAAGGATAAGGCGTCCCACTCATACGTCGTTCTTTGTATCATATACTCTCCGGCAATTAGCAATGTAATATATTGAAATATTAAAACATTTGTCCTGAAGCTTTCGAATTTTCTTTGTTCCCTCACCAAGGGCTTATTAAGCGATTTTCTTTCATACATATTATTACTACAGTGACAGATATTCGTGTACACGTAATTTATACGTCTACACGTTGTCAGAGGTTCAAAGTGGAAAGTGTCTATGAACAAGGTGGCCCAAGGCTTAGACGGCACAGAATGAATAAGGAAAGCGCTAGAACGAAGGCTCGCTTTTTAGTTAATAGACCGGCATCCGCTTGCAACGTATCTGGTAAAAGCATAATTACACAATAGAGTAATTGTATAATTTGACTTTACCCACTCTCATTTCACTCGAACAGAGTTATCGTATACCGCAGATTAATTTGTTTATGCAAAAATGTAAAAACAACTCAGTTAGAGCTTCCAAGCACACGCAAGAGACGAAATTTAAAAAACTACAGTATCTTCATAAAAACGACAAGAACCAATAACCAATGGGAGAGGGAGAAAGAGAGAGAGAGCAAAACTAATCGATATGCTATCCTCGCATTTAGTGATTGTTGGAGATAAAAATTAGTTATCTATGTGCTCATTGAATATATGTGTAAAATTACAAGTTTTGGTGTTTTTCTGATCAGGGTCCGATTTTTAAACAGGTTGAGTAGGCTGCAGCCTAGTGCGGCAAAGTTTTAGGGGCGGCAGTTTGGCAATTAATTCAAATTGAGGCCAGATCTTCAACTACGTAAAATATAATCATTAGCATTCAAGTATAAAAATATGTTTAGAAAAGTGATTTGTGATCTCCAAGAACTAATTAATTCATTTTGAAACCCATTTTATTTCTCAACGAATCTTGAAATACTTTGGTGAGAAACAAGTAGAAGAACTAATGTTATTAAATAATTTATTGTGTAAACCATTAAAATTGTAATTTTATCTATCCTAAATGAAAGCTTTTGTGCTTAATGTAGATCTAAAGATGAAAACAATAATGAACTTTACCGTTCGTTGTTTAAACAGATGTGATATTCAGCTATGGACAGTAAAGGGGGCGGCAAATGGACTTTAGCCTACAGGCGGCATTCTCTTAAATCCGGCCCTGGTTTCTGACTTCACTTCTAAGAATACATAATTTTTAAATGCAAATTATTGGATGACATGTTCATATTATAAAATTTTAGATGTTTGTGCTTAAATTATCACGACTGATTCTATTTCACATATCCCTTTATTGATAAAACGATAGATACCTACTTTGTTAATCCCAGCGATTGCCACATTTTTTCTTTCACCGACCCGATTTAAAAGGACTATTTGCTTGTAATCATGTGTAGCAGAAAGAATAGCACATACGTGTCTTAAAGATAACAATTTCATTCACCAATATTTTGGTAAATATATAGATTTTTAATAATCGAAAACGCTTCTCCCTCTGTGCAGCTGAGGTTCTAATTTTTGCTTTTGTGCAATGGCTAGAAAATGTTGAGCATTTTATACTGGCCACAGCATTTTCTCCATTGCGTATTGCATTGAGTATTTTCTTCGAGATTGAGTATCGTTGTGAATACATAGTTATAATTTGTTGAGTTTTATAACCATCCTAAGCACTTGCGTAGCTAGGTTATCGGATTGCCCCGATGCAGAAAGTCGAAATAGCCCAAATTGCAATGAATGTGAAATAGAGTTTTAAATCTAATTAGTATAACAATATGGATGGCGCAATGGAGAAAATATGGAGTGCGATTTATTTTATTTTTTGCCGATAGAAGCCCGCGGGGTCCTGATAAAGAGCCCCTTTCCTTCGAGGGACCGGTGGCACCAGTGTAGCTACATCCCTGATCCTAAGGATGAACAGCAGACACGAAAGAAGCCGTTGTAGGAAACTGAATTGCTTAACCACGCTCCGTCAATTTACGATGGTTAAGAAACTCTAGATACTGCGTGTTCCTGGATGGATGACCGTTTGGGAACCCGGGGAACTAATAGCGCCGAGCCCCTGACCGAAGATATGAAAGACAATGGCAGACTCCAACTGACGAGGACTCACTAGTTTAAGCATTACTCCACGTTCGAAGCCAGTAAAAATGGTTAGAGAACGTCGTTACAAAAAAAGGAGAGCAGAGAATTTTGTAATTGGTCACGCTTTGTTTTTTATTATAAAACAACTTATTATCAAATTTATTAATATTTTTTGTAATAACTGGGATCGTGATTATGCATCTATCAATCACCAGTTCATATTTACCTAATAAACCACCAATAGACCCAATGATCATCATTGACCGCTTCGAAATTTCATCGACCTTCCAGTGGGGTGACAGCGAACCATTGTAGGAACTCGAGCCGAAAACCTCCAGCCAGGAATAAAATCAGTGAAAGTCGACACAAAGAACCGAAACATTTAAAACTCACAAATTACGCAAAAGAGGATGAAAATTATATCTAAAACATCTGAGGTAATACGAGATCTCACTAATCGGTAATATCGCTAGATTTTAACGCGAAAATAGAATTCTCGTGAAACTATGCTATTTCAACAAAACTCTCTCAAAAACATTAATTTCAAAATTGGGGTGGTTATTTCCGCAATTCGTTTCCATGCGTTCCCGTCGACCAAGTGGTTCCAGGCCTCGCCCGTGGCAACACGATATTGCGGATGTGGACGGAAACCGTCCCGCGCGAATTAATCTCGTTTGAGAGGCCTCCCGTTTCCGTGTCCATTGCTGTAAATATGATATAGAAATTGTATTGTACGTAAAACTATCTAGTTACTTATCATTCAATTCTTAATTTACAAAACCCTTGCTCTTATATCGGAATTATTTTCGCCACAATGTCCATACAATATTGAACTTGAAAACTGTCGTCCTACAATAATAATTTACACAGGGAATGATACTCAATGACTCGAGCAATGTAAATCATATAATACAGTTATCGAGAATGGCCCATAATGTCAACGAGGAGTCAAAAGTTCTACACCATAATTCAGGAGACAAGTAATAATTTTAATAGGAATAATTTGTAGTTAAATCAGCATTTACATTAATTTATGTCTTGCTTCGGGATATATTTTCTTAGTGGTATAATTATCATAAACGGGATGTAATTTTCTGAAATTGGCAAATTGATCAATTGAAATTAGTTTCCAGTGACTTCTATATCAACAAACTATCATGTTTATTTTTACACTTGAATTAACTAGTCAAATACACACACTATAATGTATTGTAAGTAAAGTTTTTTTGTGATTCAACGACTAATTCATCAAAATGAGACGTATATTAACTCTTTACAATTATTGGGTATTTTTAAATATCTATTTAAATAACATTTACTGCATTATTAAAAACTCTGCAGTCACACTTCCACAAAACCGAGATCGTCCGCACAGGATTTCTTGTAATGGTATTTCCTCTTTAAAACCTTTCCCTTCATGTTCTTTTATTTCTCATTTTATTAACGTAGCTTCGTCCTGAACCACACGGTTTACTGCAGTAACTTTCACTATAGAACATTAACTTTGATGATATCCATTTGAGGTTTATTTCTACGAGCTTCACGACAGTGAAGTCTTTCAACGAGTGCTTTCCTGTGGCATATTAAGTCATCGGAGTACAGTAATTTTGCTTTGAAACCGCGATGTAACTAAACGGCAAAGGGACCGAAGTCCGCCAGTGGACAGCAATATCAAATTCTATTTCGCCGCCAGACGTTGGAGCTGACTGGGGACCTGGAGCTCTCTGGGGCGATTCGCGGAAGCCTGACGCAAGCGTGCTGTCTACGAAGTTCTATGTTATGCGCGTCAACGGGTCGCTAACTTTTAGGTCGTTTGTACGAGGACCGCGTTTCCCATGGAGGCTGCACTCGAACCTTCGAATACACGGGCGGGCGGCGGCGAGTCGCGAGCAATATCCTGTTTCCAGTGGTTCTCATTTTGTTGTTCGTCCAGGTAAAAGGTCGGGCAATGCCGCCTAAGCGGACAAAGAGCAACCTCGCATCCTCAACGCCTTGTACCTTTCCATTTTGCGGGGTATTAGACAACTTGACAGTCTCGCATACCAGTTACGTGGGAATGGAAAAACTGATATTTACATGTAAGTAGAGTAGTAAATAAACATATTTATACATAACTAGCCCAAAGTAGCACGAAGTTGCTTAATTCAAACCAACCTCCAAAAAGAATAATCTTAATTTTCAGTACTTTCCAAAACAAGAATGTGCATACAGCGATTAAACCCCACATTTGCAAATAACATACTTTCTTCTACCATTTTATTTGAACTTATTTCTCCTGCATTTTATTTCAACTTTAAAATGTGGAATTTCATCCAACTCTACAAATTGAAAATGTGTAGGAACGGCATGATTGGTAGTTGAGTATTCGGAAAGCGGTGCCACTCTGACGTCATCGTTGCGTTTCGATTCAGACGCTGAGCGCGTATTTCGAAGAAGCATACGCAAATCCTCCTCCATATAGATCTTCCACGAAAAGTCCTAAAAGGCGGCTTTCCAAAGCGACAAATAACGCAGGCAATGGAGCATGACGGGAGGCGAGCCGCCAGGCGGGGAAACGGGCGCGGAGCGAACGCGGGGGAGGGGGCGGGGAGGGGGACAAGGCGAAGGGGGAGGGGCCCACGGGGTGAAGCGTGGTAGGCGGGAGCAGCGGGGCGAAGCAGGGCGCACAGAAACAATGGGAAGCCGCTGCGCGACGCGAGAATCGGGAGCTTTGGGCGGGAGGGCTGCACTCGAACCTTCGAATACACGGGCAGGCGGCGGCGAAGGAAGCGGAGGTGCCGAGGGCGGAGAGAGCGGCGAGGGCGGCGAGGGCGGCGAGGGCGGCGAGGGCGGCGAGGGCGGCGAGGGCGGCGAGGGCGGCGAGGGCGGCGAGGGCGGCGAGGGCGGCGAGGGCGGCGAGGGCGGCGAGGGCGGCGAGGGCGGCGAGGGCGGCGAGGGCGGCGAGGGCGGCGAGGGCGGCGAGGGCGGCGAGGGCGGCGAGGGCGGCGAGGGCGGCGAGGGCGGCGAGGGCGGCGAGGGCGGCGAGGGCGGCGAGGGCGGCGAGGGCGGCGAGGGCGGCGAGGGCGGCGAGGGCGGCGAGGGCGGCGAGGGCGGCGAGGGCGGCGAGGGCGGCGAGGGCGGCGAGGGCGGCGAGGGCGGCGAGGGCGGCGAGGGCGGCGAGGGCGGCGAGGGCGGCGAGGGCGGCGAGGGCGGCGAGGGCGGCGAGGGCGGCGAGGGCGGCGAGGGCGGCGAGGGCGGCGAGGGCGGCGAGGGCGGCGAGGGCGGCGAGGGCGGCGAGGGCGGCGAGGGCGGCGAGGGCGGCGAGGGCGGCGAGGGCGGCGAGGGCGGCGAGGGCGGCGAGGGCGGCGAGGGCGGCGGAGACGGTGTGGACGGCAGGGACGGGAGCGGCGGGGGCCGGAGCGGCGGGGCGGTGGGATGGTTAGAGAGCGCCGACCGGCTGAAGTGTCACCGATCTTCCCCGGGGCGACGGAAAGTAAATTGCATTAAAGGGGGACGGCAGTGGAGCGCGCGTCCCCGTTGCCGTTGCCATCGACGCCGCAACCATTACTGGTACCGGTATCTCCTTTGCTTCGCCGCCCCTCGGGCACTGTTCTCGTCGTGCTCACTGTCAAGGTTGACCCTCACTCTTTGCTATCAACGTTACCTGTCTCTCAACTACACTTTTCTTTATTGGATGTTGTCACCTGCAAGTCGAATTCGTGCTGCGTTAATAACTACACTTTCTTTTGAACCTCAGTAATGATAGTTTTCATTTTCTGTCATTTTCCTGCTACTACTCCCGCATTCATTATTCACGCATGCCGATTTCTATTAACAGCCAATTTTTATTTAGGCTCTGTTACAAATGTGTTCACATATCCCACGTATAGCGTCGTTGCCCCGAGGGCACCTCCGATGTTTCCAGTATCTTCCCTGCAGTTTTCAATGTCTTCATTTAATTCCCCGCCCTCATGTCATCCTGCTCTCCCAGTCTTTCTTGAGTTGCCTCGGAATCTCGCTGGCTTTGGCGTCCACGACACACACCGTTCCGAAGGGAGGCCTCCTCCAACCCCTCCGCTCCGTTCCTACGGAGCCGCATTCTCTTCTGTCGCTGCTGTCTCCGCTCGTTCCCTGCCACCTCGCCGCCGCCGCCTCGTTCCGTCCACGCCCCGCGCCGCCCCTCCCACGCCTGGCCGCGAAATCAAGTCTAGACAAACTGCCAGGGGGCGCCGAAGCTAACCCGGCGTCCGCGCCCGGAGGCGCGGGGGAGGCGGGGCGGGCGGCGTGGGCGGCGCGGGCGGCGCAGGGCGCGGGGACGCGTGTAACTTAGCGCGGGTACCAAGGGCGGCGGGGCAACGCGGCCGGGGGCGGGGGACGCGTGGAGCAGACGTGGCACCGGCGGCGACGGCGGGAGCAGTGGCGACGGCGGAGGCTGGGGCTGGGGCAGGAGCGGAAACGGTGGCGTGAGCGGATGCGGGGCGGAGGCGGGGCGGAGGAGGGGCGGAGGCGGGGTGGAGGCGGGGCGGAGGCGGGGCGAAGGCGGGGCGGAGGCGGGTGCGAAGGCGGGAGCAGGAACGAAAGCGGGAGCGGGGGCGGAGGCGGGGCGGATGCGGGGCGGATGCGGGGCGGAGGCGGGGCGGAGGCGGGGCGGAGGCGGGGCAGAGGCGGGGCGGAGGCGGGGCGGAGGCGGGTGCGAAGGCGGGAGCAGGAACGAAAGCGGGAGCGGGGGCAGAGGCAGGACCGGTGTCGGGGGAGGAGGCGGGTGGGGCGGAGCGAGATGGAGGCGCTGACGGGCGGGCGCCGCCCCGAGCACACAACGGCGGAAACGGGCCGACGTGGAGGGCGGCGCTAGGGGTTTGGCGGGTGGGAGGGGCGGGGCGAGGGCGCCCGCACCTCACGTGCCTCCGCGCCTTCGAAGAGCCTGCGCCCCGGGAAAGAGCGGAGGAGCTCTCTACACATAACCGATATGTTGGGTGTCGCCAAATCTGAGAACTTGCTGCGCTGGCAATGTCTCTTCGATTGGCACATCAGACGCAGTAGAATTTCAATATCGACGTAAAAGTGAACTCAATATTCAGATCTGTATTTACATTTAATAGTACCTACAAATTGCTCAAAAGAAAAATTCATAGAATATGGATATTACATCTACAGGCCCATAGGTGTGAAAAGAAGATTAAGAAAGAATGAAAATTGACGAAATGTTTATAAAATATTGAGATTTTCATAAAAGATATATAATATTTTTGTTGATAATAGTTACGAGTATATATGCATCAACACTGAAAAGTAACTTTTTCTGGAAGTGCGGTTGACAATCGGAGGTAGAGTGGAGCTTACTTCCACAGCTAATTTCGATAATACTCTTAGACAAAATTTCACTGCCCAATTTGCTTATTTGTTGACAGCAATACGGGTACTTAGAGATTCATACACTGAAACCCTCCTCCAATGTAGACGGAATCGCGAAGAATTACCTAGTCGGTATTTAGTAGGATCTCCCAAGGATCGCCACAACAACGGTCTCAGTGACATTTATCCGTTATTTGATGCTGGCGAATAAGGGCTGGCTAAACGAATAATGAATCCAACAAGAAGAGGAATTGTCGGAAGCTTTAGTTTGACCGTTATTTTAGCTAAGGTTCTTTTATTTGCCGCAGTGCTCCCCCATGAAAATCCACACATATCCGGAACTAAGCCAGGGCACTTGGGTTGAGAGGACAGCAAAGTAACCACTTGCCCCCCTTAAAGAGCACAGCATTCCATGGAAATTCAGGCCATGTCTATTTGGATTAATTATGTGTGTGCTTTAAACTTCGAAAATATAATTTTGTAGTAGGCAATATCAGTATCAATGAAATAATTATCACGGTGTATTCTGTCTGAATGTAATTACTACCACGCATTACATAAATGCTGATTTTTATACACCCCCGTCATTGAGCCACTATTCGGCATTTTAGGAGCTTGTCGTCATGGAATCGATGTGCATGTAATGGAAATCTATTTTACAGGATTATTTCGACGTCATAATAAAATAATAGAAAATAGGTAGTTGTACTTCCACGATCATATTCCATACCACCTTCAGATATACTGAGCTTCAATGAACCGATTTGTAAGTGATATGTTTAACAAATACGACAGCATTTTCGCACTATGCAATATTGTTCGCGATCTAGGCGGGTGTATAGAAAATGGGAAAGCTTTACTTGTTTCATGTCATTCTTGAGTACGCCGACAAAGCATGGATACATGATAACTGTGCAGCGTATGATTATAACGCATTTGGAGCACTGATACTGCTAAACCGTCAAAGGGATATCGATGCAGAAGTTTCATATGACAATCCAATATGAATAATCTGTGTAACTACACAGCGTCAGAGATTCTAGATTTTCTCGATGAGGCACGAGAGCTATGTTTGGAGAGCTGACAACTCCATCGGCGATTTTCAAAGCCAGTGCACCCGCGGCACAGACATTACTCACTGATGAACGAGCAAATCGATCAGGATTTCATTCGCTACATCACACCCACGGTGACGCCCGGCTCTCGATCGATCAGGCGGCCCTTCCAACGACCCGTCGACGAAGCCAAGATGGCAGAAAACCAATTCTCCTAATATTTTACCAAACTGCTACATTCCTCTCTCCGTGCGCCAACACGTGCTTTTCATCTAACCCGCCATCCGAGGATATTAGAAAATCCGAAGTAAATTACATATCTTTGTCATGGAAATCGATGCGTCCGGCCGACTCTTTCCGGTTCCGGAAAGTGAGCGCATTGAGTTACGTGTTATTTCCAAACCGGCTTTGGGGCGAGCAGCCCAATAAGCTCGCCGCATGGTTCGCAGAATCAGCTTGCGGTGCCTTTTGACAAACTGCGCTGCTCTCGTTCCTTCCGCGCGCGGAGCGCGGGGGCGGGGCCGGGGGCCGTGGGCCGGGGGCGGGGGCGGAGGCAATGGGCAATGAGCTGTGGGGGCGGCGGGGGCGGGGGCGCCCAGGGCGCGCAGTCGAGGGGAGCCGTGGTCAGCAGCGAGAGCCAGACCGGGCTCGGGTGCTCGAGGTGGCCGGGCAGCCAATCAAACGAGCCGGTACATGTAATTTCATCGCATCAACTCTCGGTTCGCGCCATGCTGGGTGAATGCAACTTTGCTCTATAAATTTAGTCGTCATCACCAATATTATTACAATTACTATTGTTATTATTATATCCTTTTATCTTCCGGAAGGTCAGAATACAGCAGTGTTTCATGTGATGTAGTTAGCAAAGTAGCAACATGTTGAGTTGTGAGTCTTCTGAACACTTTACTCTTTTAACACACGTTTTATTTTAAGTCAAGAACTAAACAGCACAACTCAACAAGTAGTAAATTATCTATTTTTCTAAATATGTCACTTGACACGCTGCTGGACTGGTCTTCCGGAAGATATACACGAAATAAAATGTAATAATAATGACAATAATAGTAATTGTAGTATTAATGAAATAATATGTAATATCAATTGTATCCAACCTTACATTTGCACCCTTCGAAAAGGATGAGGCCTTAGCCCTCAACAGGATTAGTACAGGCTCCACTTAAAATGTTTAAAAAATGCTCATAAAATAGTCTGCTGGCAGTTTTAAAATAGTATGATCGACTGACTGTACAAACGTTTGTAATATTAATCACCAATAAAAATGAAAGAAAAGACTTATGAAAGAAATGTAATATCTGCGCAAAGAAGAAAAAAGATAGCAATTATGAAGGCCAGTTGAATGAACGAGATCCACAGAAAACGAGTCTAAAAATGTGTAACTTCAGATCAAAAAGATAGACTGTGAACTAGAAATGAATGAAAAAGCCGACACAAACAAGAAAACGAAATGAAAAAGAGTTTGTTGTGTCAACCGAGTCGGAAAAGTTCGAAACTGAAAGTGATGAAGTGAAATTGAAAAAAAGTTTTGTTTCATCGTCGGAGATAAAAATACCCCCACGGTGAATACCGCGAGTCGCAAATTAGTCTAGCTAAAGAACCAACCACTGTACTCGGTGTTGCTCTGTAATCTCCATCTGTCATCCGCGAGCCTCGACCCCGCGCGAAGTTCGGGGCATCCGCCTTCGTGGCGCTGTGGGCGGAGGCGGGGGCGAAGGCGAGGGCGGCGGCGGCGGCGGCGAAGGAGGAACTCCTATCTCCGCGGCTGTGCCGTGCAAGGGTCTCAATAGACAGTTTTTGCACAGTTTGAAGGACTCGATCGTATACAACATGAACCCACTTTTGAGGCTCTGGCAGGCTGAGGTGGCACAGGGCGTCAACTGATGCCACTGCCCTGCCTCTGTCCCGCAGGTCGTAGGGTTCTAGTCCTGTCGGCGGCGAATTTCCGACACTAGCTAGACAGCTCGCTCGAATTCAGTCGCTGTCTGGGGAAGAATTCTCGCGGCCTACCACCGCAATTTTCGGTGGATTCTCTGATCAACACCAGGCGAATGCCCGAGCAGTACCGTAACAAACGGGCCACAGACCACCCGCTATCTTTCTTCTTCCTTTTTCTTCCTTTTTCCTTCTTCTTCCTTTTTTTAACCTCCCCGTGCCGGATCTCACCATCCAGCAGGAGAACACAGCCACGTCCCGTGTTAAAACATGTACTACACTAACAGCACTAATAACGCGGACTATGAGAAGTCGTTGCGCGCGGAAACACGAAATAATTAATCGTTTGATCCACTGCGTATGCGAATTCCAACGTTTCGACAGATTTAAAGCGGAAAAGATACTCGGTCGGAATTTTGTTGTGTAATCACCTGATTCACGTAGTGTAGAATACAAGTTACGTGATCACGACTAATGGAATTTTTTTCTAACTTCGGCGGCAGAGTGCGTTGGTAACTACTACATTCCCATGTTGTGGGCAGCACTATTCAAAGACACAATGCGGTGTGAGACGGGGTGGCGTTATCAGAAGTTAGCTTTAGGGCCGGTTTCACCAATGTTTGTTAACACGCTAACCGGATGTTAGGAGATTTTAAATGCCCGTTAGAGAAAATACGTGTTTCACCAAACTTTAACGCCTGTTAACTTTCCGTTAAAGTTAACGCGTGATATCTGCTCCGTTAGCAGCAGTTAACGCTTGGTTAGTGGGCAACGCATCGCAGTTTCAGGAAAATGGAAAGAGCTTTGCAGTATGTACTGGAAGACGACGACGAATTGGAAAGCCTGGAAATGCCATCTGTGCGTCCACGTGTTTTCAGGGAAAGAAGAAATTATTTTTATATTTATTTTTAGCACCATCCGTTTTTCTGCTCGTAATAATCTTATATTTGTGGAGCAAGTCTACAAGAATTTCTTTTTCTTCTGCCGAGAAATTGGCGGATCTGCTTCTTTTTGACATGGCAAATTATAACCCACAAAACAACAAAACTTGTACAAGCACCACAATTGACCACAATAGAATGGCAGAGAATGTGTATACTAGTGTATACTGTGTTTTGTTTCTTTATTCTCTGTTTATTGAGAGCTCATTCTCCACAGAGTTTCCCGTTCACGGCCTTCTTAAAGAAAATATTCATGCATTTTGTACACCCATTAAAGTTAACTGGCGATTAGCTAACAGAAGCCGTGAAAACGTTGGTGAAACGGAACAAATCTTAACGGGGAAGTTAATATTAACGGCTCGTTTACTAACGTCACGTTAGGTGTTTGTTGGTGAAACCGGCCCTTAACAGCACACACTGTCGTCCCACTTCGAAACTATTTCAATTTAACGTAGTCTTAGAATTGATGTGCAAAAAAGGTTCTTTACGCTTCAAACGGCAGAGGTCACGTGGTTGCCGATAACTCACAACATATCATTTTACTCCCGCTTTACAAATCTGTAATGAAGGCTGGCAGACGCAGTGTCCATGGTGAATGGAAAATCAACCCTGGCCCCGAAACCGCCCCGGCCTATGAAACCGCAGTCTCCTCTCAGGCGTCCACCCCGTCGAATTTTCTGCATGTACTCTACTTATAACAGGGATACCAGGGTTATTTCACAAATACTGTCTATAGCTCATATCGTTTTCTTCGCCTCCGGTTGAACAAATCTGCTATAACAGTTCAAATTATTTGGGTTTTCGTATTTTTGGAATGAAGCGTTTGCACAAGAAACATTTTTAGGAGTTATATAATTTACTTAGTAGTTTAATACAACTCACACATTCAATTTCAGTTAGCGTACGCAACGTAATTGGATTACCTCATGTAAATTACACTTATCCTTAATATAATTATTAATAATACAGCAATGTGTTAATACAGCGACGTGTTTTAAGATTGAAGTCTTAGTGACAAAGTGTAATGCTCGTGAATAACCGATGCCTGCCTCCGCGTATGGTAACATCAAAAACAATTACAACAATTGCGCATCTCCTTTCACCCATTCATTCTTGGTCTCTGGCAATAGATGGCCTGAAGGAATAACCTCCATGACGGGTTACAACCGGGGATATAAAAGGTGAAACTCAACAAAAAACTTTTCGATTGTGATAAGTACGTCGTTTCCATCTCTAGCTCACACTGCCACACTGTCAGGCCAACTTTAGTGAGATCGAGGAACATCGCGAATGCGCACGGTGGGTCATCCCCAACAAATCACAGAACTTAAGGACAATATTTGACAAAAATCAACCGTGATATAGAGTATTATTACCAGAGGCAAAACAAGTATAATACTTGTTTACATGCTAATTAACACAGGAATGTTGAGTAGAAATCGATAAAAAGAATTCGCAATAAGTTATGTTTAAAAAAGTGCTTTATATACGTTATTATTGTGATCTTTGGATCCAGAATATGAATTCGGATTTTCAAGTAGAAAAAGCTTCATCTCATTAGTTTTATTGAAAATAATATGGATATCAGTCATTTGATCTGTTATGTTAATTTGATGTACTTAAATTCAATACAACGCGCTAAATTTGTGTCAGAATGCAACACAAGCTGATACCACACAAATGAATACTTTAGCACATGAAATACATACACACGTCATCGTGGTACACCGAAACGTGGATCCAAATCTGGAGAGCCGAAGAGGAGACGGAGAGAAAAGAGGGCTACGTAAAATGTACGGAATGGATCAATGGCAGGGGGAAAGTAATCACGGAGGCGAGGGAAGGCAGTGACGAGCGGCCATGACTTCTGTGGCCGCTGCACAGTGGGCGAGCGGGCGGGTTCAGTGCTGACAGCAAACGGGGCGGGACGGGCGGGGCAGGCGATGTGGAGCGGAGGTCTGGGTGGTGCGGGGTGGAGCGGGGATGAGCGGGATGGGATGGAGAGTGGGCGGAGTGAGCCGGGGCAGAGCGGGGCGAGGAGGAGCGGGGTGGAGCAGGTCGGAGCGGGGCGGGTGGAGCTGGGCGGAGGGAGGCGGGGAGAGGCGGACGGAGCGGGCGGGGCGACGCTGGGCAGAGGGGGAGGGGGCAGGGCGAGGCGGGAAGAAGGGCGGGTGGGGGGCGGGGTGATGAGGGGAGGGGCGGAGCGTACATGGCAGCCGGGGCGGATGGGGTGGGCGGGATGGAGCGGGACGGGGAAAAGGCAAGGCGAGCAAATGTGCAGCGTGTACAAACGTGGTGTGGCCGATGCGCGGCGCAGTGGCAACAGAGGTCGCCAAGCTAAAGAAGTCGCCGGTGGGCGGTGGAGGTGCGGGCCGCGAGGCGCACGGGAGCGCGTTAGCAAACAGCCACCTCGCACGTCGGCCCTCGCCGCAGCCCACGTCACCCGCCGGAAGATTACCTTCGCGGCGCGGCGCCGGAGTGTTTGGAGATAATTTGCAGTCAAACATCCAACTAGCATAGCATAGCACGTCACGATAGCAGAGGAGAGTATACGAACAGCATGGCAGAGAACAATCTGCACAACGGTGGCAAAGTGAATGACGATTTCGTATTTTTTCGTTTACGTCGTATGAACAATTCACAATAGAAAATTGGAAACGTGATCATGAGTTGTGGACGCATAGATATTTTGAAAAAACAGTAATCGAATATTCCAGGAATGTGTAAACATACTTAACATTGACTTACATTATTCATACGCCATCAGCTTATTAAAGTTAATACAGAATTAAAATAGTTTTAGGTGTTCTCTAGTCTTAAACGAGAAATCGTTTGGGCGGGGTGGGAATCGTATATAAAACAATAATGAGTGTTTGCGATAGGTTTGAGCACAAATATAAACAATTTATCATAAAATACGCGGTGAAATAGATTTCCACACTCCTTCCAATGGCCTCGGCTTGGCGGCCGATATACGTGTTTCCATCGCAGGGCGCGCGAGGGCGGACCAGCGAGAGTGGGAATGCGGTGCTACGCTGGAGGCGGGTGGCGGGTGAGGGTGGTGGGTGATGGATGGCGGGTGGTGTATGGCTTAAGGCGGTTGGTGGGCGGCTGGTGGCTGGCGGCAGGTGGCGGGTGGCTGGAGGCGGGTGGTGGGTGGAGGGTAGCAGGTGGCGGGCGGCGGGCAGCGGGCGGCAGGTGCCGAGTGGCGGGTGGTGTGTGGCCGGTGGCGGGTGGAGGGTGGCGGGTGGAGGGTGGCGGGTGGCGGGTGGCGGGTGGCGGGTGGCGGGTGGCGGGTGGCGGGTGGCGGGTGGCGGGTGGCGGGTGGCGGGTGGTGGATGGAGGGTAGCGGGTGGCGAGTAGTGGTGGAGGGTGGAGGTTGGAGGGTAGCAGGTGGCGGGTGGCGGGTGGCGGGCGGAAGGCGGCGGGCGGTGGGCGGCGGGCAGTGGGTGTGGGTGGCGGGTGGTGGGTGGCGGGTGGGGGGTGGAGAGTAGCAGGTGGCGGGTGGCAGGTGGCGGGTGGCAGGTGGCGGGTGGCAGGTGGCGAGCGGCGGGTGTCGGGTGGCATGTGGTGCGTGACGGGTGGCGTGTGGCGGGTGGCATGTGGTAGGTGGAGGGTGGCGGGAGAAGTGTGGCGGGTGACGGGTAGTGGTGGTGGGTAGAGGGTGAACAGAGGTGGGTGGCGAGAGGCGGGACGCGAGTGGCGCGTGGATGGGGGGTTAGGGGTGGCCGGAGGCAGGAGGTGAGCGAGGGTGGCGGGTAGCGGGTGGCGAGTGGCGAGCGGCGGATGGCGGATGGCGGGTGGCGGATGGGGATGGGGATGGCGGGTGGCGGGTGGCGGTGGTGGGTGGCGGTTGGCGGGAGGCGGGTGGCGGGAGGCCGGTGGCGGGTAGCGGATGGCAGGTGGCGGGAGGCGACCGGCAGCGACCAGCCGGGTGGGCTGTGGCGGGTTGCCAGCGGCGCTCGCGCGAGCGGGCGGGCAAAATGAAAATTGGCTGCCCTCCCGCTCGGTGCCCTCCCCCTCCGCCGCCCCCGCCACGGGCCACAGCCCGCGCCGAGGTCCGGGCCCACTCACAACAGGTACCCCTCGCCTTCCCATCGCGCCAGCCGCTATTGAGCTCCATTTGGAAGTTCGCAGTCTTCTTCTCGACAACGGCAGTGAAGTTCGATTCTCAGCTTTCTCGGGGGAGAGGGGCCGACCCCGGTTTGACGTACGGGCTGGCTTCCGCGCCCGGGGCGCGCCCAATAAACAGCCGGGCGGGCCGGCGGACGGGTGGGCGTGCTGTGGCGCGGGAGACGGCGGTGATGGCGCGCGGCGGAAGCCCTGGTCCCTGCCACGATTCTTCGAACCACTTGATTCACTTCTGCGCACGAAATCCAAATCATAAGACGAGTACTGCTGGTGGATATGTTCTTTTTATTCAGTTCAATGTATATTTCCATATCCGAGAGAGTATTCAGAGAGTCCATAATATTATAAAAGATGAGTATGTAGATGTTTGAATTTCTCTGATCTGCTAATGGTTTGGTTGACAGAAATGATGGACATGAACTACAATGAGAAAATAAAAAAATGATAATTTTCTCTCAATGCATAATGCGATCCTCGTTATTGTCACACAGGAAGATGTAATATTGTTAAAAATACAACATAATTGGCGTTCAACTCGTGAAGGATGAGTTCAACTTCATTCTTAATCTCATTTGTCGATATTGGCGTGTTTGTCCCTCGTTAAAAGAGCATTAACGCAAAAAATGCACATTTTGTGTAATGTTAAATGATGTGAGATGAGATAAAATATTACAATTGCTTAAGTAGATACAGTATTTAGAAATGTTTGAAAAATCATTTCAATGATATGCATTGTGAGTGTTAATAGAATTTATGAGCATGTTGAGCCCATATAATTGCCGCTCAAACGATTTTATTTCCATCTATAAGACTGGGTTGTAATATCAGTTTTTGTTTGTTTGTAAAGTCAGTTAGTTTGAATCGCTGTTGAAATAGTAACAGAAAACATAATTCGCGCCTGTTTAACTGCGTATCATTCAAGTTTGGTTATTTTGGTGAAATACTGCATATGTGTATATGTGTGTATGTATTGTATAAGATAAGGTTTTATAAAATAAATTCTATAGCATTATTATCTTAAGACGTTCGGACAAATATTAAAAATATATTCCACACTAACATATCCATGAATAAGTTCCTCTTTCATATTTTTTTAATATTATCAGGCCGTACATTAAAAGGCCAGTTAATTAGAATAGCATTATATTTTAACACTACGAAAATGAATATAAAAGCAACACAACTGAACATTTTACACATCGACAAACCGTTCTAAAGGGCAATAACTCAAAACATGGCTTTTTTGAGTTAGATACATTTTTTGAAACACACTAAATTTTTTTATCAAATACAAAATAGCAGGAACTCCTAATTCTACACATAACAATGCGATTACTGTATAGAACTTACCGTACCTACTAAAATAACGATTTCAAAACGGTAACAACTCCAAATGTTTTCTTCTTCTGAATAATTTTAAATTTCAACTGCAAAATGGCAATAACTTGAAATACTTTCTTTTTTAGTTCTGAGTTATTCATTTTAAGAGTAACAAGTTGGACTCTTGGTTAGTTTTAGGAGTAACTAGTTGAACTCTTGGTTACATTCTGCACTTGGCAAATTTGTTTCAAAGGCGAAAATAGCTTCATACTGAAACCGAATTTCTATTGGCTTACCCAGAAGTTTCCGTAATATCATCACAGGCTCGGTACTATGCTTGTACTATTTTATTAAATTATACAGAGAATCAATAATTTTAATTTTATCATGAAACGATAATTTTATCGCGTATTATTATTTTTGCCTCTATTCCTTAAATTAGATTTTTTATGGACTAATGAGCATCTGCACATTTTGACCTCCCATCAGATGTAGTCGGGGGACCCAGAAGAGCTAAATTTTCAAAAATGTAACAGTACGTTAAACAAAATATATTTTTGCAGAATAAGTCTGAAGTAACATTACTCTTGTCCGTTTGTGAGTACGAAAACCCGATTTAAAGGGCTCAACTATAAAAAATGGTAGTGTGTTGCATATTGCATGTCCGCCGGGTTTTTAGTTTATACCATAGTTTGTGATCTTTTTGTCGTAAATCTATATAGGACTGAGGAACAATTCCCAATTCAATAGTGGCACGCTTACGCGGATTTGAGTCGACGGTTTATTAGAAATGGTACAAAATCCGTTCTGAATCTTTCCTTCCCAAATATTAGATATGATACAAATATAGAGATAAATGTTTCCTTTTGATCTAGAAGGCAGTGATTATTTGGCTTAGTTCTGTTCTTCGTTATCATTTTGATGACATTCATCAATATCCAATATCTTATGCGAAATTAATACCCTAAATTCTGAATTTGGTGCAAATATGGCTACTTATTCTTATTGAAGGGGAAATAAAGTGCTTCTAAGACCGCTTGGAAGGAAAATGTTTGTGTTTATAACAGTTGTAAAACTTCACAGGCACATGCAAGCGTCAACGCATTTCTCTCTGCATTCATAAGAGAAAATTAAATGCTCGTAAAATAAATTACATTATCATTGTGTTCCTAATTCATATCGAATGGATATTCCTGTACGCATGTCTAAAAGCTGATTTTAGGAACGACCAAAAACGCCACCCTGGCAAGTACAGAATTACATATTCCAACGCACGAACGCGGCCAAAGCCGAACCGTATCCCAGTGCAAATTGGACCTCCTCGAGCGCGCTCGAGCACTCGGGATCGCTCGCCCGGCGCGGGCGCGGACTGCATTTTGCACGTCTCTAGCGTCGCTGTCCCGCGCTTCAACGGTGCGTTCCCACCTGAAAACCATCGATTGGATTCCCGCTTCCCGGCGGCGGTGGCGGGGGCGTGTGGGGGGCAGGGGACGGGGCCGGGGAAGCGCGCGGTGCAGCGCGACCGAGAGCCCCGCGCCGCCGCCACCGCCGCCGCCGGCGCTCGAGGGCCCTCGTCGTGGGTCGACACGCGCATGCGGTTCAAGAGGCTCGTCCATGCGAAATTATTGCCCGACCGCGCTGTATCGAGTGCCAAGAGCGCGTTGAAGCCGCGCTGCCGCCGCCGCCACCGCCGCCGCCGCTTTCCGCTTTCCGCCCCGCCCCCTTCGCAGGCGCTCCACGCGAGACGAGCTCCCCGGGGCGCCGCCACCCCAAGCGATGCGATTCGACGCGATGCGATGCGATGCGATTCGATTCGACGCGTGGCGACGCGCCGACAGTGAAGGCGACCTCGCCGCGGACTGTTCTCTTCCTCGTGGCATTTATTTGTTCATTCATTAAGGATCAGAGCCGACCTGGGTGGCCCATGTGGTCAAGAGCGTGAACCGACTCAGCGCTTCGGCCCGAAGGGACGCAGGTTTGAGTCCTGCATTGGGGATGGTTGTTCGACCCTTGTCTGTCATGTATGTATTGTCGCGGAGGGCCTCGAGTTCTGCTGACCCCAGATCAGAGAAGCCCGCAAGTATGTTGGTGTCTAGTGTTTGGTCGAACATGCGACCCATCGGGACGTAAAGTGTAACGGCTGTAGACAGGATAAAAAAAATTAAGGTTCAGGAAGCCTTCAATTACCGAAGTCGCTTAGGTCCATGAGTGATGATCAAATAACTATCTAAAGCCGATGATAAGGTGAATGGTGGCAGGAAAATGATCAAGTCAGAGGCAGGTGAAACGGGAGAACCCCGAAAAATCTTGCAAAGAGGTCGCTTTGTCCATCACAAATTCCACGTGGATCGAGCGGGGATCAAATCCGGCGGTGAAGCCAACAGCGGTGAAAGGTGTCTGTGCTTAGTATTACGCCACGAGTCCCCCTCTTCTCCTCGCGCTCTGCCTGTCGCTATCACCCATTGGCGCACGGACGTTACGCTACGTTCCTCATCTGCTACGTTCCTTCTTCCCGCTAGCGAACCTCTTCCAAATAACTCATGTAACACAATTAATTGTTATGATCATCAATACTTCTTCGCAAGGATTCACTCACGATTCGGTCATGATTATCTTTCCTCCAGTTTTTCAATTTTTCGATTTATATTATTTTTCAATTCTTACGTTCTTTTCCCTAATTTATGACTCAGCCTCCTTTGAAAACTACACTGAATGATTACATCGGCCTCCTGAAAATAATGGGTTTTACCATTACTCTCAACTTTTAACATTGACCTTACTTTTATTATATCACTTTATTAATTTTTGCCGTAACTCAGTAATTTTACTAATACCATTACTCCCTCGTTCCTCTTTTATAAATTGCTCTATTTTTTCTTTGCTTCCATCTCTCGAATTCCTGCGATACCATCATTGAGACGCCCTGTATCCAGCCTCGCGCATAGCGAACTAGATAGCACACGAGAGGAGATCCTTTGCGGCGGCGAGTGAAGAGGAGAGGAAGGCATGCAACGACTACTCTCTTGCTCGTACCTCGATGATCACCCTGTTCTCTTGTGCTTTCACGTGTGCGAGATGCCTTGCTATTGATTGCAGTTCACGTCCTCGTTCTCGGGTCTATTCTGTCCACTCGCAACGCTTTACTTCCTTCTACGATTTCAACTTTTCAATTCCCTTATGCGAGTATTTTTCAATCCGTCTGCCAACTGTATGTATTTATTTGAGATATCTTTTGTTTTTCCTGAAGTTTTCACAATTCTTTCTTTCTGTACTTTTTCAATTAATCCATTCATCTTTTAAGCGTCATTTGTTTCCATTCTATCTCGTTTTGTGGTTATTTTTTATATTCCATACTCACGTTTATTAGAGTCTTTCTCCCCTTATTTTCTCTTGTTTCCCTTATTTTATTAAATTTTCATCGCATTTTCATATCCATGTATATTTATTTATCCATGTATATCCATTTATTGCAGTATTCTCCATTCTTTTTAAATTCTGCGCACTTTCTTTACTTTCAAAGGCATCAATCCTCGTTCCTACTTTATACGCATAACTTTCGAAACATTGCTTGTTTATTATTTTCCTTATTATCACCTCTACTACCCTCACTCTGCGCACTTTCCATGTTTCGTAATTTCCATTTCGTTTTCTCTCATTCTCAAGTATCATTTCGTGTTGATGGTTAACAGTCCCTACCATCCCCCCACAGTACGTCCTTTCCAATAGTTATTCCTCTGTCGCTCCCTAAACAAGCTGGCGTCGCCCCCCCTCTTCCGACCACGTCGCTCCGCCGACGTCTCTGACGTCTTCCGCGCCTCCATGTCGGCGCTCACGTTCGCGCCAGCGCTGATTTTACTCACGTTTCAGCTCGCCGGAAATCACTGATTCATCCCGAAAATGGATCGCCGCCTCCCTCCCGCCTGTCCCCGCGCCTCCCCGCTTCGCCCCGCTGTCTGTCGTTCCCCGCCGCAGCTCGTGCGTTCCATTCTGCGGCGCTGCGCTTTCAGCCTTCTATTTTATGCTGCGGTTCTCTGTTTCATTTTACGGCGTCCACTACGCCCCCAACCTTTCAATCTTTTGCTCAGTCGCGAAAGGAGAACTCTCCCAAGAAATGTCTGTGTTCTTGACGAGGAACAATTGTTCATCACAGAAATAGAAAAAGCAAAACTATTACTTTTCATTTCATTCCATACTTTATAAGTAAATGTTTAACGCAATGTCATACATACGCATAGCAGTTTCACAAACTAACAACACACTCAATATAAACGACACTTCGTCGAGAATATGCCATGCAAAAAACAGATGTGCTCGTGGAGAATCTATTCTCCCTAACGGGCGTGAAAATTCACGTTTAGCAGTCTAGACTCAGGCTCAGCAATGTGTAGTGTTATACGAATGCACAATAAAACACACGCGATTCATAAGACATATTATACTATATAGTATTTTTTGAAAGACAATAGGAATTGAAAATAGAAAAAATAACAAAGAGAATGAAGATACAATAAAAACGGAGATGGTTAATTGATTTCTTGCGCGTCAAATACTGAGGTCATTAGTCCCGTAAGTGTAGTGCGTGTTTTTCATCGGGGGTGGCGGTGATCTTTCCCCGCTAGATGGCAAGATCCGACGCCAACCTACCGTCCACTAGCGGTGTTTTTTTAACCAGGTATCTCCCACCAGCAGGGCACTGCCCCAGCCGGGGCAATCTCTAATCTCCGACCGGTCTCCCGGCATGTGTGGTTGTGCAGTGAATGTTAGTGCAAGTGTGTGTGTAAGGGGTGAGGACAAGGCAAGGAAGAGGCAGGAAAGATAGCGCGCGGTCCATGGCCCGTTTGTTAGGGTACTGTTCCGGCATTCGCCTGGTGTTGATCGGAAAAACCACGCAAGACTACAGACTAGAGCAACCGGTTGCTAGAATTCTCCTCCAGACAGCGACTGAATTCGACCCAGCTGACAAGCTAGGGTCGAAAATTCTGCCGCCGGTGAGACTCGAACCTACGACCTCCGGGTTAGAGGGATTGCAATGACATCAGTTGATGCGCTGAGCCATCTCTCCCGATAAATTTACGAATAGAAAGAAAGAAGCGATACCAGATTGCTAGTGAATTAATGGAAACCTACCTAATCAAACAAAATGTAAGGAAAAGTTCAGAGAAACCTACACAGAGGAGTCGCCATACTTTGTAGGGAAATTGGCAAGATCACACCGCCTTCGCCTCATTTTGCAAGTATCGACTTGCGCGCTTCAGCGTCACAACGAGCAACTAGGCGGATCGGCATTCCAGCGCCGCGAAAAGCGATGGCACGCGCCGCTTGGAGCAATTAAACGCAGGGCATGATCACACCCTCCGCCCCGCTCCGTCCTGCTCAACCCCGCTCTGCCCCGCCCTGCCCCGCCCTGCCCCGCCCCAGCCTCGCTGACGGCCAGACGGCCACCCCGTGGCGCTGTAACCTTAGGCTCTGGGACCCTTCCTGGGACCACTGGCGTCCATCGCAGGGCCGTCCGACGCCCCCCCCCCGCCATCCCCGACAACCACACTGCCCCACAGTCCCATCGCCGCCAACTCGATCAAAACTTTGGCGTCGGATAATCGCATTTCACACCCGCAACCAATTCCTTCGCCGATTCCCACCGATTTCCTTCGATCCTGCGGGCGGGCGGGCAAGGCGGGCGGGCGAGCAAGGCGGGCGGGCGAGCAAGGCGGGCGGGCGAGCAAGGCGGGCGGGCGGGCGGGCGGGCGGGCGGGCGGGCGAGGGTCTCTCCAGCATGAGGAACGGTCGAGGCCGCCGCTATCGTTTTCGCCGTCTGGTCAGCCTACCTGCCCCCGCGCGAGCCGCCCTTTTGCTGTGTCCTGCTGTGCCTCTGCTCGTACTACTGCCGTACATCAGTCACAAACCCGTCCGCGAAAGACTTGACGATCTTGGTTTCGAAAGACTGCACATCGCCCGAAGTGACCTTGGTCACCAAGCGTTATGTACGGAATTGAAAGATACTGACGTTATTGTTTCAGAGCTGGATTGATTGATTTGTTTCCGAGAGACTCAAATTCTGTGGTCATTATTTCCATTGGCGCAGTGAATTCTTTTCTCCCTGGAGGAGGTGGTGTTCCTCCCCTGCAGGACGATGAGATCGCGCGCCGACCTGAACGCCGTGCATGTAAGTATAAGTGTACCGACAAGATAACTTAGCAAAATTTGGCATTAAATTATAAGACAAAAAATGTTTTCTACAGGAGGCAGCAATGCTGTCAATTTCTGTGCTAACTGGTTTGGTCTACAAAGCTCAAGAAAATCGGGAAAGGGAATATAAATTTGAGCCTCCGTGGCACAATGCAAGTTTTGGCAATAGCAGGGATCGCAAGGAAGAGGTTCAAAAGTGGTATTGCCTACATAGTAGATTAAGAGCAGCGTGAAATCGACCACAATCAATCATCTATCAAAATGCAACGAACTTGTTAACAAGATGGTACGCCCGTGTTTGTCGTAATTGTTTTTGGACTGCATTTAGTTGTTCGATTTGCACCAACACTATATAATGCAACGCGCTAAAAGTAGATATTTTTGAAAATCTCCAGTACTACTGTAGCGCATAAAGAGTAGACATTTTAAATTATGGCCTGACCTCGTGCATTCGAGCATAATGATTCACTAATTCATAGATACGCTCACAAATTGCAATTGAACTTATCTACATTTCCCATTTCTTAGTGAAAACGCTAATTCACTAAGAAATGGCAAATGTAATTTCTTAGTGAATATTGGGAAATTTTCGAAAAAAAACGGAGACGCTTACGGTTAATATTTCTAATAACAATTACGTTTTCATCCTTTGAAGCCTAAATTTGAAGAGAAAATTTTAAATAATGAACCATCATCTGTATTTTGCGGGAAGACATTACTCTCTTGTAGGAGTACAAGTAAATAGAGTTACAACTTCATCAAAATTCAACACACTGCTGATGGAAATAAACATACTGATATTTTAGAGACTACCGAAAACGCTCAAATCCTCTTCATTCTCGACGGGTTCAGAAACGTAACCCCGTGAGTGTCCAAGATTGAATTTTATTTATCATTAAAACAAGGGTGAATAACTCAGGAAGGCCGTGAAGAACTGAGTTACATTGTAATGCTTTCATTAATCAATGATTATGAGGAGAGGGAAAGGGTCTACGTTGTTTTCTAGCAAGCTTTATCTTTGCCCTGCGTGCATCTAGGTGCCCTTGATCCATTTTGCGCCCTACAGGAGCCAAGTGACTCTTGCGGAGTTCCTCAGGGTTCACCGCGCGTTGTTCTAGTTTGGAGGGTTTCGTGGTCGTCCTGACCACGAGGGCTAAGTGATCTACTCCAGGGCTCGCGAGAAACACTACTCACTTCACGAGAGTCAGGGAAGGTATGCTTGTGATTTGAGGAACAAAACTCTTGACATTAATCAAGCAATCTGCGTTTTCACAGTTCTCCCTTGGCAGCATAGCATTGCACACAGAATAGCCAATATTATGAATTAAATAATATTTTAATAACAAAGATGGACACCAATGTATCAAGTGGCATCATTTGGAACCTAGAACTCCCAACAAACCTAGCATTAATCCAGACATTACAAGAGGTATTACATATTTCATATTCCTAGTATTTTGGAATCAGTACAAGTCAGAATTTAAATTACGTTTTCTTCAAGGTTTTGTATTTAATATAGAATATTTTATTTAAAACAGATCATTCATCATCTCCGTCGAATATGTGCAAATAAATTATTCATACTATCCGAAAAAGTCTAGTGGCAATGCACAAAATATCATTTTTATTATATCTTGAGGAATGACAAACATATGCAGTCAATAATGAATATACTATACTTTGCTAATATGCTATACTTTTATATACTGGAGTAAAGGTAAAATCGTAAATAAAATTTGCATGAAAACGGGAAAGAACGTTCCTTCGAAAATATTATTCTTTACGTACGTATATAGAATGTATAAAAATTTCGTAAAAGCATTTAGGCATCAATATGTGCACATATCCTATTAATTAGATTATTGTAGTCCAGGTTCACGTTGCTCCAAATTCAAAACATTTTTACTTTCTTCACATACGTCGCGCGGAAGGATCATGACTTCAAAATTCGGCAAAGAAAACAGAGAACAGATGTAGGTAAATTCACATTTGTAAAAAGAACCATACAAAATTGAAACAAATTACCTGCAGCAGTGCTGGAGACTTTCCCTCAGAATGTCAAAATATTTTAATTAGATTAAATAAATTGCAATTTATTTTAGAATATGTTAACATTAAAATTATGTTTTTGTATTATTCTTGTTATTTTATATTAAAGCCAGCTTTAGCATGATAGGATTAATACATTAATTTTGTTAAGTTGTATTTCTAAAATTGTATATGTAAATATTTTAATATTGTTTGATGTTTGTTTTGTGTATTTGTAGTAATTGCTTAGAAAACTCTACCACCGGAAGTATACCATGTATTTCTAAGTAGCAAAATAAATATTCTATTCTATTTTATTCTATTTTTTTATCAAATCTATCAATGGCCAATGCAGAAAACTATCACATCCAAACGCAAGGGAAATTACCCAAGGCAGTTAAATCTTGCCGAAAGTGAGAGCGTACGCTTAGCAAGACGAAACACACGAGCACGATGTGGAGCGTGAACGACGAGTCTTCCTGGAACACGAGCGGCAAAGGCGGACATTTCCGAGAAGCGAGCGCAGGTAGCGGAGAGGAAGTGAGGAAGAGCTGGGAAGGCGGCGGGTTTCATTGGAAGCGTGTGGGAAAAGCCGGGGCGGCGCGCAGGCTGGAGAGGAAGTGGAGCAGCTGGGGGCGATATGAATGTCGGTGGCACGCGGTGGCGGAGGCGGGGAAGCGAGGGAAGGGGCGGGGGAGCGGAGCGCGTGGCGGGGGGGGGAGAAGTGGGGGAGGTTCGGCACCCGCACCAGCCGCGCCACCCGCGCCGTGCCGTGCCCTGCCCTGCGCGTCGCAATCCGAGCGGGCGCACATGTCCCGCCCGCGGGCATGATTTGATTGCACGGGAGCCCGCGGCGCGGGCGGGGCGAGGTGGCGGGAGGGGTGGGGCCACGGACCGGGCGGTGGGTCGGAACGAGGGGGACGAGGTTAGGGACAGGCTGCAGATTGGGCGAGGGTCAGTGGGCGCAGAGCGAATATGTCGGACGGTGGAAGTTGAGTGGTCTGCAAACGGCGTGAAGGAAAAGAACGAACATGCGGAATATTGTAGCGAACGCATTGGAGAAGGGACAAGAATGACGCTGGAAAGGAAGTCACATGGCTACCCATTGTTGGTGACGAAGAGTAATAAGAGTAAAATAATTGGAGTAACCAGACTACTGAAAAATATCGCAAAAGAATAGTTATTTTCGCACCAAGGAAGTTGTAAGGGTTCTAATAATCTAGCGGCGACAAAAAGGCCGAGGACCTTTGACCAGAGGGCTTTTAGTGGCCCGATATCATTAGAACCAGTACACACAAGATTTTATTTTTTACCTAGCTTTACCCTTACTGATTCAGATATACTTACTAATTAACTAGATATTAACTTGACTCGGTTTGTATTTTCATATTTCCCTCCCATAATTCCCTCCATAAAGAGAACATTATAGCATTATTCATCTGATTCTGTATTTCCCTCGTAACCACGATCCTCTCGATTCAGGTACGTTAGACAGAGTACATCGAACTCCACATCGATGGCAATAACAAGCCACAATGTATCAATAAAACGTAAAAATTATTTGAGCACCTTCAATTGCGAACATTAGAGAAATGGTACAAATAGTGAAATAATATAATGGACGCGGTAGGATTACAATTGCTGCGGAAATACAGTGATCGACTAATATTGATGACGTGGCACCATTGCGTGTTTTTTACTGAGGTCACAATCACTTCAGCACGAAACGAAAGTGGTGATATGATATGGGAATGTGTAGAGAGGCAGGGCGGTGGATAAGGCTGCTCTGGCCACGGCGACGGTGAGGAGCTCATGCGTCCCGTTGCATGGCGCCTGTAATTACATTTATCTCTGGGGGCTCGCGAGAGCATCCGCGTTCCCGCGCCCATGCGTGAGTTCACGACCGCTCTCTCGCCTCCGCCCTCGACTACGCACTTGCCCTGACACTTGCTCTCACATATGTCTTCGCCATCGCCCTCGCCCACACCCACGCTCGCGCCTTTGTCTGTGCCCGTCTACACGCTCTTGCCTTCGTTTGCGCCCTCGTCTACGCCCTCGCCTGCGCCCTCGCCTGCGCCCTCGCCTGCGCCCTCGCCTGCGCCCCCGCCTGCGCCCCCGCCTGCGCCCCCGCCTGCGCCCCCGCCTGCGCCCCCGCCTGCGCCCCCGCCTGCGCCCCCGCCTGCGCCCCCGCCTGCGCCCCCGCCTGCGCCCCCGCCTGCGCCCCCGCCTGCGCCCCCGCCTGCGCCCCCGCCTGCGCCCCCGCCTGCGCCCCCGCCTGCGCCCCCGCCTGCGCCCCCGCCTGCGCCCCCGCCTGCGCCCCCGCCTGCGCCCCCGCCTGCGCCCCCGCCTGCGCCCCCGCCTGCGCCCCCGCCTGCGCCCCCGCCTGCGCCCCCGCCTGCGCCCCCGCCTGCGCCCCCGCCTGCGCCCCCGCCTGCGCCCCCGCCTGCGCCCCCGCCTGCGCCCCCGCCTGCGCCCCCGCCTGCGCCCCCGCCTGCGCCCCCGCCTGCGCCCCCGCCTGCGCCCCCGCCTGCGCCCCCGCCTGCGCTCCCGCCTGCGCCCCCGCCTGCGCCCCCGCCTGCGCCCCCGCCTGCGCCCCCGCCTGCGCCCCCGCCTGCGCTCCCGCCTGCGCCCCCGCCTGCGCCCGCGCCTCCACCTACACCACCTTCCGCTCCAGTTCCCGCGCCCACGTCCGCGCCCATGCCTGCTTCCACTTCCGAGCGCTCACCACAGCGTTCGCCATTGGCTCCCCGTCGCACCTGTCCATGTGCCGTGAAGCGCTCTGCCCACTGGCGTCTCCGCATCCGCCCCAGCCCCTGCCCCCTCTCCTTCCGTGATCCCACTTCTGTGGCTGTTGCCTCTCCTTCCATCTCCGCCGCATTCGATTCACTACCTGAGGGGTACATGCAGCTGCTCTCCGGAACGCCGTTCCAGATAGCGTTTACGCGGCTACCAAGAGCATGTGCCATTGCTGTATTCACCCTTGCGCGTGCTACTGGCGTCTTCAATATATTAGTTGCTTTACTTGCGGGTCACCTATTCTGAGTGTAGCCACTCTCATCACTAATATGTGCAACCACTATCATATTTTAGCTTTATTTTCTAACGTCACCTAGCATCAATTATGGCCACGTAATGGGCGTTGTAATGATGATCGTAGAGACACTATTGGGACAGTTTAACTTTTCAGCATATGAACCATCGCGTCACAAAGAAGGTGAGTTTATAGAGTAGCATGAATGAGAAATAAATTTATTTCTTATTGATACACTTATACTTTATACCAATATTGTTTTATCGAAATTCAGAAACTGATGTTAAATAAATCAAAAAATAATAGTATTTTCTATGTTGTAACTGAAAATCATTATACACACGAAGATAATGCTGATAGTACTTTTCCTGCAAATATCTATTCAAGAATAGAGAGGTCACAGAGTCATGATGGCTCAAAAACTTTAAAAAGTCAATATTATTTTAAAAGACAAAAAGAAAAATTAACGCTACATTATAATAAGGTGATTGCACCAAGAGCATTCTTGAAAGCGAGCGATCCTTTTAATACGAGGGGTATTCAATAATTAAAGAGACAAATTGGTCTGGAGAAATAAACATCTTTTTACAAAACAGGACTTTTCCCACATTTTAATATATTCCCAACCAACATTTCCGCATTTGTTCCAATGCCTTACCAGCTTTTTTATAACGGTTCCAAAGAACTCTTTATCATGGTGTTTGAACCAATTTTCCACAAATTTTTGACAACCTCCTTATTATGGAACTTCTTCCCACGTAATGCCTCCTGCAGTAGACCAAACAAATGGAAATCAGATGGTGCTTAATCGGGTCTGGAAGGGGGATGAGGCAGTACCTCCCAACACATTTTGTCGATGTTTTCACGACTTCGTTGAGCAGTGTGCGGATGTGTGTTGTTTTGCTGGAGAATCTTCCAATCTATGACGTTTCTCTCACGTGACTGGCTTCACCTTGTTCAAAAGTATATCTAAGAATTATTGGCTGTTTATTATACAGTGTTCGTCGTGATAATAACCAAAAACCGCACCTACAGCATTCCCAAACACAGTCAACGTGACTTTTCCTGCTAATGCGGCCAGAACGATGTTTGTCAGTCACGGAGCCTCGACCAGTTTTGAACTGTTCTACCCACTTGTAAACTTTTTCACCATTCTTACAACTTTCACCATACATTTTACTCGTTCCAAATTATGTATTAGCTGGTTTTTTGATCTTCACCAAGTTCAACATGAATTGCAGAACGTTGTTCAACCATCGTGGGATTTTCAGGTGGACTCGCCTTCGTTCAACTTAATTTTGAGGTTATGAACAAAACAATGCTGACTCTTAAGATGGCCAAAGCTCATTCCAGTGATGCTAACTTAGTCTTAAAATTACCAAACTTCTCCCACCCACTGTTTCTTCTCCAGACCAATTTGTCTCTTTAATTATTGAATGACCTACGTATGTAATGAAATTCATGAATTATCAACTTCTTTGATTAACCAAGCGAGTGTTGGAGACAAAATATTGCTATTAATGCTTTTGGCGATCAGATACCATTGGAAAGCAGCGTTTACATCAAGACAGGTTGGTGCCCCACAGTCCGCAAGACAGTCGCTGTCTTCACGGTCTACAAAAAAACTGCACTCATTGAAACGCTTGAGAACAGATTCGTGGGCCTAGGTGACAGTGCGCTGTTCTCGCTCTGTCCGCGACAGCAAAAGAAAATGGAGTCGCGCACGATGAGTTGTGTTGTTAAAAAATCAACGTGTACGATTGCCGAAGTACAGTCATGATGATATATTACATGAAAATATGCATTCCATGGTAATTTGAAGCGAAAACAATTATTCATTACACAGATTTAATTGCCTACCGCTGAGAGCACGCTTAATGCATGTTGACATAACCTCACATTATTGAATTTATTTTCTCTTTTAATGAATCACAATCCACATTAGGGTTATTTAAAATATTTCCTATGCGCATAATTACCCGTTCCCTCGCAGCTGCATTTTTCTAGTGTGCATGTACTTCGCCCCAAAACCACTCCTCTTATTAATACCAATCCAGAAACTGCCCTACCATTGCTATTTGCTTAAAAAATTCTGATACCAACTATAGGAATATAACAAGTGTAAGTAAGAATGATATTTTATTTAAAATAAACATGTAGTATCACTCCTTACAAACACATGACCACATACAACAGTCTTCTGCACTGGGCTGCGCGTTTCCTAGGCGATAGTGCTCTGTTTTTAGCATCAACCATCTTCTGTCCTGTCTTAAAATAAAAAGTGCACCCTGTAAGTCAAACAAGGCAGTCCGATGTCCTTAGAACTGTTTTCCTGCACAGTTCACAAGTGTTCACACCATGCCAGTCACTCTCCAGCCGACTCTCTGCTAGTCCTGTTCTCGTGTGTCCTGTTCTTGAGTAAATGTGTGTGAATGCATATAAGGTACGCATTTTACGGCTCACAAATACGTAAGTCCGAAATGTGACTAATGTTAGAAGTCGGCTACTTCGCACTTTAGTCAGACAGTGTTTGAATCCAGACAGTGTGATTAATCAACGACGATGAACGTATCATTTAGTAATCCATTCTACTAATGTTGGCTGTAGCCACACGGCGCTTGTTAAAGTCAGTCGGTTGTGCGAGTGTGAAGCAACTTGTGTGTTAGACAGTAGTATTTTGACAAAAATTATACGTTCGAAATAACGAGTTGCAAAAACTCTGAGTTGTATTTTGTAAATCGCGAAGGCCGAAGGCTGGAGTCTCATTGCCACATAGAAAATTCGTAGCGAAGCGTCATTAAGGTAAAGAGTAAAGTTAGGTTAGGTTATGTTAGGTGATATCGTTTAATAGAAATTTCCGCCTAAATGGAGGTGCTGGAAACTATGTCTCTTATTAGCCTTAGGAACTAGCAATCTGATTCCTAAGTCTGAGTCTAGTTTGTCGTATATTATCTTCCATTCAATGGCACGGATTCACCTATATTATCCAGCTCGCGTTGTTCAATATGCACTTTATCCGGCTAGTGCCCGAAGTGTATTTCTACGTCAGTTTATCCCCCTCATTTTGGATAATCCGACTAATACGACTATGCTGAAAGTCTAGAGTTCTGACGACCTAAAATCAGGCATGATACAGCGCTGTCGAAATTTGCACCCCATTTCCGTCAATTCACAAACCTGTGTTTTTCTTTGTTTGTATCCGAAGAAAGTATTTTGTTTTTCTTCAGCAATAATAAGTATCCTCGGCGCTTCAACTCAAAAGAAATCACTACTTTCTGAAGGTTACAGAAGACGAGAACTCGACAACAAACTGTTGTGCAGAGAAAATGGATTTCTCAGCAAAGAGTTGTAGGAAGCATTTTTTCATTTGAGTGAATACGTTGGTGCATTTCTTCCAACTGAAATTACTCACCAGCATCTTCCCACAAAAACATAATACTACCTCACTAAACCGGGAGAGTTGGCTCAGGGCATCAACTGATGTCACTACAATGCCTCTGGCCAGGAGATCCTACATTCGAGTCCGAATAATGGCAGGATTTTCGACACTAGCTTGTCAGCTTGGTCGAATTAAGTTGCTGTCTGGAGAAGAATTCTAGCGGTCGGTTGTTCTGATAGGTAGTTGTACGTGACAGGTAATTTTCTGATAGGTAGTTCCGCGCCCCGAAATCATTAACAATCAATCAATCCTCATCACTAAGCCAAAACTATCATCCCCCTCAGCAATGGTGAGATCCGCCTCAGAGGCGAAGTGGTCGTAGCGGTCGAGGAGACGCCACGCTACTCCACGGCAGCTCTCCCCGCCGCGCCACGCCCCGCCACGCCGCGCCGCCCGAAATATGATCGCCCGGGGGATTCGCCTTTGTCGCGTGTACAGTTGCACGTACCACTTTCTGGGAGTTGCGTCGAGGCGCGCTATTGCTCAGAGGTCGTTGCGCAAAGTGCTCTCCGTCACGAATCTTCTCGTGGGGAGGCGAATCGAAACAAACGGAGTATCCGCAGTCGTCCCTCCCCATGTAGCTTCGGATTCGACAGCATTCAGACGACTTCAATATCAACTTATTGATTCGAGCCAGGAAGTTGCGAGACGCATTTGCTTATTCGTCTCGTTCGCAGAAACAATAAAGCAATATGTACCATGTTTATAGGCTATTATACCCTAACAATATTTTATCTTAACCCTTGACTACTATAATATGTATTTTTGACCCCAACGCTCGTATTACTTTTTCGTTTAACACTTACGTGGAATAGAGAATGTATTGCAGTGCTGCATGGAAAAGTGCCATTTTTCAATACAAAATCTCTATATTTCTCAATGCATTATATTTCTCAATATTTGACTTTTAAATCATTTCTTGAGTAGGTTTTTTTCGAAATATGAATAGTTTTCATGATTTTAGGAGAAATTTTCTGAAATATGCAAAGCGTACAAAATATTTAGAATTGTTATTTCTGCCGGTTCACAAATCTCGCCGAACCCAAGTAATATACAGCCCTGAATTCCTTTTACAATTGACAATTCGAATCTCCCGCGCTTCTTTTGATGATAGTTTCGCAACACTGCTGAAGAGTTAAGCACGGTGCAATTTGTAATACTATACAATACGAGTATTACATATCCGTAAGAGATAAAATGAGAAAGCATGTGCTGTGGTAGCGCCACTGGTTTGTTTTCAAAATGTTTCAGATGTGATAGATTTATGCAATAATAAAATACCACCAGAGATTTTCTTCGTGATTCGCTTCCAGGTTACGAAGTTCAATACAATATGTACGAATCAAGTATGTCTTACAAAACATGGTCCAAAAATAAAAAAAAATGATTAATAACAATCAAATCCAAAACAACCTACTTGGATCAGCAACATTTCCATTCTTATTTACATGAATACAGAGAGAAAGATTCTGGTCATTAAAATTGTTTTCTGTTATGGTAACTACCTGTTAAATTTATATTTAGTCGATATATCTAAAAATGAAGATTAAATCTCATTTTTGTCTTTGAAAATGATTATGAATATTCCCTTGCTTTTTAGACAATGCAATACAAGAATTGTATTATACATTAATAATTATGAAATTTTTAATCAATTTCCTTGTTTGATATAGGGGAAGTTGCATCTTAGAGCCATCTTGACTACACTGTGGTAAACAAAAATACGTTCTAAATCGTAAAGTTTGCTGTATCATGAATCACAAATCATGAAGGAGTCATACATAGGAGCATCAAATAAACTGTACATGTTGTGGATATAGTTGCTGGAATGATAATAAAGTTTTAGAAATACAGTGCAACGAAATTATCAAAGAGAAGAAAATAGAAACTTTCTTAGCTTGAATTCCCTTCCATATACGTATGTCGTCACATTGTCTACTCCACAGAACAGGATGTGTGTTTTGCTGCTAACTTTAGCCCATTTTGTGGAGGATCACAGTAGAAGCGATGAAATCGCCTGTGAATTATGGTTTTGGCGGCGTTTAACGGCCGGATGTCCTTCCTGGCGCAACCCATTGGGAGATGCGTCTATGTAATATGTGGCACGTTGTCTGTTAATCTGTAAAATTCCGCTCTGAGAGTAAGTAGGGGAAAATTAAACTTCTGCTAGAGAAAAACAGATGGAAACGTATCACGAATAAACCACATGCACCTCCGACCAAAAGAACTTGTGGTGCTACAGGAGTACATTCCTGTTTCGAGTTATTTGTCGTGGTAATGTGACATCATTTATTTTTAAAAATGCATACTTTTAATCAATATGGTACTTGTGCAATTTACTTCAGTGTCTGTGCTCTACTTTTACTGAAATTTTAAAAAAATATTTCATCAAGGTGGAAATTGAACTTCCACCTAGTGCCCTAGGTGCTTAGGTATCCGAAGCGAGATTCTTTTGCCTACACTACAAAGGTTCTTATGTGTCAGCTTCAGCAAAATAACTTTTCCGGGGAAATTTTGAGTACGTCCTCTTTAAGTATTTGTGTTAAAGAAAAGAAAAAACTAAAGAAATAAACATTGAAGCCACAATTGAGAAACATTTGAAAATTATCTTGGGGCTTCATGTGGAGTACCTCGAAAAATTTAAAGATCCCTTTCAAATTTGTGAGGCCTAGAGTAAAGCTGGATCGATCGCGTAATGTACTTTCAAAAATTGTGGTAGGTTTATGAGATTGTTTTGTTCATAGATGGACACAGGGCAGGGCCGTGTTAACGCACGGGCCGAAGGGCCAGGGCCCAGGGCCCCCGAATTCAAGCGCCCTCCCCCAGGTTCTTAAAACGTATTTAATACTACTTTTTGTTGATAACAGATCTCACTTTATGAAAGAATTAGGAATATTTTTAGGAAAGGTTCGAACTATCAGGGAAACGGTAATCAGGGAGTGGGAAAACAGTATTGGTTAGTAGTATGAGCGGAGCCTAGACTGGAGATAAAATAATTAATTCAATAAGCAAGAGATAATTAAATTAACTAGTAAGGTAGTCAATAATGCTAATCATTAATATTAATTAGTATATTAGTCAGTATTAATTAATTAATCAGTAAGCGATAATTAAGTTAATCAGTAGCAACTTGTTCGGAGAGGCGGTGGTGCGGGCGATCTTCTGTGGCGGTGTTTGATTTCAGGGGCTGAGGAGGCCAAAGACGGGATGGAGAAGATGCCCACGCCAGGAAATAAATAAATAGTTTAGAAAATAGAAACTAGTAGTTTAGCATGTACTCGTCTTCTGACGGCAGGTTTTTCCCCCTTCAGGGGTTTTTTCCTCAGCCGTACCTTATGGTCTCCTTTCCGCGGCTTTGATGCGATGAAGAGACCATTAGGGGTGAATGCCAGAATTCGAAAGGTTAGAATGCGGTAGAATGTAGGTATTGTAATGGCTTAAAGGCCTTCAGCCTAGCCACATAGTTAAAAGAATTGAAATTATGTATCAATGTGTCATAATTACCTATTAAATAAATAAATACTTTTTGTTAAAAAAATAAAATAAAAAAACGTATAAAATGTGATGTACGATTAAACTACAAGCAAAAATTCGCGTAACGGAATGATGTGACGCGCATCATTGGATAATATTTATAATATGGAATGTTGCTGGTTGATGCGTTCCAATTTTAAATAGTACAATTCAATAAAGAGTAGTGTTTTTCAATGTAATTACAAATATATGTTTAAATTTTTTGTTTGAATAATGTTAAAATGAACAACTAAGAAATGCTTTCAAAATACCTATTAAAAGAAACAAATACAATGTGAATTGACAGAATTTTCTTTATATTTGACTATCGAATTTGAGACGGGGAGATCAGTGAAAGTAAGAATAGGGGGCCCCCAAATTAACCTATGCCCAAGGGCCCCTAATGCTCTTAAAACGGCCCTGATTATCGGACAGTCAAAGCAAACAGTTCAACAATCTAACAGTCAAACAATCGAACCGTGGGACAGTCGCAGAGACGGGTAGTCAGACGGATGAGCGCGGTTTGAAAAAATTCCTTTTTCGTATTAAGAACCCTCAAACGTGTACATTAAAGGTAAAAATATCCACGTGAATTTTTTGCAGTAAAAAGGCAGAAGCAGTTAGACAGCAACATGTACGTCGACCAGAAGTATTGAGTATTGTATTGTTAACGAATAACTCGTGAATCTAACAGGGAAAAAATATTTTCAAAATTATAACTGATTTGTAAAGTGATACTACTTTCCTCCTGGAATTGATTTAAAACTGGGAATTTGAGTGAATTATAAATAATTAGAATTTACAGTATTTCATTAGATTTATTTAGAATTTTAGGACATTAGAATCACTACCACATTAAAACCATTAGACAGAACCTCACGTTGAAAAATGAAATAAAATCACTGCGCTACTAAAAGGCACAGAAACAAATTTAAATTTCGGAGGTCCAGTTTTGCTCTAATCCTTCTGCTTAAGGCCGCAGGTGCGAAACAATATATTCAAGTCTGCCTTAATTGTTTTCTATAGTTTTCGTTCAGTCAGCAGCCATCAAATACACGATACACACAATACAAAAGATAATTAAATGGATTCTTTGTAGCGTGCATATCATCGTAGTTAAAGATAACATATACATGCATGACAAGTAATAAAACGACAAAGGAAACATCTATAGAATGGATTTAAAATATCACATGAATCAGATAATGAGATTTCAAAACGATGTTAAAACGCTAGCAAAAATGGACCTGGAATGTATAAATGAACTAGCTCCTTCACTTTTGTTCCCTACTAACCGACGACTATTCTGTATTGGTTTCCTCTCATTTCACGGGAACTGCCTACAGGAATTTCTGCACAATTCGGATTCTCTGTGATTTGTTTCAGACCAGCGATAACGTTCAATTTAACGCATGTCCAAATAAAATCGGGTCGAAATCACATCAATGCACCACCATGAAAACGAGAGAATCATTCTTTACAAACGTCCTCATGACGTTTCTCTTACAGCAACAATACATTTGAATATACCAGCACATTCCTACTGCAACGTATATATGTGACACTACGTTCAATATTTTCTTTCCTTTTTTGCAATCACTGCGGAGAACGTAAAGTGTAGAATCCCTCTCATTCAAATGTCAGAGTAATAATCCAGGGGGCAATAAATCTTGCATCCCAGCAGACAATAAAGTTAATTGAAGCAGAAAATGGCACTTCAATAGCCCAGCTTTTCTTTTTACAACGAAATGAGACTAAATAATAAACATGATATTAGTCTGGTTTTTGATAAGTGCATTTTTTTCTAGCACCAATAAATTCGAAATGCGATATTTTCATCTCCTATACAACAATGATTTACCTAGTTTTCCATCACCTGCCATTGCTACATGGACATTCATAAGCTCATTCACGTGTCAGGCATTTTGTAATACCGCTTGCGAATGTATCGTAAAATACAGGAATATCACGAAAATGAACTAATGTGTTTGACTGGTGACTTCGATCACGAGAATGGTTGCTGTGCGAATCATCAAACGTTAAATCAATTACAACACATAACGTCTGAAAAGAAAAAAATATTTCTAGACGGTCACACTTTTAAAGGAAATTATGAAATAGGAAATATCTAAAAACGTGAGTTATTTGTTCTCAAGTAAACACATATCGGTGGCACGCACGCAATAACCCAACTTTTAAACAGTGATGTCATTTACCCAGTGGTTGATTTATAAAAGTTTAGGTCCCGGAATGCGTCCCAAATTAATTATTACTTTACAAGAAATAGTTATATTTCCGTGGATATATATATGTATATATATATATATATATATATATATATATATATATATCATTGAATTATATTGTACTTATTCTCGAGATACCGGAACGCCATTCCGTCGTGTTCCCCCGAAATCAAGCACTGCATTTACCGCATTTTCGGGCGGGAGAAATATAATGAGATCCAACTTCACGATGACAGCTAATACTCCTGAGACAGAATATAAATTCATCTGACAGAGGAGGGACACAAAATATTGTAACGTACTACTTTTGTGAATGAAGTATTGCCTAGAATATTCGATAAAAAATACAAGAATTCTAAAAGATGAGATAATTGTAAACAACCTGCAAGAATTATTGTGCCTCGCCTTCTGGGTCAATGACCCCAAACGTTCTGTGGGTAATATATACTTATTCAAATTATCGTTCTACATATTCTCACAGCAGGAAGTAGATTCCTTCACGAAGGGCGAGATGAGAGATATTAGCCAAAACATATAGCTAAGTTGCCTTTGCAAATAGCTTTTATTATACTGGAGCGAATTTTTCTCACCAATTCTTGTCAAAAATGCTCATTTTCATCTGCATTCAAAATTCAACATGTATATGGGTGAAGATATGGATTCCAGAATTAAGAAAACGCGCACAGAATACACTTCTCCCCATAGTACGTCACACACAATTTTAACTGGTTTTATGTTAAATTAATAAAAACTTGGAAACTAATCTCGGAATCACATTAATGCACACTGCACATTAGAAACATTAAAAATGTAGTTCTTTGCTATTCGATAATAAAAAGTGTGTGAATGTTTTTAGACCCTATAAATTGTAACTTTCGTTATGTGATATTTTTTTCTCCCACATCAGCTTTTAGGAAAAAGTCATTTAATTAGTATTTCTGGACTAAACATTGCCTGATATGAATGAATAAGCAGCATGGAAACCTTGACATTTAGTTTTACCTAGTCTGAAGAATAAATGTAAAACACATTTATACTTGAATTTTCGACAGGTAAACGGTTCAACTCTACGTTCCTGCTGCTGTTGTTGTTGTTGCGAAGTATGTTGTTGATATAGATCAGAGAAACCACAGGAAACTACATATCAGGACACCTGTCCGTTAAGATAGCGCTAAATGGCATCACAGGAACCTTAGATTACATAGTATTCACAACGGCTGACATTACAATACGAAGCGAAGACATCGAATAGGCTACTCAAGAATTATGTGAAGAACATTTGTTGCTTATTGTAAATAATGTTTGAAGCAAGTACCATTAACACGATATTAAAATCGATGAAATCAGCGAAAAATGCATTAAAATGACGGAAGTAAGGCACAAAACGACATAAAAATGGGTCATTCCCTTTTGTCAGAACATTATATTAATTTCTATAGTAAACAGCATTGTTCTAAAGTGAAAAAAAATATTTCATTAAAAACCGCCCCCTACTTATGACATTTGCTCCACCGAAGCCGCGGATGTGGCTAGTAAAACCACGGCCAAGATGCCTGTCTGTAGCACTGCCAGCGAACGTGATTCGAAGGTCGGCGGGGTCGAGAGGCGTGGCGTGGCGTGGCGTGGCAGCGCAAGTCAGCGGCGGGCATTGCGCGCACAGAGGAAGCAGCCCGCGGCGAGTCCGACTGTCTCTGGCGTGCACATGACGATGCGTCGGCCGCCGCTGCCGTTCAAAAAAAAAAAAGAAAGAAAAGGAAAAACAGGAGGAATTATCGAGGGAGACGAAGAGGCAATGATGGATGGATATGACGAAAGGAACGGCGGCGTTGTCGGAGCCCCACCGCGCGCCGCCCGCGAACTGTCGACCCGGTGATAAGGCCGGGAGAAGGATGGGGCCGCCCCAGGGCCCCGGCGCGGCGCGGCGAGGCGCGGCGCGGCGCGGAGACTGTCCAGTCCCGCGCCGGCCCTGCACCCAAGGTGGAGAGCGCCGGGCCCATCGTGCAAGGACGTGCGGGTGCCGTTGCACAGCTTATCCGGCTCCAACCCACGCGATTACCGCACCAGTTTGCGAGAATTTTAAATGCAACCAGATATAAAAATTATCACCTTGTTACAAGTCATTGAAACAGATTATGAAGTGTTTGTTAAAAATATTTCCCCTTTTATTTGAACTACACCTTCATCGTGTTACTACTGGCTTGTCATCTTTGAAAATTGTTACTTTATGCCTCTTTCAAAATGATTCTCACTGGCACTGCAACCGACGCCTGGCCTGGATTTTCAAATGAAGTGCACGTGTTCTGGTCACGTGATTCGTGACGTATCTGTTGCTGAGGAGAACGAGTAAAATGGGTCCGGTGGAGCAGGACACCCATCTCGCTTCATGGGCGGGCCTACGCTCTTCTAGCTCGACGACTTT
Source organism: Acheta domesticus (assembly GCA_031308135.1). Taxonomy (NCBI): domain Eukaryota; kingdom Metazoa; phylum Arthropoda; class Insecta; order Orthoptera; family Gryllidae; genus Acheta; species Acheta domesticus. Next base: position 117,642,298 of record JAHLJT010008446.1, on the reverse strand, counting down.
TAGAAACAGCTGAAATGCGCGTATACGTAAAGTAGCCTAGGGGAAGATACGCCCACCTCCTCCACCTTAGAATTGATGTTTCCACCACAACTGTCGACGCGACAGAGGATAGTCTTACCAAGTCCGATTCTGCGTTTCCCACGCCTGTTGAAGTCTACGAATTTGCGAGGAGAGTGTAAGAGTCCCAGATCACTCTCTTTACATAGCTATCAACCATTCTTACGTGAATGAAAAAGCAAATCAGTTTTTGTAGTCGCGTACCTTCAAAGGAACTATAGTGGTTCTCGGGATTTAGTGGGGGAGAAATTCCCAACTCCTGAGATAAACTCCGCTGTTATAGTATCTGTAGCAAGTATTGTAATCAGCTTCTGAATCCATGACTGCATCTGGATCGGATTTTTCTTCCGGTTTCCTTTTATATTTTATTTATTTACGTCAAAAACATTTAAAAACTGTGTGTAACGAGCTACGGGGAGAAATGAATTTTGTGCACGTTTCATAATTCTGTAATCTCTATCCAAAAACCATATTCTAGTCGAATTTGAATACAGAAAAGAGCGTTTTTTTTCAAGTTTTGTTGAAAAAATATTTGCTCCTATATATAATAAAATATATTTTCAAAGGTAAATTAATGCTATAAATTCCTGCCCTGAACCCTCATGTTCTTCATGAAATAATAATACTATTTGCCGCGATAATATGGAAAACGATAATTTGAATAACTATATTTCCCACTGAAATTCAGAAGACATGCACAAATAATGAAGTTACATTTATGAAATAATGAAGTTACATAATGAAGTTCCTGAGACCCGTTGAGTAAATGCACAGATTGTTCCTTCTTCTAGGAAATCAGAGAAGCTTCACATGAAGTATACTATACTAGGAAAACCCAGCAGACGTTGTTCTGCCCTTATCTGCCTTTCCCCTCCCATCACCCTTTCTCACTGTCTGTCCCTCTCCATCCTGTCCCTGTTTGTCTCTGCCACTCTCTGTCCTTCTCATTCACATTTACTTGCAGATTCTGCAAGTCTCTGAGCAGGTGACGTAATATCGGGAAGCGACGGACCAGCAAAAATGTAATAGACATGTTCGGGAAGAGTTCACTCTGTAGATTACGCGGTGAGAAAAAGTTTCTTTGAGGCCTTTGGCCTCAACATTTTAGTTTTTACGGTCTTAGAACGCCTCATTTAGGAGTTATATAACCATATAGATTCAAAATGCTGCAGGTTGTGTTGCAGGTTGCATTTGACGTGAATATTTAGTTTTGTTCTAAAGCATCATATAATGGAGATACAACAGAATTAATAAACACATAAACCTTCTGGGTGAAAAGAACCTGTAGAAGTGCCAACTTTCATGGAGATCGGTCCAACGGTGTCGGAGTTTTGGTCTTATATACATACCAACATCCAGTTTTATATATACAAATTAAGAGCTTTTGCACGTTTGGCGAATTCTTGTCTCGTCACGTCTCGAATTCGTATTGGAACGGAATATCGGCCTTCGAATAATATGAGGACGGAGAATACTCAAATTGTCCAAAACATTACGTAATATTTCATCGCCTGAGTTAGAATAGTCACAGAATATATTAACGTTCTTTGCAACTTTAACAATAACTATGCTAATATTGTTCTGAATGTGCAATAAATATGCTCTTCCTTATTTTATTCTCAAAAACACCATCCAGCTTTTATCTTCCTTTCCACAAACCTATGTAGTGTTCCAATTCAATAGACTGTTATTTCGCTTCGACCGCTTAACATTAATTCAAATGAGCTCCAAAAACGTCATAATTAACCAGCATTTACGATCATAATTACGAAACAATACCGTTCTTATATATCTTTATATCAATATCTTATGTTTCGCTAATAAACGAGAAAAGATAGCCGGGACAAAGCGATCCACAAGACGCCCTAGCCTTTTTACAGCATTGCCATAAAATGAATGTACTCACTCAAAATAAATTTAACAATCCAATGTTCTTTAAACACTGACAGAATCTTTATTGATATTTATAATTTTATAACGCGAAAAGGACAAAAATGATTGCAGTTTTGGTGGATGGAGTAAAGGCAACGTTATTTGTCCAGTCGCAAACAACGGATTATCTGAGATTTTTCTTTATGTAATTACTGAAAAATAACGAGAAACGAAAACTCAATTAGTGATGCATCAAAAATGTTTCATTCGATATTCTTAAATACGTATTAAAGCCTTACTTTTAACATTACTGAATTAAGTAATCTAAATCATCTATTAATTGTTTTGTGTTGCTAATGCGGGTATTAAAACTTAATAAATTTTCTATTTCGACCATGAGTGAATAAATGTGTAATTCTCGTCATAAAATAAATTTCTACTTTCAAACACGCTTTTTTTATAGGCTAAAACACACATCACAATTTCATATACAATAAATAGTTGCTAATAGGAATCGCGGGGTAGTTGTAAATTCTTCTCTAGAAACGGTGAATGATAACTATGACTATTTGAGATTTCATTAATAAGTAGTAAGAGCAAAGAACGAGAGAACAACATCTCAATGTTCTGAAATTCGAATGATTTCGACAATCATTGAATAACATGCCTGACTGGGAGATGTTTTGAACGCTGAGTTGCGATTAAGCTCACAGAGTTGAGACTTAATTTATCGAGTTTTTGGTCACACTTATCGCTGGCAATTGGCTGCTTCAAATCTCTAGTAATGTTACCATTGCATACGCAGTTTAGAAAATACAATGAGCAATTTACAGGATCTCAGGGAGGAAACGTCGAAAATTGAAAAATAAGATCCTAGGACATTTTTAAGAATATTTTATCTAATAAACTACTTGATTTTCTGAATGACTGAGCCGCAATAAGAACTCAAAGCTTGATTTGGAGAAATGCTTTCTTGGCAAAAATTGGGGATTTCAGAAGTATAGACAGCATAAACTCCCCGGACAGAAGCATAGCACTCCAGAAATATTTAAATTGTTTATTATGTACAAAGGGAATGAACATCTTTGTTCAGAAAGAAAAATTAAGCCAAAAGTAAAAAAAGCAATCGAATTGTTTAAATTAGGTGCTTTTATATTTCTGGTTAGTTATTCTTTCTGAACAAATATACACATTTATTTTGTAAATAATAAACAATTTAAATGTTTGTTAAGTGTTTCTATGCTTCTGCCAATGCAGATTTTTGCCTAGAAAACATTCTTTCAAACCACCACTTGAGTGCTCATTGCGGCTCAGTCATTCAGAATATCCAAGTAGTTTATCAGTTTATCGGACAAAATATACTTAAACTGTCTTAAGAGCTTATTTTCTAATTTTGACGTTTCTCCCCGGACAACCTGTATAAATGGAGGCTCAAGATATTGGTTTTTAGAGAGTAATGACGATGGACAACGTTGTAGACACCCAAATTCTGAGAACAACCAAATTTTCAATGGGTTGCAATGAGTTACGATATTGCTAAAAAGATACATTATTTGGAGGCACTAATCATTAATTCTAATACCCTCTTTCATCTTCAAACGTCAAAATTATGCATGGCACAAAAGGAACACAAAGTTCTTTATTTTGAGTTTTGTTAATCATTTATCTTCGCCGAAAAAACGAATAATCTTTGTAAGCGAGAAATAGTGAAGATCATTATGTTCCAAATTTCTGACTGGTCCCGTAAAAATAAACTAATAATAAATGAATGAAACCGAGGCTATGACTTTTAAAATTGCATATGCCAGTACACAGATATTTCATCAAATGAACAATAAACACCATCTTTTTGGTTCAGGCTCAAACTGTCAACAAGCTTGGTTCAGGTTCAAAATACCAACATTTCAGGACTTTTAGCTGAATTAAAATTCTAAATTAAACCAATATTTGAAAGAACTGCATTCAAAAAGAAGCACTCATTTCATGCTTTTAGAATTATCGTATATCCACTTACCGTAATATGAGCTGCGTTTAGCAAATGTGTATACCCGCCCAATAACGGGCATAATATTTTTGAAAATTTCACTTAATATTTTGAGAACATTCACAGTTCCCAAAAATAAAGTTAACTAAAAAACCGATTATACAAAGACGAGTCTCACGAGTCCCAGTTATATATCACTAGTTCAGGGACTAACTTGAAAATTATTGAAATTGGATAAAACAGAGCGGACGTTAAAACGAAGGACTATAAAGGAAATAAACTAATATTAGACTTCAGGCCAGAAAGTAAGATTCTTTTGTGAAATATAAGCTAACATTAAAATTAAAGGGAAAATTATGAATTATAGAAAAAATGTAAGTAATTTATCAAAATGTCTGTCACTTGGAAGAGCGACAGCCGACTCAGCATACCATGACTGCTCTTTATTTTATTGCTTAGTTGGAAACATAGTAACTTGCTGACTGATTATCGAGCATGAGGCATGCTGTGGCGTGATTTCATTGAGAAGATAGTGAAAAGTTGCAAAAGTTTTTTGGAGACACAAATATCTATGGATAACCCACACTCATTGCGAAAGGAACTCATATAATGCATTTTTTTTTCTCATTTCCACAGAAAACCTTTTTTTTTCACTTAGTTCTGTCGATATATGCATTATTCACTAACAAATACGAGAATGAAACCAAGTTCTTCATTCGATTCTCTTCCTATTCTGATGAAGCAGTAAAGTGTTTAATAATGAAATGTCACAGAGACCTTGTGATGGTCTTCTTCATTAAAATATGCAACGTATTATATAAGCATACTACATACTACAACGTACTAGATAGAATATGCGATGTACTACATATGCAGTACTTCAATTTAAGCGAAGCTCACTTACAGATAATATTACTCTGTTTCTGTTATTTAATGAAGTATGGAAATGATAGAGAAAATTTGATTGCTTAAAAGAGATTATTGACGTGTAAATATTTCCGTACTGTAACATACACGAGCAACGAGAAACTGGTCCAACGTATCAGTACATAAGACATGAATAATAATAATAAAAATACATGGTTAAGGAATGAAGAAGTGATTGAGAGTGGTGAGCAACGTCTTATATATTTCAAAACAAATGTTTACAAACGGCAAAAAAGATCTAGTGCAGACGTCAAGATCAACAAATACATTCATTCTAATATTACGATAGGGAGAAGTGGCTCAGGGCATAAATTCATGACAATGCAGTGCCTAGGACCGGGACGTCCTAGGCTAAAGTCCCGACGGTGGCAGGATTTTCGATACTAGCTAAATAGCTAGGTTGAGTTCTGTCGCTGTCTGGAGGAGAATTCTAGCGGCCGGCTGCTCTGATCAGAAAGTTTTTCGAGGTTTCTTTGATGAACACCACGCGAATACCGGAGCAGTACTCTAACGAATAAACCAAAACCAGCGCGCGCTTTTTTCTTCCTCTTTCTTTTCCTATTCTCATCCCTTACACACACACACACACACACACACACACACACACACACAACACACACATACATACATGCTCTACACTATCATACATGGCGGAAGACCAGTTAGGAGGTTACAGCTTGTCCGGCTGGGACCGGTGGTACTTTGCTGGTGGCAGATACCTGGTTGGAGAACACTCTAGCCGACGGTAGATCGACGCCGGATCTCAACTAGAAGGAGATCAGTTACCACAACTTACTTACGGCACTAATAACCTTAGAAGTTGACGCGCCTGGAGTCACTACTCAAGCAATTAAAAATGCAACAATACAGTACTATAACTCCATAACAGAATTTTCTTTTATATGTTAATGAGGCAGTTCCTAAATGTGCTGCTTTGCCGGTATCGAACGCACGCCAGTAAATGCCTGGGTTGCGGCCTGCGACAGCTTGCGACTGCGCTTCATGTCATGACATCTCAATACCGTCATAGGAAGTAACCGCAGCCGCGTTGCAGGGGGTGAGGAGGAGAGGGAAGTTGGCGCCTGAGGCTGAGGCTGAGGCGGCGGCGGCGGCGGCGGCGACGACGACGACGACGACGTCGCACCGCGGCGGGCGGGCGCGTGGCGCGGCCGTGCTCGGGCGTTGGCAACGCAGGCCGCTGCGGATCAGCGGGCGTCGTCGCCGCCGCCGCCGACACAGAACCACAGACGCCACAGAGCCACAGACGCCGCAGATAGACGTATCCGCGGCGTTGAGACCGCCTCAATAGGATGCCATTCGCCATTCACGCGGCCACCGCCTCCGCCGTTAACCTATTGACGAGGCAACGGCGTCGCTGATATTAGCGGAAGGGGAGAAACGTCACCACACCCTCCTATCGTGTCGCCGTAACTTACGTTTCGTCACCGTTGCCCCACCCCCTCTCTCTCTCTTTTGCTCTCTGTCCTTCGCACTCTCTCTCTTTCGCACTCTCTCTTTCGCACTCTCTCTCTTACGCACTCTCTCTTACGCACTCTCTCTTTCGCATTCTCTCTTTCGCACTCTCTCTCTTTCGCACTCTCTTTCTTTCGCACTCTCTCTCTCGCACTCTCTCTCTCTTTCGCACTCTCTCTCTTTCGCACTCTCTCTCTCTTTCGCACTCTCTTTCTTTCGCACTCTCTCTCTCGCACTCTCTCTCTCTCTTTCGCACTCTCTCTCTTTCGCACTCTCTCTCTCTCTTTCGCACTCTCTCTCTCTTTCGCACTCTCTCTCTTTCGCACTCTCTCTCTCTTTCGCACTCTCTTTCGCTCTCTCTCACCCTCTTTCTTCATTTTCTTTAGATCCATGCTCATTCCTCTCCCATCCGCATCGAAATTGCGACATTGCCATCTCTACTTTCTTCTCAGTGCTGTCGGTATATGTTGGAAATTGTTCCTTCTCCATCCGTCATATTCGCCAACACATTGACCGCTGCCTCCATCTCCGCCATCGTTCCTCTCAGTGGTGTCACGACATCATTATTAGCTTTATTACATCTTTCCATTGTCTAAGAGTCTTCTTCACCTCCTCTCCGACATTACCTACATTTCCATGCCAATCCATTCATTAAACACATTAGTTACGTCTCCTGTGGCCTTAGCCTCGGCATCGACCTTCCCCTCTGTCTCCACTTCCGGCGGCCTTCCCACCACTTCCGACCCTGCTTCTATCCATGTTCACACATTTACTAATACAATTATCACAACGCCATTGGTGTTTTTCATAATCCTTTCACTGTCTTTCAATTCCGATACCACTTTGTCACCATAGTCTGCAGTTATGCCTCTGTCTTTGCCCTAACTGTGGACTTCCCATGGAGGGCGAGCGGTCGGACACGGCGACAGATGTTGCGACGCGGGCGTGGACGAGTGAGTATTTTGTTTCCAGCCAAGTCAACAGTTTGTTTATTAGTCACGTGAGTATAGTGCACATTATAGTAAGGAGGTGGCGGTGTTGCTCCCCAGCTGGAATATGAGACCATGCGCCGACCGACACGTCGACTTACAAGGATTTCTCATCGAGGTATCTCCCTCAGCGGGGTCCTCCTTCATCTGGAATAAGCTCTGAGCGCCTGATTGGTCTCCCGATACGTGCATGTAAGTGTGTGTGTGTGTGTGTGTGTGTGTGTGTGTGTGTGTGTGGCTAAGGAGAGAGAGGGGACAAGGATGAGGAAGGGAAGATCGCGCGCATTTCGTGATCCGTTAGTTAGGGTACTGCTTCCAACAAGTTAAAATAATGAGTTATTTATTTTACAGTACAACGTAAAATTAATTTAATCTGTTATAGATTTATCAGGATTTACTTGTGCAGTTTGATAGGGAACAGCAAGGTGCAACATTGCCCTTATTCAAATTTAATGACCAAATATAAATGGATAAAGGGTAGTGAACTCTTATATTATCTTTAGATTTAACAACAAAAGTTAACAAATTTTACGATATAATTTAATAATATATTCCAGATTTACCGGAAGGCCGTTCTGTCGCGTTGCCACAGAAATTAAACCCTGTATGTATGTGTGTTTGTATATGTGTGTGTATATATATATATATATAGAGAGAGAGAGAGAGAGAGGGGGGGGAGAGAGATGCAAATGCAAAAAGCAACAGATAGCCATAAGATAGTTTATTTGTATTGAAAAACGAAGTTTCAATTTCATTTCTACAAAGACAACAAAGCGCTATGACATCAGTGAACGACATATTTTTCGCCTTTCAGAAAAGAATTGGGAAAAAAACCTGGAAAACGTTGCTTCTGAGGAAGCGTACAACTCATTTGTTTGCAAATTTCCTTTACGAATAATCATACTGCTTGTATTATTGTATTCACCTTTTTGAGTGCTTTAGAATGATGGTAGCAAAAATATATACTTCCATTTACAAAATCAAAGTTGTGACAATATCTCAAAAACTTAAAAAGGTTACAAGAAAGAAAAGGAAATATATCATTTCCTCCATCATCTACAACAACTTGGCACAAAGCGCATCCCGATTCTTCAAACCATTTCAACTCTAATCGGGAGGTCCTAGGGTTTGAATTCCAACAGTGGCGGCTTTTACAATACAGGCCACACAGCTAGATCGAATTCAGGAGCTGTCTGGAGAAGAATACTAGAGGTCGACTGCTCTGATTGTTCATTTTCCGTGGTTTCTTCCATCAACGCAAACCAGGAGCGGGGGCATGCGCGGGTGCAGGCGCGGGGGCGGGCGCAGGGGCGGACGCGGGGGCGGGGGCAGGGGCGGGCGCGGGAGCGGGCGCGGGGGCGGGGGCGGGGGCGGGGGGCCGGGGGCGGGGGCGGGGCCGGGCGCGGGGGCGGGCGCGGGGGCGGGGGCAGGGGCGGGCGCGGGACGAAACGCCCACGCAGCTCGCGTGCACCCGGCGCTGCGCCAGCCGATGCTTCGCGATGTGTTTGTGCAAGGGCGTACGCCGCCACCTCACACGCCCCAACGCGCGCCGCGCCGCAGGCCACCGCCGCCCGCCGCCCGCCGCCCGCTTTGTGCAATGTCGCTTCTGGGGAGCGACCCCAGCGATGGAGATGTAACATACTCCCGCAGGAGGGGATGTTCTGTAGGTCACGGCTTTCAGATACACGCAGCAGCCCGGCAGCAACTGGAATCTGGATCAGTTACATTTCGATTATATAATCTGTTTGTTTTCTTTCCAGGTTATTCTTCTGCTTACGCACTGGTACGAAGCTAATAAGTGGTCACGAGCAAAACATATGTACCATTATTAATATATTTTCTCACGGTTACTTATTTATTTTTTATACCTGATTAGTCATTCTCGCTTTCGTACTTCGGGAGTCTTAAATATCCATACCAATTTGGAAGCCGAATCTCTCATTGTTAAATAATTTTTAGTTTCTCGCCTCACTACGTTCTTACGTAGTACAGAAAAAGTATTGTAATGCTGCTGCGGAAATCGGCGATTTTTGATACAAAAACTCCTATTGTGGAATCCTGGTTAGGAATAAGTAGATAAATCTTGTTCCCATATGTAGTAAATTACTTCCTTGAACATGGATAATCAGAATCCATGTTCTGTGTGTTCTTGATATCGACAACTATTTTTCTGTATTTGTCAAAACTGGCCCCAATTTATTTTACTAAACTTTATTCTCGGATAGTGTAAAGGACGCATAGAAAATAGGCAGGAATTATTTTCGTTGACATATCTGATTTTTCGAAAATTGCAAATGTACACAATTTCCTCCGGCATCTTCCAACAACATTGAAGATAGAATTTTCCTTCATGAATTCTCTTCTTTAGATATTGAACTTCAAATATGGTCAATACAATTTTCCGCAAATTCGTAGTTCGCTTATTTTTGCGTGAAATATACACAATTTTGTAACAATTATTTGTTCACAAACGGCTACAATTTTTTCTTCATTATTTTCCTCACATGTATCAAAGAACGGTAAAAATGGTACTGTTCCGATTTTCTGCAAACACTTTGTTTTCAAAAATTGCAAAAAATATAAGATTGCAACATTTCGTACTAGAGCAAATCGGTGTGATGGAGAGCAAATCAATATTCTCTACGAATTTAAACGCAAAACTATTCACATACTATGTCATATTTATCAATCTTGAAATCTTTCTAAAACGATCTCTAATGTACTATTATAAAAAGAACAATATGGGCGCTGTGCATACCTAGGAACCGATCCGAACCAGATTGATTAATCCGAATCGGGATAAAAGCTTCCATAAATATCATCAACATTATCAGATCCCTCAGTTCTCAGTATACAAAAATAATCACACTCAAGACTTTTCTGATTTATAACATTAAAATTTGCTATCCCATAATTGAAACGCACAGAATCCAACGGCTGGCTAAAGTTTCTCTAGTTATAATTCTCATTGACTGCAAAATCAATCGCAAGTGATGGATGATAGGCATCTACAATATTAACCGGATTAGGATTCGTAGAAACTTTACATACAGAATTGAAAAAATCTAATAACGTATCACAGTTCCTTATATTATCTTCAAAATTATAGAACGTAACTATATCTTGCCAAAGCTGCATCTACAACTATTAGAAAAAGATTTATTTTTACTGCTTCCAAACTCAAGGATATTAAGACCCATAAAAGTAAAAGAGTGTTTACCCAAAACCATACTTAAGACCAACTCATCAAATAACGTCTTAAATTTTACAAAATAAATGTGTGGTATTACATACGCAACAATAATACTGTAACACGTATTATGAATATTTAGTACAATTTCAGCAATATCAATTACTAAAGCATTAGAGATTACTAGTAGAGTTCATGGAGTAAAGCCTAAGGTTGATTTAATAACTAATACACCCCCACATTTCTTATGAGTTCGATTGCAACATATCATATCAACATAAGCGAAATCGATAACTTTCGATGAATTGATTTCGGGTTTCAGTCATACTTTATTAATTACAATAATATCGTAACCTGTAATATCCGCTACAATAACGAAGACACTTAACAACGCTGTGGGATTTGTGACCAGTTGTGATGTGAAATTTCTGTCCTCTTTTTATGTTACTGCCATTACCAGCATAACTAGTGTTTGATAGTATACAAATATCTGTGAATGGGCTAATACCGCTGGCTTTACTACTAATAAAATAAATGTTAGAATAAGTCATACTATTTTGTTTCACATTACATAAATGAAATCAATAAAATAAAATAAATAGTTTTTGCTAAATTATCCACTGTACGAATACTTAAACCACGATGACAACTATCATAAACAAAATATATTTGTTTTTATCTTCATTATTACCACTTCATTATTATATTGTTATTGTTATGATTGAGTTGCCTAACGAATTTCTGTTAGAAGCCAGAAGCCTCTTCACAGCTTAAAGATTCTTGAGAAAGAAATATTGCAAATTCTTTATTAAGAGACTTATTGTTTTCGCCACTGTGGTCGTAATTCTAGCAACGTGCTTCAATTTGAGCTCGTATTGACGCATCGCCAACCATCCATTACCATCTCTGCCGTTTGAACCGCCGGCACTACATCCCTCTCATTACCACCGCCCCCGCTTCGGCTACTAGCTCCGCCCGCCCTCCCCGCCCCCGCCTTCGCCGCCGCGCCTTCCCCTCGTCCCGCTTCCCCCGCCCCACCGCGCTTCGCTCCTGAGCTTGGTGGCGTGTTGGCGGCGGGGGCGGCGACGGCGGCGACGGAGGCGACGAGGGTTTCGCGTGCGCCCCGCGCCCTTCGGGGCGTGGCAGCGACGGCCGCGGCCGCGGCGTCGCACTCAGACAAAGGAGTTGCGAGCCCAACTTGCGCCACTTCACCTCCGGTATTTCGCCTGAGCCCTTCGGCCCTCGAGCGCGCCCCCGGTCCACCCCCGTCGCCCCTGCCGACATCCCCGCCTCTGCCCCGCAGGTCGCGGGCGGGCGAGCTCGGGGATTGTTATCAGTCGTTTAGAGGGTCCACCCTCGAGAAATCGAGATCGCAATGAGTGGTGCCATCACGCGCGTCGTTTCTGGGAAATGATGCTCCTCATTACTGCGATCCGTCCGCTGGCCCGTCGTTATGACTTTAAACTCCTCTCACTACGTCAGGGGCTTAGTGAGAAACATATTCAGACTTCGTATTTCTGCCAGTCAATGAAACTTCCAAGCACTTTCCACAGCTTAACTTAGTCTTTTACGAGTAGCACTTGCTCCCTTCCTAAAAGAAATGCCTAAATTTAGAAATGAATATACTGATATATTTGTATTATTACTCAGTATTAAAATAATAATGTATAATTATTGATATAAAATAATAATTCAATTGTAATCATTAATATTTGGTAATGTAATAAAATCAATATTATTAAATCTATTCATATTATAAAATTAATATTATTAAATATACTTAGTGCTTCCTCAGATAGGAAAAGGGAGAGCACTGCTACGAGAGAACAAAATTTATCTAGTACCATTAAATAATATTTCTTATAAAGCGTATCTTAACGACAAGAATATCATAGTACCAAAAAATCTGTCAAAATTGGCTTGAAAATTTATTGCCTTTAGCATGTTTTACAATTAATAACTTCATGATTTTTGCAAGGATTTCCAAAACTAGTTAATCAATGAAAAATAATCAACCTAAGGGTACGGTCAGAGAGGATCCGTTTTTGTCCGAAGAAGAGATCGCCCGCGAACGGCCGACTGATCCTGCCGACATGATGGTCACACTGCATCCGACTGCAATACACATCTATCAGTTAATTATTGAGTATAAGTGGCATCTAATGGAAACGAGATTACAAGTGTATTCTGAGAGCTCTGCTCATAAATTTCTTCTGCTTGAAAATAAAAAAGATTATTGGGTGAACTCTTATTTTCGCCGATCGCGAAAATACTGGTGAATTTCATGCTTTATACCACCAATTACCAATTACTGAAACAAGCAGCGAAATATTTTGAATATACAAGAATGTCGCCTAATACTTTTTTTTACATAGTTGAAGCAATTAGACATGACATTGAGAAAAAAAGGTCGAATTTTAAAAAATGCATTACTACAGAGGAACGAATGTTCATAACCATAAGGTATGTGACGTTATGTCGCATGTTTACATGTTTTGTACTAGTTTCGCCCATGCTGCATTAGTCTTTGTTGAGATATTTGGAATCCGATGTTTTCCACAGAGCATCTCATTCGTGTACAAGTGAAACCAGCTTTTCAACATCCATCTCCACAGCTCATATCGGCCGAATAAATCAAAATCATTTGATGTCGGTCTGCCGATTTCGAAGTTCAACCGTGGTCGCCAGAACTTGTCGGATACAGTGTGACAGTGACAGCGCTCTAGTGAGGGTTTGAAATATTCGGCCGTAAACGGCCGTGCTCGGCCGAACGCGAATACGGCCGAATATCGACCCACTCTGACCGTAGCCTATACATTTTATTTGGTATTTCATACCGCATTTTCTTAACATCAAGAAAGCTAAGCGAACTTCTTTTTAGTAAGTTTTAAATTTTTCTCAGGACAATTACAAAAATATCGATATTTTTAGTTACTCATCGCAAGATACACACACACACACACACACATACTATTATGAATATTCAAATAAGGATTATAGTAAATAAATTGTCAAAAATGACATCTAAAATATTCGCCAACTAATGAAGATTGAATAAATATTTACATATTGAGTTACGTTCCAATTGGAAATATATTCATTAATCCAGAAAGAATCTGAAAATAAAATGATTATAACTTTAGTCTTTTCGCACACTTGCTTTACTATAGTCTATCGCTGGCCCGATGCCCACGGATTGAGAAACATTGATTTCGTTGGTAAAATTCATACTATTTTTATCCCAACCGCAAACGTACTTCTCATGCCCTTTTCGATTTAGAAATCATCACTATTGTAAAAATGTCTTGAAATTGGTTTAGTGTGGTATAGAAGTTTACTTAATTACTTCGTGTAGGCGTTCACAACAAATGAGACATTAGTAGAAAACAGGGAATTAAGCATAAATTGGCTATATGTTGTTAAAAAAGAGACAAAGGGTAAAGCGTCAAACAACTAATTCTATGTTTTAGCATTTCTTCATCAGCGTACCTAGAAAATTATTCTGCATTCTTTATGAATTTTTAACCGATATGCTGGTCAAAAAATTGGATAATAATTTCGATTGCATATCGTATTCAGAGAATATGGTGGTGTATGTTAGAATGTTTTAGTGTCACGAGAAAATGGTTGCTTGCTCTTCATTGTTTTACGTAGGGTCCATTCAAAAAAATACTTTCGCAAAATTTATATTTTTCTCGTTTTTTTTCTTGTAACATCTTGTAACACTAACAAAGCCCTCAGAAGAACGTTTCATTCCAACTCTCCCTCTCCTGAATTAAACCAAAATGATTGCATTAAAAATTGGGAAATTCATCAATATTTTAAAACAAAAATTTCAAATACATGTCACATTTTAGTATAGTTGCAATGTTCGTTTCTAGTTTGAAGTTAATAATATAATAATTATCCCACGTGTCGCGATAATGTTCATTTTCATCAAACCTTTCCCCGTCGCTTGTTTTTGTTACAACAGTAGTAACCTCCTTCTTTGCTAAAGCAAACGCATTTTTTGAATGCCTCATTCTCAATTGTGAGTTATTTAGGAAACCTCTCCAGTTAATTTAACACGCCAAATTTTTAAAGAAAAATAAATAATACACATATCACTTACATTCAAAACAACTTCACAATAAAGATTTTGAAAATTGAAATTTAAATAGATTTCCTCATTATTTTGGGTGTAGTTTCGTAAAGGCGAGGAAAATAGACATCTTGTAAAAGTATTCTATGAACATTAGTTTGTTACATCAAATCTTGAATAATCACCGCATTGCAATTTTCGTTGTCAATAATCTGAAATGCAGGAAAAGATGCGCAATTCTAATGATGTGATAAACTATACTTCTGAGAAGGTCTTTGAATTGTAGGTGACATTAAAAAGAATGAATAAGTCGTACTAGTCTAAAATACGTCTACGTGTATTTTTCAACTGTGTCAGGCATAGTACTGACAACTGCACTTTCTCATAAATTAAAATAGAAAATGATGTTCAGATATTACCATGTGAACTAGTGGCTTTCTATACTGCCAAAATTATTTCAATAAAATGTCATTCACATCTTGCGTACATTTTTACTTCAAATTCAGAACTAACACCATCATTAAAGCATTATCAACTCAAAGAAAACCCAAGCTTTTTCTTAGTATGAACAAAACGCATTACAACTAAGTGCTAAATCAGCACCTACTTTCTCCCTTCAAATATCCAACCACAAAATTTAATAAAAAACGATAGAGCCATTTTTTTAAATTTGAAAATGTCCTAGGGGGCTTATGTAGAGTACTCCCCAAAATTAAAATATTGGTTTCAAATTAAAGATGTCGTGACATCAGCCAGATCAATATGCGCATATCAGTTTTGGAGAAAATCGGCTGAACGGTTTAGTGGCTAGCGTTGTTCACAGGCGCAAACACGGACGGATGGACGGACGGATGGACGGACCGATGGACGGGCAAACAGACAGACATGTTTTGTCGTCATTCGATTTTTCGACATTAAGGACCCACAAAACATGGATTCTGTCTACACTACGTATTAGAGGAGTTTTTTCTAAATTTAGCAACAGAATTTATCCACTTTTTCGTTACTAGGGTCCTGCAAGAAGAGTTTTTTGTCGAAAATTTGCTGTTTTTTTCGCGCAGCATTACATAACTTTCTCTCTACTGCATAAGCGGTAGCAAGAAAGTAAAAACAGCAAAGCATCACTTCATTAAAACAATCGCCCCCCACTCGGTTGGTCCTTCTGAAGGAAGTGGTCAACCGTAATCTCCAGCGAGGCAGGGAGCAGGTCTGCCTCGAGAGCGCGTCGCCCGGGGGGCGGGGCGACAGCGGCGGGCGCCCCGCGCCAGCGACGCCGTGCACCTCCCAGCGCGCCGGCCAATCGCCGCCTGGGCCAGCCTCCCTCCAGGACACGCGGCGCGCACGGGAGTGCCAAATTAATCTACAATTCATCACCCAATTGCATAATTGATTATCTGTAATAGCCCACAACAATCTGAAACGGGCGCGGGGGCCACGCGCTAATGCAGGGTGTTACTAGGAAGCAGGAAGCAGCGGAATGGACTGCCCTTCGCGCGTTGTGTGGGGCGGCGGCGGCAGCGAGGCCACGGGGCCGGTCCTGGCTCCCTGGAGACGCGCCACTTGCTCACAAACACTGACACGCGCTTGCAAAATTGACCGGAGCAGCCAAGCGCTCCGCGAACCTACTTTAGAGTCATTACTGTTTACGGATTCGCAATTGAATAGGTTACTTCGAAAAGGCCACATATCCATTAGCTGTTCGGCGCGCCCTTGTGGTAGGAAAACATCTCATCTGCGGAAAAATAGCCTAAACGAAGTAAACAGGCAACTACACCTGCTTAGATTATATTAATGAACAGCGGATTCGAAATGTTTTCACATGTAACATAGTTAAAAGTGGTGAACTTAAATTGGCGACATTGAAATATCAGGGCATTGCGTTATTTTATATTAAATAAATTTATGTAATATATTTTTGATTAATTTTTAATATGATTTCATTATTGAATATTCGTTTTGACAATACAATTCTCAATAATATTGAGAATTACTTTTCAGATCAAAGAAATGGATAGGTAAATATAAGTAATCTTCCACAATAAAAAATACTAGTTTGCAATATGGTTTTCCTATTTATTACTATTTTTCAATCTAATTACAATAAAATGTATTATTTTTGTTATTGGGGAAGAATACTTCTATTTACCTACCCACATCGATTTCCACACGATTTCTGTAGTAACCCTCGATTTTATTCTAAAAAAGAAATGTTTACCTTTCTAAAATTAACACTACGAATAGTTTAAGACATGAGTTTAACAGTGAGTTTCCGTAAGTAATTATTGAAAAGTTTCAACTAGAACTCTGTGTCCTTTATTTGTATAATTCTTGCATTAATTGTAAATAGAAATGGAAAAATATAATAGCAACAAACAAATTACCATGAATTATAACAATTTTCTAATTTTGCGAAAAAGTCTATCTGCATTCCTCATCTTGCCTTTTCCAGTTCGTGAGAAAACAATAAATCTCCTTGTTTTTATCATTAACTTTGACATTCTCACAGTATTAACTTTGAATTTCAAAACAATTAGGAGTACAACATTTTCACACGATGCAGAAATTATTTTCATTCTTTATTATGTTCTTTGTAAATTCTTTCTCGTTATGTTTCTGAGGAATTCGTAATTCCGTGCATCGTAGCGAACTGGATGAAATTTGTGAGAAACGATAAGAAACTTCACTTAAAGAAGAAACCGGAACTGCTCTCAACTGTTTCACTTTGCAAGGTTTCATGGAGTACTTCGTAAACATTCATTGGCCTCCCTCTTCCCTCAAATATTTTCACTTAGGCAAAGTTCTTCGTTACCGGAAAGTATTCTTGGCGCCTTAAGAAGCAATTTCAGGAGAAAATGACGCAATTTTTACGTCAAGTTGTGGAGTGATACTGTATGAGTTCATTCCAGAAAAAAACATCTTTATGGGAGACATTTAAGGAACAAATTATCAGTCAATCCAAAAATCAGACCAGATCAAAAATATGCATTTATTGAGCAATGTTCAATGTTTAAAATTAATTGCAAGAAGATTAAATAATCTTCAAACAAGAGAAAAAATAATTATAAATGTGTTCATACATTCTTAAAGACACCTATAATTAGTGGTTCTACAACAGCTCATGAGTGTCAAATAATTCAGTATACTGTATCCAAATTTTATAAAACGTTGAAAGAAAAAATGTGAAGCTGTTTATGAGAAAATCTTGTTTAGGTTTATTGGGAAATTGTCAGATTTAACTCAAAATTACACGATAATACTCACATTTTGCAAAACGGAAGTATGTGACGAAAATGTATAGCTTTAATTATGTATGGATTTGCAGAAGAAGTTCGAAAAAATGTAACTTTTTATAATTTCCGAAGGTTCACAGGATTTAATGGAATCGGGCATATACCACATTTACAGACATCCTTTTCACCATTACAGCAAAAAATAAAAGAATAAATAAAAAAATGTTTTTCAAAAAATGTTGGAAGTATCCAAGAGACTTCATGAAATGTTCCCCAAAAAATTAAAATATCCGTTTCAAATTCACGGATCCTTAAGATTAGCCGGATCAATAGGAAAATATGCATTTGGAGGAATTTTCTTTTGTATTTTTAGGCGTTAGTGTCGTTGAGGCACAGACGGACTAACAAAGGGACGGGCGGACGGGCGGGTGGACAGGCAGACGGGCAATCGGGCAGCGGGCGGACAGATAGACGGGCAGACGATGGACGGGCAGACGGGCGGACGTGCAGACGGGCGGATGTGCAGACGGGCGGACGTGCAGAAGGGCGGACGGATGGAGTGGGGAGATGCTTAAACAACTTTTGCGGTACAATCAGATGCCCCCAATACGTGTTTTCCATTAAAATCTAGTCATCGATTTTTGACACCATTGAATGAATTTCCCTACACTACATACGAGAACGTAACAATATTTTAATTTCGTACTAATAGTTAAAGGAATCTTTATTTTTAATGAAATGCTAGTTTTTATGTCTATTATTTTGGTCTTTTCTCCAAAATCACTGAAAGTATATTATTAAACAAACATATTAGATAATCGGAAAAAAAAGGATTTGGAATATATTTAATGACTATAATGAAAAATTTAATGATTATATTAAATGAGTAAAAATCATTTTCTCTACAGTAAACACTAAACCACTGATAATACTTCACGAAAGTAAGAAATTTGTGGAGAGTGAAATAGTTTACACAATGAGACATCAGAATACAATGTGGAAATCAGTCCTATATCGTGTGATGCAAGGTTATCGAGAATAACCCGCTTGGAGGCAGGCGCTTATCATGAATTAATGCGAACATGGTATTTTTAGTTAACAGTGCCACCGTTTATTATTCGGTATTTTGTATTTATACATCATTTTTCATCTCATCTGCGATTCATATATTCTTAAACCAGTCCAGTCGCTCAAAACAATTACGTGTGAAACAAATTACTGCTACAAATTACTGCACAGGTAATGTAGCAGCTTTGAAAAAAATCCACTTTGGTTCTATGCTTGTAATGTCGAAGCAGACTGGACAACCCAGACAGCCCGGACGCACCCGACACATCAGATCATGTTCAGACATACAGCCAGATAAACCGATAGACAAAGAGGCAGATAGTAAGACAGACGAAATGAGAAAACACTTTTGGTGTCAGACATCTCCTAAAGGCGTATTTCCGTCAAATCTCGATATAATTCTGCAGCATTGCATTGTGTGTATATATATAAATCAGCTGGTCATTGAAAGATCTTTACGAAAGGAATCAAACCCCATTTTAGAAGTGTGATAGCCACACATCAATTTAAATTCGTATTTTTTTCGATACGTCAGTGGCTCTTATTCCTTTCCAGGGACAAAATGAGAGCATGCCGAGTTCGTGAAATTAGGAATGTTGTAGTTCTTTCAAGCAACATTTTTGAGCAACACCATTTGAAAATCTGGCACTAACACACTCAAATTCCCCGTGTAGCGGGCGGTGATCCAATTCCGGACCCAGTGGTAGAAGGCGAGCCTATATGACCGCTGCGGATCACTCACCAGAGAACGTTCTGTTAATTGAATTAAAACGGTTCTTTAGTTGGAAATTTGACTTTCATCCCACCATTCTCCGCCTACATCTGAAAAGGACTAAATAAGATGACACGCCGAGTGGAGAGATGTATGTAATAGGAAGGAATGGTGGAAGGGTGTGTTGGAGGAAGGGAGGAGAAGTAGGAGGGAGGCTGGGTGGGTGGGAAGGAGAGAGGAAGGTAAGGAGAAAATATGAGTGGGAGAGGAAGAGAGGTTTGGAGGAAGGAAGGACGTAAGAGAAGAAAGGGAGAAGGAAGGAAGAAAAGGGAGAAGGAAAGGAGAAATATAGACAATGGAAGGAAGAGAAGGAAGTAAGACATTGTAATTAGGAATAAAATGTAATGGTTAAATGCAACAGAATAATCTCCCTAGCTTCGTCCCGGCTCCCGATTCGAACACCACTGTTTTCACTTACTAGTGAAATGAAATGTATACAACAGGCTAACGTGCAATCCCACCAAAAACAGTACTTAGAACCGGTGATCTGACAGGGAGTCTGAATTAGGCTCGGAAAGTTGTATGAACACTTTACCCTATTTATACAAAACAAAAATACAATATAAATCGTGGGTCTTCAATGTACACTTGTAATGTATGCAATAAAAATCTCACTAATACTGCAAGACCTCTTTAGTTTTCTCAACTCTCCAGCGTTCGTATCTTACACATTTTTCTCTTCGTATCATGATTAATTTATTGTTACACGTGACGTTTTAAGGAAAACAAATATCTACTACATTTATAATTGTCATGGTTTTAATTTCTAAAAAAACTAAAAATTCAGCACCAATAAGTGGAAAAATACGATATTTAACGGAAACTAGAAAATATTCAGGAAATGTTAACACCGAGTAAAAAAGTGAGGAAAGTAATGATTATTCATTTTATGAGTTTAGTTTATATTGGAGTTGACTTACTTATATATGCATATGAGTATAATGTGTGTGTGTATGTTATTATTCATTTTACGAGTAATGACAATTTTTTAAGATAATGAAAATGAATTTAACACAGAGATTAATTCTAATCCGGAGATTTAATACTTGCGGACAAATACTGCATTAATAAAATATTCCAGTTATGACCTTATTAATGTTAAAGACTTCAAAACGAAAGAATTTACAGTAAACCTATCTATTTTCAGTTATGACATTTTTCTTAAAATATAAATTATTTTCTTGAATTTTTAATGTTTTGTTGATCCAATAATTCGCCTTCTCTATCGTTTTTTTTCTTCTTCTCAGTTTTTCAGCGACCCTAAGTTTATTATTATAATTAATAGATAGATTTATCAACGATCCAGTGAAGACTAAGACATTTTCGGGGTAAGGAGATATATTATCTTTTACGTGTTACAGGGATTGGATGTACACACAAGCAACATGCAATACTAAGTGCAATTCTAAATGGGAATTACATAGACTAGAATATCAGTATCACTTCAGAATGACCGCTTTCTCCACGACCAGAAAAAAACCTTTTGAATTTCCCTCCGATTGAAAAGAACAGAGCGTACGAGTTACGTCTCGGTAGATAAACAGAATTTGGAAGTTCCATCGATTGTGGAAACGGGGCACGCGCGCCGCCAGGATTTCCTTGGAGGGGAGGGGAGCTTCCGCTTCAGAAAGGAGGATCCACAAAGGGCGAGCCAGCCAGATGAAGAATGATTATACTCTCTAAGTTTTAACCGTTTTGTATTCAGGATAAAACAAAGACGGTTTGTAACCTCTTTTCCGTAGGACGTAACCACAACAGGGAAATGTTTTCAAACTCCTCGGCCATTCTTAGGCGAAAATAAACCAAACAGTTGTGCGATCATCCGATGTATCGTTTGTTATTTCTACTTTATCATGTGCGTCACAGCCCAAGGCTAGTATGGGTCTCTCACATTATTAATTTCGATCTCTTAATCGGTTTACAAAAATTAGTTTACACACGCTCTGATTTCGCCTTGCTCAACACATCTTACATCTGAGTTTCGCACTTTTCATGGGCCAGGATAGTTGCAACATCCAAGAAGGCAGTTCTATCAGTTAATCATTGTATATAGGTCAAATCATTAAGTATCCAGACGATGTTGGCATATACAAATTCATCGCTTTAAAAGACATGTTTATAAAGAGAACAATTGAAAATTTCCGTACATAAAGCCCTAATTGTATGTTCTAATTCCAATTCTATACAAAATCAACAGAGATAGATGATTCGTTTCATGCTATCATACGGTAATAAGGAAAATGGATTTTACTTGGAAAAATATATACACTTGAACAAATGGATATGACTATAACGTTTCGTAATGCGAGAAGAACAGCCGAAGCAGATGTTTCAAATTTAAACAATCATGAGAATTATCAGAAAATGTGATATGTTTATAATTATACTAGAATATGACATAGAAGAATAAATAAATTTAGGTTACAATTCCAACAAATACTTGCTCACAAATTGAATAAAAATATGTATTTATTAAAGTCGATTTAATTAAATAAACCAAAGAATACAATGTTGTTATCGGTTTTCCACGAATCTCCTTAAGTGAATAAGGCAATTACTGGGGTAAACATTTCAATTCACGCATAAATGTTTAACTGAATGCTACATCATTTAATTTTTCAAATGTCTGTTCTCTCTTAGGCATTTCCAGATTGGGATATTCAACAGCGTCAAACTGAGTGAAGTAAGGCTGTTATGATTTAGATCATGAGAATGTGATTTAAATCATTGATTTAAATCAGTGATTTAAATCATGAACTATATATATATATATATATATATATATATATATATATTTTGACCGTATTGGTCAAAACACAAAGAATAGGCGCTCCACCACATTCAAAAGTAGCGCGCAGAGTGAGGAACCGCGGCGGAACGGATCGACAGAGTCGTGAACGAGCGCACGGGGTAGTGGGAACTGATCGGTCTGACCGCGCAAAAGCGACAGTTGGCGGATGAGCAGCATGGCGTGAGGACGGTATGCAATGGTGGTTAGAGAGCGATGCTTTGATGTACAAGAAATCCAGTGTAATCGGGACAACAGGTATTTAAGAAAGAAAAATTGTGATGAACTGTGCAATAAGCGAGTGTAAGGATTGTGGTGAACTTATTTAAGAGAGAATAATTACGAAATTTAATAAAAAAGGGGAACAGTGCACGGACACGTGGGCGATGCGGGTTAATGATAGTTGGTGCGGCTGTGCTGATGTGTGATTATGCGGTGGAGCTGCTGAGCTGATACGATTAAAGTCGTCGTGTGAAGAAAGAAACCGTGGGAAGGCGACGCCGGTGGATTGGAAACGGGCTGCGGTGACACGTGGGCAGACGGAGCATCGCGGGCATCAAGGTACCTCCCGGCCTCAGGCGGAACGGGCAGCAACGCAACTTAGAAATCGACGATCGTAACGATCAGATAAGTAATTCTAATTGTGAACAAATAGAAGGAAAATTAAATGAAACGCCAGTTCAGGATGCTCACAGTGTAGCGTTGGAAGTAATGATGTGCGTAGTAGCATATGAATGGCACGTAGTTTTTCCAAAGGGTTGGAAGTTGCATAAGCGGGAATGATAATGTAATGGTGGGAAGGTTAGAGATGTACAGAATGAACCATAGAATTATGATCAAAGCAATGATGCAAGCTATGTTGGTAATGTAATGATGTCTTATTGTTCTTTTGTTCTAATAAATTCTGTTTATATGATAGTAGGCCTTTGGATCCAGATACTGTAGATTAAAGTAACCCCCTTAAAGAACTCCTGTACCCATACATAAAAAAATTTTATGATATGTGTAACCGTGAGCCAGCAAAGGTAAGTACGGTCACATATTATTGGCGCCCGAAATTCAGGGACAGGGAAAGATTGGTAATTTGTAATTAGATTTGAACAAAATTCAATCCCCATAAGTGCATACTTTAATCAGCAGGTATCTGAATTAGTTGCATGACTGGAAAAGGCAGAAGACAGTGTAAATTTCTTGATAATGTCAGCATTCCAGTTTTAAATATTTCAAAGAGAGTTTAAGTGCATTAAATATATCAATATTCTCTAACATATTGCAGTGGAATCAGTGAAGTGTTGTTTGAAATAATTCATTTACAATTTAGAAGAGAATTTGATGAATGCTTAGGTTAATTTCATTTGCCAAGGTGTTGTGTGAAATAATTCATTTACAATTTAGAAGAAATTTGATAAGTATTAAGTGCCAATTTCTGTGTCAAGGTGTTGTTTGAAATAATTCATTTACAATTTAGAAGAGAATTTGATGAATGCTTAGTTTAATTTCATTTGCCAAGGTGTTGTGTGAAATAATTCATTCACAATTTAGAAGAAATTTTGATGAGTATTAAGTGCCAATTTCATATGCCAAGGTGTTGTGTAAAATTAATTCCTTTGCAATCCAGAAAATTTTGATAAGCATTAAGTGCCAATTTCTGTGTCAAGATGTTGTTTGAAATAATTCATTTACAATTTATAAAACATTGTGATGAACATTAAGTGCCAATTTCTGTGTCAAGGTGTTGTTTGAAATAATTCATTTACAATTTAGAAAACATTGTGATGAACATTAAGTGCAAATCTCTGTGTCAAGGTGTTGTTTGAAATAATTCATTTACAATTTAGAAAACATTTTGATGACTATTGAGTTTAAATAACAAATAGATGGGAATTTTAATTAATGTGTTTTAAGGTAGTGCAGATATTGGAATGTAGTTTTCTTTTTAAGATTGTTATAACGTGGCCAGTAAAAAGGCGCTGAATTCAGTGTAAATACCAGGGTAATTATTGTAAGGCATTCCTATGTGTATATCATCATACAATACAAGGATAATTTTTATGAAACAAGATCATAATGTATATGTGGCAATGAATAATATGTTAGGGCATAATTATTGGAAAGTGGTATTACAGTGAGTGTGTACATGAGTGTAATTATCAGGGTATAATTTTGTTGAAGAGTCCTTACAGTGTGTATCTAAATAAACACAGTGTGTTAGGGTATGATTTCTGAAGTATTATTACAGTAGGTGTATTCATTGAGTTCAATGAGCAATACATTAGGAACAAAATCCTTCATGTTAGAATATAAATTTGGGTTTTAGGTGCTGCCCAGTGCATTTTGAAGCACTGATTGGACGTGTGTGTAAATGAATATTATGAAGTTATGAGCTATTTTGGAGACATAGTAGCATTAATTATTTGATGAACATTACAATTCAAGTAGTTGCAACTGAATAAGATTTATCGAGATTTTTTTATTTAGGTGGATGAAAAAAAAAAAAAAATAAGTTGCATTCAGTAAGGTGCAGGAAGACTATCTGAGACTGATTCAATGATAATCTAATGAATATTTTGAATTCAGTTGAATTATGTCAATGTGAATTTTGTTACAGATGTCAGTGTAATTACATTTAATTATTTTGTGTGTATTTCTAGGTGTTTTGAGCTTGAGTGCATTTTGTTTGTGAATTGTTCCCAGGTGGATGACGGAGGTCAATAATTTGTTTGATGTGTGTTTTTTTTTCTTGTATGTGTTTTTGATGAGTTATGTATAGGATCGTAACATATGCGGCATCACTCACATCTAATTCAAAGCAATTCAGATTGTGTTAGGGTCATTTTTGAGAGTAATTAGGATGCCGTTGGTGTGAAGTGAAGTAATTTGTAGTATTCGGTGTATGCCTCTGTGAGCATTCTGAAGTTGGGCAATAGATTTTGGGTGGAATCAAGCGTGTAGGAGGGCGATTAGTCAGAAATAGGTGTAGTAGGGTGTAATTTGGGGGCATAATGGAAAAGCAAACGGGCACAATGATGGGAGAGGAAGAGAAGCGCGAGGACAGAGATCATTATGATGAGGATGATGGAGGTAAATGGGATGAGTCGTTACTAGAAGATTCGGATAGAGCCAGAATGGAGTTATCGGGGGCGAGTGCATCGACACCAAATCTGGGAATGGTGAAGAGAAACGGAACAGAGGACTTACTGAGCATGCTTCATCAAATCATGGCAGGACAAGAGAAGCTCGAAGAACGGGCACATAGAAGAATGGTTGAGGAGCTAGAGAAGCAGGAAGAACGGGCCCAAAGGAGAATGGTTGAAGAGCAAAAGAAAATCATTGATGAACTGAAGGAACATAAACAAGAGCAAGTGAGACAAATACAAGAACAATACCAGGTTATAGTGGAGAAGTTCGAGTCATTGGGAACAAAGAATAGACGGGCGAGTTCAAGAGATATGCAGTGAACTTAGTCGAAACATTACCACAAAGATGGAAGGACGGATTGAGGCACAGGATAAAGCCATCGAGTCACTGCATGTGCAAGTGAAGGGAGTATCACAAGGGATGGAACGGAAGATAGAAAACTGCAAGAGGGAGTTGGCAGACACGAAGGTAGAATTGAAGGAGTCGGTGGCAGCCTGTAGAAAGGAAGTGCAGAAGGACGTCGGAAATGTGAGGACGACATCGCGGAATTGCAAATAGATGTTCAAGAATTAAAAGAGGTTAAGACGGCGCCAAATGTGGGAGGGGGCCCAGTTAATATAGCAATACCATCCTCATTAAAATTTTCGGGCGACGTAAAAGAGAATCCATACTCGTTCATGAGAGCTGTGGAGCGATACCTAGCGGTTAGTTGTCTCCCTGAGAAGAGTAAGACCGCAGGTAATATACCAGATGCTGCAGGATAACGCGAGGACCTGGGCAGACACCATCACACCATTTCCAAATACTGTAACGGAGTTTAAGCAGATGTTTTTTTCGAAGATATTGGAGCGAGGATATCCAGCTAAATTTTAAGATGGGTCTCATGAACAGTATGTACAAGCCATCAGGTGGGGGCGGAATGAGAGATTACGCGGCTAGGCGCATCATGGATTTCCGATCGTTATCGCCAACCCATGAGCGATCAAGAAATCATGTGCATCCTAATCAGACAATTTCCAACAACTACCCAGAATTTGCTTAGGAGCGCGTGTCATACAGATTTAGAGAAGTTTCAAGACGCATTAGGGAGCTTCGATCTGACGTTCGCTAATGCCACCGAAAACAGAAATGAAGTGAATGTAAATGCAATGATGGTGAGGGGCGCTCAAGAGCAAGAGAGGGGAGGAAAGCAAAGCGCTAGAGTTTGGGGTGATCAGAGGGGTGGAGAAAACCAAAGAGGATATGATAGGCAGCAGGAGAGCGAAAGTCGAAGGAACGGCGAGCGGTCGAGACAACCTAATGGAGGAAACGGAGGAGAAGGTTCACGTGGTAACGAAATGAGACCAAATACCAGCGGGACGGGTTACAACCCAAATTTAAACGAAGGGAGTTCGTGTTGACGGGAGACCCCAACACGAACAATCACGGAGTAAGCAACGAGGTTTCCATCAAGTCATTTCACGTGGTCGATTACGAGGATGAGCCCTGGATCAAGAGAAAAAGCAACCAGAAGATTCGTCGGAAATGTCCAACCGTCATGATATCATGCTTAGGTGAAGAAGTGGAAGCATTGGTTGACACAGGATGTGTGGCGAGCGCGATTTCGGAGGATTATTATGAGAAGTTAGTGGCGACGGGAAAAACATGTGGCGGCATTACCGATGACGAGGTCGTATGTAATTGGGGCCACCCAGAAGAGGTCAAGCCCCATTACGAAACAAGTGATGTTAGAAGTATGTATTGGTGGGTATATGTACGAGATGGTTGCGCTGGTGGTGAGGCATTTGTTGTATCCGGTTATATTGGGGATGGATTTCCTGGCGAACAATCGGGCTGTCTCATAAATCTCGAAAAGGGGCACATCGTTGTAAACGGAGACGAGATGTGGATTGATACAGGAGGCGAGGAGGACGAAGAATACAATATTAGCGCGGGAGTAATAAGTGGTGAAAGCGTGGAGGAGTGGATAGAGCAACAGGCTGACGGAGCTGAGATGTTGGATGATAGGGGTAAAATCGAGTTGAAGGAATTGCTATTAGAGAACAAGAAAATATTTATGAAAAACGGTGAACCTATTAAGGAGTACGAATTTAGGATACAATTAACAGACTATACACCATTCAGGGAGAGGAACTATCCCATACCTGCAGCCTATCGAAAAGAAGTAGCGGAATTGATCAGAGAGATGACGGAAGAAGGGATCATAAAGAGGGCGTCCACATCTTACACCAGTCCGATAGTCATCGTTAAGAAGAAGGACGGAGGACTTCGGATTTGCTTAGACGCGAGAAGACTGAATGCTGTGACCTTGCCATACCGAGACGCTCCTCCGGAAGTGGAGGGAATTCTGAAAGGATTCGGAGGGTGCGAGGTGTTCTCGTGCACGACTTCAGTAGGGCCTATTGGCAAATGAAAATCGCTGAGGAAGACCAACAGTACACGGGATTCATGGTGGAAGGAATATGCTACGTCTCAGAAGAGTACCATTTGGTCTGACGAAACAGCGGGGCAGCACTGGTTCAGTGCATTGACAGGATAATAGGGGGTCGACTACAGGACCGAGTGACAGTTTACGTTGATGATGTTTGTGATAAATCCAAATCCATTCCGAGCATCTTCGAGATTACGAGAGCTGTTCGGGCATACTGAAGGAAAACAACTTGGTGTTGAACATCAAGAAGTCGAGATGGGCTACGAGGACTATCCATTTTCTGGGGTACGAGATCACGACAGAGGGCATTGGTATGAAGCAGGACACGATTCGGAGATAAACAAATTCCGGCGCCCCAAGAATGTCAGACAAGTTCGGCGGCTGATTGGCACTTGTAATTATTATGCTCGGTTCTGCCCTAACTTCGCTATGATAAGTCACCGTTTTTAAGCTGTTGCAAAAAGGGAAGAGATGGAAGTGGGATGATTCCCATGAGGAGGCATTTAATGAAATCAAGGCCATGTTTTACAGCATTGTGTGGTAGCAACCCTGACTTTAGCAAAAACGTGCATACTACAAACTGACGTAGCGACTTCGGAATGGGGGCCGTACTGTATCAGGAGGGGAAGGAAGAGAGAAAATCATCGCAATCATTAGTCGGGTGCTCAAAGGCCCAGAGATTCGGTACACCACGACTGAAAAAGAAGCGGGGGCTATTGTATGGGCTATTACCAAATTAAGGACC